>LNAC01000359.1:1194069-1383609 GCA_002007465.1 Ailurus styani
CCTAACCCCAGCGCGACCGCAGCTCCGGCGAAGACAACTGCGGGGCCGGGCGGCGGCAAAGGCGGCGGAATGTGCTGCCGGCTGGGAAGGGGGAGGCAGCCTCGATCTGAGGGCCCCGGAGCCACGGCCACGCCTATCACCGCCAGCCCAGTTCGCCGATTGGCCAACCAGGCTCCGGTGCGCTCGACCAATCAGAAAGGACGATGGAGAGCGGGGGCGGAAGAGAGAACGGAAAGGGGAAGAGAGCTTCGTTGGGAGGAGGGGCCGGAGGACTGGAAGGCTGGGAGGGGCGCGGCGGGGGCAGGGCGGGGAGCGACCACGTGCCTCCGGAGCGACGCGGGGCCGGGGCGCGGGGGGGGGGAAGCGAAAGAGAATTGGACGGCTTGAGGGGAGGCGGGGAAGGGGAAGGAGAGGCCCGGGAACGAGTTGGTTTGCTCTTGTTGCCGCATCCCTGGACCATGGCTGGACAGGTGCCAAGGAAGCACCTGGGATGGCCTGAATCCACTAGGGCATAAGGCACCCATGAAATTCACTCTGGGCGACGCTAGGGGGNGAAGTAGGAGCTGCACCTTGGCTCCGTCCGGGTCGGCGCACGCCCTCCCCCCACCCACCAACGTCCATTCCCGGGCTGGGGGTTCCCGCCGTTTGATCTAGGGCCGGGCCGTGGGGTTTGGACCGGCTGGGGTGACGTGCGTTCGGAAGTCGCATCGGAAAGCAAGAGGGACCGTGGGTGGAAAAGGGAAAGGACGCATTAGGCAAATCTGATTCATCCCTTCAGACCACGTCCCCGCAACAGGTAGGACCTTGGGAAGCGCTGACAATCCAGTGATGATGCCGCCCCTTAGGCATTTCGTTTTAGAAAGTTAAAGAAGTTACCTGGCCACAAAGTACTAACTTCTGTAAGGCGGAGATTGTGGCACCTGACATAATAATGTAGTATTGTAACTGTTGAGAAAGAAAAGGAATTCTCAAGGATATACATTTCTATCAGAATGTTATTACTAGACGCAGAAGCAACACAACCTGCGAAGGAACGTGTTCAAGTATTTCAGAAAAGGGGGGAAGGAAATGGTTTAAAAATATATTTACCAGTTAATAGCTTCAGATATGCAGGGAAACGTAGTAGGCAGCAAAAAACTCAGGTCGGAAGGAAAGGGGGCGGAGTGCAGCATTGGGTGTGTTTAAATTTGGCGAGGTATGGGGATTTCTTTCGGGAACTTTTACTCGCCCGCCCCTTCCCTCCCACTTCCTTACTGATATAGATACCTTCAAAAGTATACTTTAAACCGCCTAGGGGAACAGAAGCTGTACCTGGAAATAATTCACACTGAAGGTTAACTTGAAGGTAAATTCATTGCCGATCCTAAAATATATGAAGTTCATTATATTCCTATTCTCCAAAGAATACTTTAATTGAAGTAACATTGCACACTGGAGCACTGATGTTTTCAAAATAACTTTAGGATAAGAAAATTCAGTTGAGAAGATGGAGTGTGTGTGTGTGTGTGTGTGTGTGTGAGAGAGAGAGAGAGAGAGAGAGAGTCCATCGTGGATTTTTGTTATGAACAGGATTCTAGAAAACAAATTACTGGATGAATTCCCACCCTATGAACAGAAGTTATCCTGTCAACATGCATGTATAGACGAACATTTTGTACTTCTTGTATAAATTCCGTGATAGCTTTCATGATGAAGTTGTCTATCATCTTATGTCTATCTCTCCCAGCAACAACTGGTTGTCTCTGGTAGTTAAAAACTTGAGTTTCTTTGCAGAATACCCCTAAGAGAAGGGTGTGATCACAGTTACCCACTGAGAGAGATGCAGTACAAACAGGAAATACCACAAAATGATTTAGGTTTTTTTTGTTATTATTATTTAATATCTTTCTAAGCTCTTTCTCTCTCTCTAGACAGTAAGTACTTGTTTTGTTCTCTCTCAGCACCTAGTAGTACTTCGCATATGGTATGCCCTCAGTGACTATTTGTCAAACATAGGACCTGAATCTCAGCTTTTTTGAATGTATGTTCCATAAGTTAAAAAACAAGCCAATACTTTTTGATTAAGAATGTGGATTAAGTTGTTACTGCTTTTAATTTACACTGGGTCCCTTCTAAGAATTCTTAATTTCGTATCATGCTTATTCCAGGGACAAAGTTCAGGGAGTATATCAGACATAGGCTTCAGGGCAGACCCCATAATATGTTTAAAAATAATTGTGACACACTTTGCAAAGTGGAACAATTATCCTTAATTATAATGCTTAGGTAGTCTGTTTGCTGGCCTAAATTTTTCATTTGAAATTATCACTGTCTGTTCTGTGCTTCCGGTTCTAACCAGATGGAACATACCTAGTTTATCGGAAGGGCAAAGAAGTTCTTCCAGGAGTTGGTAATAGCTCTAAATGCAAATTGGCAACCTAACTGGCAAGATATGGTAGCTCTAACTGTAGTTACGAGATTTCAGAAATTGAACTTGCTGAACTAAGGAAGTAAATGCAACCATCAATACCATTTCAACAGACTTTTTAACAAATATTTTTGTATATATGAAATATTGTTACAATCAAACTATAAAACCTATATATAATACCTGTTTTCAAATAGGATATTCAAGGTTAGGTAACTTCGTATCCTGACTTAGTACTACTTTAGTATAAGAAAAGTCTAAAATTATTATGGAGATATTTGCTTTCAATGAATGTGCCATGAAATTCTCTTGGTCACTTTTGGAATAAAGACACTTTCTTTGCAGCAGAGATTTGTGAAAGGATTTTGACTTTACACAGGTTTTAGTTGATCAAATGTAATTTCAAGAAAAATTATAATTGATAATTTATTCAAGCAGTTTGGAGTATTCTCATGATACATACATTAAATTAAAGACTGGAGTGTTTCTTTAATCTATAATATGGATCTTATAGTTTCTGTTTCTGTTTGGGGAATTATGTATGATTTCTTGAGCAAAACTAGGTAGTATATGCTGAAACAGGAAGCAATTTTATATGTTGCTAAATCTTAACTAAAATTTAATTTGTGGGACGCCTGGGTGGCTCAGTTGGTTAAGCGTCTGCCTTTGGCTCAGGTCATGATTCCAGGGTCCTGGGATCAAGTTCTGCATCGGGCTCCTTGCTCAGCAGAGAGCCTGCTTCTCTCTTTTCCTGCTGCTTCCCCTGCTTATGCTCTCTCTCCCTCTGTCTCTCTCTCTCTCTGACAAATAAATAAATAAAATCTTTTTTAAAATGTGATTTGTGTTTTTTATAGTTGGACTCGTTCGTTTTTTTGAGAGAAAAACATTGGACCTTTGGTAATATACACCTTATTTTCTCAGGAAAACATAGCTGGTCAGGAATAGGGAGGCTTCATTTATTCCTCTTTATTGCCAGGACTTTTCTGACTTACAACTTGAGAACTCTGGAAAAAAACTACTTCTTTACTTTGACCAAAGTTCTTGGATTGTAAAAGATGATGAATTAAAAAGCTAGCTATGGGTATTGATTTGATTGAGAGAGAGGAGCCACACAGTTCTTCTTTAACTTAGTTTTTTTTTTTTTAAGTTCAGTTTTGACTAATTAATGGGAGAAAACTTATAATTCTTGGGCACAAATCACTGATGACTGGTTGATATCTATTTGTGTTGCTACGTGGCAGACAGCCTAGATTTTCTAAAGCTTTTTTTTACTTGCTTTTTATTTTGGCCTAAAATAATGCTTTTAATTTTTAAAAATAAATACTACAGAAGGACCCATTTAAAAGCCAAATGGTCAAGAAGATTGATGATGTGACTTAGAGCAGTTTCTCTCAGAGAGTTCCTCAGAACTTCCCAGTGTTAGTAAATGTTTGTTTAAAAAAAAGTTTTCTGAGTGGCTCAGTGGGTTAAAACCTCTGCTTTCGGCTCAGGTTATGATCTCAGCGTCCTGGGATCGAGGCCGCATCGGGCTCTCTGCTCAGCAGGGAGCCTGCTTCCTCCTCTCCCTGTCTCTCTGCCTGCCTCTCTGCCTACTTGTAATCTCTCTCTCTGTGTCAAATAAATAAATAAAATCTTAAAAATAAACAAATAAATAAATAAAAGTTTTCTTGGTCTAACAATTTTAGGAATTTATAGGTGGGTAGTAATGGGAACTTTAAGACATTAGTGTTAGGCAGAACACTATTTGGAAACTTGAAATCAGTGAGCCTAGAATAATCACTATCACTCCTCAATTAAAAATTTTTCTGTTAATAGCACCAACTAAGTATAATGACTTACAAATTGCTAGTATTTCAGAAGCTTGCTTGGAGATTAGTTCTTTGAAATATATTCATAAGAACATGGTCATGATCAGTGGGTAGGTGTTCAGGTTAACCTACAAAGGCTTATTTAATCTATAAAGGACTACCATGAACATCACAGAGCCTAATCACATTATGTGGCAGTATTTCTACGAGGAAAATATTTGGATTTGCAATTTTGATCAGGAAGAGTACATCTCTTTACCTCTATGCACCAGGAACTGTTTAGGTATTGAAGTTATAAGGATTATGATTTTCCTTACATTAGAATTCCATGCATCAAATATTCTGTAAGTTCATACCTTACCTGGTGTTATGGGTGCGTGCCCTAGCCTCTTACCAGTCTGGTTCCCATGGTTTCCAGTGCCTACCCTAGCAAAAAGTAAGCTTAGAATTCCGGGGACTGGTAAATAAGGAACTGGGGGTGGATAAGATATAGGCCCAACCTCTTGCCCCAATACTTCTCACTGCAGGTAAGCTCACTACCCTTATTTTTTTTTTACTTTTTATTTCTAAATAATTACAAATTCATAGAAGTTAAAAATGTACAAAGAGGTCCTACATACCCCTCATTCAGGTGCCTCCAATGGTAGCATCTTGTATAACTATAGTACACTATCCAAACCAGGAAATTGATATTAATGTAATACACAGAGCTTATTCAGAGGGGATGGAAGACATTAGAATGTAAAGAATACATGAAAATATCAGGGGGTGCCTATATATTGGAACCTCTTACAACCCTATGCTTTATGAGAAAGAATTTTGTAATGACAGTAATTGAGTGTTTTATTCTAGGTGTTTTATGTATATGAGATATTTTATTATTATCATTGTTTTTATTTGTATTCCTACTATTACAGATTATTGTTGAGCAGTTTTGTGGCAGGCAATCTTAAAAGCAACTGATATATATTAAGTCAGTAAACCCTCCGAACAACACTGTAAGGCAAGTATGTTATTAGTCACTCTACCGTTGAGAAAACTGAAGAACAGAGAGGATTGATAACTTGTCCAAGGTCACTGAATAAGTAGAAAAGCTCCATTTGAACTGGGCCTGACACCAGGGCCAGCACTCCTGATTACCGTATAGGCACATAAACATCACTATTCATAGTAACTTTTTAAGGGAGGCATTATTTCCACTTTTTAAATAAGGAACCTGAAGTTCAGAGAGGCTGAGCAACTTGCTCAAGACCCTATACAACTAGTAAGTGCTGGAGCCCCACTTTGATTTCAGGTCTGACTAGCTGCAAAAGTCCCACTGTTTCTAGTTGACGGTTAACTATGGGCTGCATGTTTGTGTCCTCCTAAAATCCATATGTTGAAAGCTCACCCTCAATGTGATGGTGTTTGGAGGTGGGGCCTTTGGGAAGTAATTAGGTCATGAGGGTAAAACCCTCATTAATGGGATTAGTACCCTTAGAAAAGAGGCCCTTCAGAGATCCTTCTGCCAAGTGAGGTTAGTGAGTAGATGGGGATCTATGAGGAAATGCGTTCTCACCAAATTGGTTACTGCCTTGATCTTGGACTTTCCAGCCTACAGAACTGTGAGAAATAAATTTCTGGGGGCATCTGCCTGGCTCAGTTGGAAGAGCACGTGACTCCTGATTTTGGGCTGTGAATTCCAGTACCACACTGAGTGTAGAGATGACCTGAAAATAAAATCTTAAAAAAAAAAAAAAAAAAGGAAATTTCTGTTGTTTATAAGCACCGGTCTATGGTACTTTGTTACAGCAGCCTGAATAGACAAAACCACCATGCTGCCTCCCTGGCCTATAACACAGATCTCTCCTGGGCCTCTGTGATATTGTTGTGGTTTATATTAAGAAATATATATTTGGTCTTCCTCCGTGGCTCCTGGCACATAACTCCTAAAACCTTTGCAATTTCCTAAGTGGTAACAGTTATAGGGGTACCTTTCCTTCTTCAGCTTCTGAAATAGCTCCAGAATGAAATGGGTGTCTTTTGTTATTCATAACAAGCCCCTTTCAACCACATCTGAGTTTATGTTAATACAATGACTTTTGGAAAGTCCCTAAAGACATTGGGGGCTGGTTGCCAGGGGCACCAACTGTGTGATTAGAGGGTTCAAAATTTCAGTCCAACCTCTGCCTCTGACCTCTGGGGAGGGGAGAGGGACTGGAGGTTGAATCAATGGCCCATGATTCAATCAATCATGCATACTTAATGAAGCCTCCATAAAACCCCAAAAAGGATGGACTGGGGGAGCTTTCAGGTTGGTGGACATGGAGCTCTGTGCCCCTTTGCCCATACTTTGCCCTATGCATCTCTTCCAATCGACTCTTATTAAGTTATATCCTTTTATAATATACTGGTAGCCTAGTACTTAAAACTGTTTTCCTCAGTTCTATGAGCTACTCTAGCAAATTAGTCAAGCCCCCCACCCTGGGGAGGGGTGGTATGTAAATCTCCAATTTATAGCTGGCCGGTCAGATGTACAGGTGACAGCTTGAACTTGTGATTGATGTCTGAAGTTGGGGGGGGGCAGTGCTCAGTCTTGTGGGGCTGAGTCCTTAACCTGTGGGATCTGTAGGACACCCAGCTGGTGTCACAGAATTGCTTGGGATAGGAGAAAAACTACCACACATTGGTAATCAGAAATGAGAAAAGAACTGTGAATAGACAGAAAACAGAAAAATATTTTGTTTTCCTAAACAGGCTCTAAAGAGGTCTAGTTCTGAAATGTCTAAGGCAGTGGTTCTCAAACTTTAGAGTGCTTTAGAACCAGCTGGAAGACTGAAAACCCAAATTGGTGTAGACTTACTAATAAAGTGTACCAAGTAATGTTTCAAGGACAGAATTTACAGGCTGGTAATAGCCAATTCATTTCACTTCTTAAATAGATTTATGCAATATTTTCCTGGTTTCCTTTCTGCTCTCAAGCTTTTCTCTTTTCTCAAATGCCATTTTCTTTTCTTTTTTTTTTTTTTTTTTAAGATTTTATTTATTTATTTGACAGAGAGAGATCACAAGTAGGCGGAGGGACAGGCAGAGAGAGAGGGAAGCGTTCACCCCATGAGCGGAGAACCCAATGCGGGGCTCCATCCCAGGACCCTGAGATCATGACCTGAACCGAAGGCAGATGCTTAACCTTCTGAGCCACCCCAGTGCACCCCCAATGCCATTTTCTTGATGACATTCTTCTAAAAGACAGGAGCTTGTGAAGTTTAGTCCAAGTTCCTTGTTGTTAATTAAATCTCATATCCTCTGCCACTGCCTTTCCTTGTTCCTTGAAGGCTCAGGCCTGTGTCTCCCTTCCTGAGTCACTTCCCAAAGAGGAAAAACTTGTCTCTTAACTGTTCTTCCTCTGCTCAATTGCAGCCCATTTGCCAGACATTCTGGTTTCCCTCTACTAGCTTCCACCTTAGGGCCATGCCCTCACAGTTACAGTCAGGAGTGAAGTCCCCTGCCATATCTGCACTGATCTCCAGGAACCATCTCTGATACCAACAAACAAAAGAAATGCCCAGTATTGCCATGGTTTAGTCATCCTGTTCAGCGTGGATTCCTTCAAAACAATGAAAAAGAAAAACCTAATGGCGCTAATCTACATGTAGTTTCTTTCTTTTCTTTTCTTTCTTTCTTTTTTTTTTTTAAGATTTTATTTATTTATTTGAGACAGAAAGAGATCACAGCTGGGAGGAGGATCAGAGAGAGGGAGAAGCATGCTTCTGGCTGAGCAGGGAGCCTGACGTGGGGCTTGATCCCAGGACGCTGAGATCATGACCCGAGCCAAGGGCAGATGCTTCACAGACTAAGCCACCTGGATGCCTATATGTAGTTTCTTAAACTGAAAATATTAAGTGTTTTTGATTTTTTATTCTATTCTCCTGGGTTCAAACAGTGGCAACTTGTACTGAATAAATAGAATATCTTTATGGTGTTTCTCTCATTTGCCTTCTCTCCATTCTCTGCTACCATCCTCTGTTTTGTTCAAGAATGGTAAGAATTGTTTCATGTTCATGATGTCTCAGAGTTAGAAGAGAGCATACATGTTATCTAGGCCAACCATCTCATTTGTACTTGAATTCTCACTTCAATGGTTTCATCAAGTGCAACATATTCATTAATGGGGAGCTCAATATTTCTTGAATCATAGCCCATTCAATCTTCAGAGAATATCATTAGAAAGTTCTTCATACCAACAGGTGTATATATAATATTACTTAAAAAGTCATCGTGATACTTAAGGTTGAGCCAGTTAGGCATCTATGTAGAATACAAAGGGCAAGGGCATTAAATAGAGCTATTTTTTGCATTTGTAAAAATGATAGATTTCTACCAACTATAATATCTTATACCTATGTTATGGGTCCTATTTTGAATTTTGAGAGAATAGTAGTAGTGTTAGTCAGACTGATGAAAATCCTCATGAATGTGAATGATTTTAATAACTTGAATAGAGACAGAACGGAGGCCCTAAAACAGACAACTGCCTTGGATTATCACATATGAGGAGGACTCCGATGTATTTATTAGTTGTTTTTATCTAATACTGAGCAGAGGTTATATGTGGCATATGGTACCATGTATACACCTATAATTCAGGAAGATGAACTACAAATCTACACAAGATAGAAGACTTAGAAGACTTTTAAGTACAGAAATTAGTCCTGAAATTCACAATTCCTCAGAATTTATCAGCGTTCTATTTATAGTTCTGTCACTATCTTATACAAAACCCTGAAGTCTGTTGGAGAACTCAAATAGCTTCAGCAGATTCTCCAGATGCCTGTGAAGTCAAAGGTCTGTAGCTCCTGGGGTGTTATTTAGACTTTGACCACTCATTAACTTATGATGGACTGCAGAAATATATTTAACAACAAATCTTTTAATGTTTTTCTCACCTCTTCCCCATTTGGTTGAATCCCGAAAACCTTTGTCCTCTCACTTAGTACTTATCCCAACATCATTGGGCCCTGTTAAAAGTTTTTGTCTTTATAACTAATGAAAATCAGGGCTCCTGGGTGGCTCAGTTGGTTAAGCAACTGCCTTCCGCTCAGGTCATGATCCCAGAGTCCCGGGATCAAGTCCCACATCGGGCTCCCAGCTCCATGGAGAGTCTGCTTCACCCTCTGACCTTCTCCCCTCTCATGCTCTTGCTTGCTCTCTCTCTCTCTCTCTCTCTCAAATAAATAAAATCTTTTTCAAAAAAAAAGAAAAAAAATAACTAATGAAAATCAGAGCTCGGTACGTGTTAAACCACCTTATTTAGAACCCATTAGATATTAAAATGTCTCGTTTTCTTGCCTTTTGGCTTCAACCCTAAGATCTGCCTAATCAAACCTTGATGTTCTACACGGCAGAACATAAACCACCATGCTGATCCCAAATTAGACCTCCCAGGTTTTTAGTTCTATTTATAAATAGAAGCATCAGAGGAAGCATTTAACTTGCAGACAGATCAAGTCAACTAATAACTAGTAATATTATTTGGTTAATTCAAGAAAATCACAGAACCATTTAGAGCAGTAGAAAAACATCCATGCATGGCTGGCCTAGGAGACCTATTTAATTTCTAGAAATAGGAAATTCCTTTATAGTCTTAGTTCTTATTTTTTTCTTTTATTTCTACTTGTCACATGAAAAGACAGAAAAATTACCCATCATTTATCTGTCCTGATAGTCATCATCATAGAATCTCATTAAAAGTAATTAAATTTGCCACAGAAATCTTTTTGAGAGCTGCACATCTCTGTCTCATTGAATCTCTGCTAGTCCTCTCGGAAGCACTCTTGTGGCAGGCAAAGAGTTCCAAAGGGTACACCAGTGAATTGTTAATCTTAGCACCCTTAATGTGCTAGCTTCTTTTAGGAATAATTTAAACACACTTTGGACTGCCCTCATTACAAAGTACTGCTCTTACTTCAATACCCAAAATAACAACAAGGGTGGGGTGAGGCAGAGATAGACAACACGTATATCTCTAACCCCCTGTTCATATGTTACCACTAGTGTAGTGTATGTCTTAGTGTATACCATACAGTGTAAAGTATGGTACAGTGCAGCATATATCTAAGTATAAAGCCAAGTGTATAGCCAGGGTCAGCTTCAAGGGCATGCAGCTTACAGAGTCTCACAGGGCCCTGCACTGAGAAGGGCCCACATTTGCTTTAATGCTCAGTTGTCACTATCTTGAAATTTTACATTTTTTACAAGGGGTTCCACATTTTCATTTTGTACTGGGCCTTGCCAGTTATGTAGTCTGTCATGGAAATGCAGTGTATATTCTCCTAAATGCCTCCCTACCCACAACTCTTTTTTAACATGTAATTCCTTCAATCTAAAAAAAAAACTTGTAAAATATTCCTATTTCAAATGTAAATAAGTAACAAATATTAAAGGATCATATATATACTAGTTTTGCTTCTTCATTTAAGATATTGGGATATACTGAAGAATACTCTCTTGTATGGATAAACCATAACTTATTTAACTACCTACTGATGGACACGTATCTTCTGTTCTTTACTGAGATGGTGAACATCTTTGAATATACATCTTTGTTCACTTGCCCCACTATTTCCCTCGGAGAAATTTCTGTTTCTTTTTTCAATTTTTTAGAAGATTTTATTTATTTACTTGACAGAGAGAGACACAGCAAGAGAGGGAACACAAGCAGGGGGAGTGGGAGAGGGAGAAGCAGGCTTCTTGCTGAGCAGGGAGCCTGATACGGGGCTTGATCCCAGGACCCTGGGATCATGACCTGAGCCGAAGGCAGACGCTTAACCAACTGAGCCACCCAAGCACCCCCCCCAGGATAAATTTCTAAAAGTAGAATTGCTGAGTCAAAGGGTATGGACATTTAAAATATGATACATACTACCTGATTGTTCCTCAAAAGGTTACACTAGGTTGTATCAATCTAAATCCCACCAACAGATTATAAGCACCATGGTTGCCCCACATTGTTGACCCCCATGCTAGCATAATAACTCACCTTCACCTCTGCTGATCTGATATTGCTGGTATTTCTAATTAACCTGAGTTATTATATCACTGGGACATCATTGATTCTGCTAATATGGAATGGGAGTTATTAGATCACTGGGATATCATTGATTCTGCTAATATAGAATGGGAGTTATTAGATCACTGGGATATCATTGTTCTGCTAATATGGAATGGGAGTTTACTGAATCAAACATCAGTGCATCTATTAAAGTGAGTATCTTGAGGGAGAGATTTTGTAGAGGTCTCCTGAGCCAATTATTTGAGGCACTCTAAACTCCCACATTTTCTTTCAAAATAAGGGTTTTGTGTTCCATGTGTAACATTCAAGGATGTTGTAATTGCTCAAATAAACCCTCAGGACATTGACCTTGCTATTTTTCTGCTCTTAACCTCCCAAACTTTTAAAACCTTTTTTTATTTTGAAACCATTTCAGATTTTTGCTGAAGTTGTGAGACACTAATACACAGAATTTTCATATACCCTTCACCCAGATTCCCCAAATGTTAACATTTTACCACATTTGCTCTGACATCTTGCTCTTTCTCTGAACTCTTTTAAAATAAGTTATGGGCATGATGCCTCTTTACCCCAAATGCTTTCAGTTCATTCTCTTATAGAATCACAATGTATTTATCTAAATCAGGAAAATTGATTCAAAATTGTTATTTGTACACATTATTTAAGTTTCATTAATTTTCCCAATAATTTTCTTTATAGAAAAAGAAGAAAAAAATTTTTCTGGTTCAGGATTCAAATGAAGATCACACATTACATTTAGTTGTCATGAGCCCCCAACCATACATACTTTTTTTGTTGGTCATATTTTCCTTGACAAATACTAGGCTGATGTAAAAAAAATACTCTTTGGCAACCTGAATTTCAAAAACCTGGTTGGTTAGATTTTTTTTTGTATTTCCATGTTTTAAAGTAAAGTTGCTTAAAAAGGAAAAATAAGACCCAAAAGTTAAAGATACTGATGATACTGATGTTAAATAATAGAAGTTTGCAGCAGTAAATCATAAAATTGGCTCAGATCATGATCCTTAACTGTAAAAAATGAAAATTTCAGGGGTGGCTGGGTGGCTCAGTTGGTTAAGCGACTGCCTTCGGCTCAGGTCATGGTCCCAGGGTCCTGGGATCAAGCCCCGCATTAGGCTCCCTGCTCAGTGGGGAGTCTGCTTCTCCCTCTCCCTCTGCCTGCTACTCCTCCTGCTTGTGCTCTCTGTCAAATAAAAAAATAAAATCTTAAAAAAAAAAAAAAGGAAAGAAAATTTCAAAATGCTTTCATTAATGCCCTAGGTTTTTAAGAAAAGTCTTCTCAGGGCCTTTCTAAAAAGAGTGCCACACATTTGCTAATAGTACACATTTGCTAATAGTACCTATTTGATTATATACACATAAAATGACCTCTTAGTTCCTAAAGAGTCTAGGGAGCAACAAAAATGAAGTAGATGTAATGAGAAATGACTAATCTCTGGAGAAAAGGGCATTTGTGTTCTCAGTAGGAAGACACTAAGCAGCTTTCTTTTCTTTTGATTTTTTTTTAAATTAAAACCAAAATAATGTGAGGTATGTTGATTGAGTAAATCAAAGCCTTAACTATGGTTATCACATGAACAGACTTCCTGAGGCACTGAGGATTTGGCATAGTTGCCATCAGTTGACCTGAGAGCTTCTACAACTTAAAGGTAAGTTCCTAAAGAAGGTGCAGATGGGTATTTTACTTATTAAACATTCAAAAAGTGATCACTGCTAGTCAAACAGCATTTTAACCACCTTGAATGAAAACTCATTAGGCTATTACTTTTTCCATTTTACAAATGGGGAAGCAGAGGCCCAGAAAGATAGAGCAGTTTGTCCAGGGTCACACAGCTAGTGGGTGGCTATGACACTGAGGATCTCAAGGGAAGGCCTATAGGGACCAGGGTAGTTTAAAGCCACAAACTCTCAAAACTGCCCCATTTGTTTCACCTGGAGGCTAGGGCCTCACAGTGAAGAAAAATGACTGGGTACACAATGAAAATTCAGCAGGATGGGAACAGCAAGGAAGGAAAGAGAAGGTCCAGACCAATGTGGGAGAGGGAAATATTTAGGAAACCTCGAAAAGCAAACTGCCCTATTTTTAACAACCGCAGTTATAAAATTATCTGAACCAGTCTTCCTTCTTCAAGTTCAAGAAACCTAAATTCCCACAAAAATGAGCAGTAGAAAGACATCAAGGTCTGATGGCATTTGAAGTTATAAGAAAAAAGAATAAGGAATATAATGACATCCATATAGACAATAAAAGTATACCTGAAAGACATATTTGAGAAAGCAGGTCCAAAGCACTGTCTTAGTTCAAAATGAGATTAAATTGCATGAGGAAAATCATATAAGAAATGAAAGACCAAGATAAATTAGAATTCAAAAAGGAAGTAAAAAGCCTCAAGAAGGAATTCAAAATTAAAGTAGCAGAGTTCAAGTGGCCCTTCTCAAGACCCTGACTCCAAGGCCCCTGCACTTTGGACCCAAAATAGGCCTCCTCCTGGGGCAGCTGCTTATTAATAAAGGTACTAAATCTCTTTACTTTTAAAAGTGGCCTTAAAATATTTTTAAATAATAAATGTTGTGGAGTAATTTTAGTAAAGATGCTTATTTTATTTTATTTTTTAAAAGATTTATTTATTTGACACAGAGAGAGAGAGAGATCACAAGTAGGCAGAGAGGCAGGCGGGGGGTGGGGGGTGGAAAGCAGGCTCCCTGCTGAGCAGAGAGCCCAAGGTGGGACTCGATCCCAGGACTCTGAGATCATGACCTGAGCTGAAGGCAGTCGCTTAACGCACTGAGCCACCCAGGCGCCCCAAGATGCTTATTTTAAATAAAATATGAACATTTTGCTTTATTTCATTTACTTCCTTTTATTTCATCAGTAGAGAATTATAATTTTAATCTTAGGCCCTGTCATTGCCATCCAAAGACACTGGTGCCTTCCGATGCTAAATGTGATTTTGTGAAAAGTGAGTCAATTTTTTGGAAGCCAGAACCATAAAGGTAGTGGAATGTCAATCAATACATGGCAGCAAATTCCACAATATTATGGAGACATTATACTTATGTAGAAACTCACTTAAAATTTATTTGAGCAATCTTTTGTAACATCATATTGCATTATTATGAATTAAAATTTTGCCATCATAAAGGTGTGAAGAATATGTTTAGGAAAAGGCTGCTGTTGGGCGCCTGGGTGGCTCAGTGGGTTAAAGCCTCTGCTTTCGGCTCAGGTCATGATCTCAGTGTCCTGGGATCAAGGCCCGCATCGGGCTCTCTGCTCAGCAGGGAGCCTGCTTCCTCCTCTCCCTGTCTCTCTGCCTGCCTCTCTGCCTACTTGTCATCTCTCTCTCTGTGTGTCAAATAAATAAATATCTTTAAAAAGAAAAGAAAAGAAAAGAAAAGGCTGCTGTTAGCAGAACTGAATGGTAAATTTAGATCAGTGGTTCTCAGGGTGCGAGACCATGTGCAATTTTAAGAATATGACTATTGTTTTCCTAATATAGTAGTTTTGTTTTTAAGATTTTTATTTATTTATTTGGCAGAGAGGGAGAAGCAGACTCACCGCTGAGCAGGGAGCCCAATGTGGGGGGCTTGATCCCAGGACTCCAAGATCATGACTTGAGCTGAAGGCAGATGCTTAACCGACTGAGCCACCCAGGCGACCTTGTTTTCTTAATATAATCCAAGAAAAGTAAGCTTGATAAAATCTGTTCAGTTGGTGGATGACTTGTTCTACTGTGAGAAAGCACTCTAATGGAATAGAGTAAAATCTGACATAATCATATAGACTTGATGTGTGTGCATGTGTATAAAGTGTGCACCAGAGGTGGATAGGTGCAGACTTACTACACTCAAATCACCCTGGGAGATTTTCCAAACTAAGAGTACAACAGGTCAAGTCCATCCTTCCCTAACTGAAAACCACAAATGTGAAATATTAAGGGGGATTGGAAAAATATTTGGACTATGTGAAGACCTTATGTATTCAAGTGTAGATAATCCCGGGAAATTTTCCAACCCCTAAATTTTGTTACACAAAACATCAGGTTAAATGCATGTTGAAAAGTCTTAAAGGAAAACCAGTGGCTTTGTCAGCAAGTTGTTTTTAAGTTCCCCGTAACTGGTTCCATTTCTCTGAACCAACATAGAACTGAAGGAGAAAGAAAATGTTTTTACTGGATTTTTGACTAACACAGAGGTCCTAGACTCTGATTTGGACTTCTCCAGAACAACTTCAGATGCAGTCTTTGGATCCCTGAGTGGGCCTTCTTCACCAAGAAAGGAATGAAGGTGAACTAGATCTCTTTGCCCACTATTCATAAGAAGTTAATTTACCAGTACAACTGAGCCACATGTGAGTATAGATAACATTAGTCAATTTATCTGGGTTTCATTTCCAGATTGAATTTGGACCCTGGACTCTAGGTGAGTTGTGCCTGCTTTGTTTCCTAGTACATCAACCTCAGATTCTAACACAGCCAATTCTTTCTCACCCACTGGCTGAAACCCTTCAATACTTGTCTAGCTCTCCGCTTTCTCTAAAAAAAAAAAAAAAGCATTTTCATTACTCATGGCACATTTATTGGAGCTTGGAGGTTTGGAGGTTAAGAAATGAGACAAACTCAATTTGACTCAGTCCATTTTATTTATCGTTAGCAGCACTTTAACAAAAAGTTTGTTGGGGTGTGATCAAAATACCTGATTAAAATGAGATTTGAATCTTGACGAGTCCAGTTTATTCTTGATACTATGACCCTGAGAATACAGAAAATTAACTTGTTCTTATTGACTGTGTAGACATTTGGCTTTGTTTTTACATAATAGAGAATTTTATAGTGAGAATATTAGGGGGCTCCTGGGTGGCTCAGTAGGTTAAGCGTCTGCCTTCAGCTCAGGTCATGATCCTGAGACTGATCCTGGAATCAAGCCCCGCCCTGCATCTGGGCTCCTGGTTCAGTGGGGAGTCTGCTTGTCTCCCTCTCCCTCTGCCCTTCCCCCCTGCTAAAGCTTGCTCTCTCGCAGGCACTCTCTCTCAAATAAATAAAGCCTTTTTTAAAAAGGAATATTAGCAAGTTCTATGGACCTATGGGGAAAGCACTATCTCCAAGGCAGATAAAAAAAAAACCTATTTATGTAGTTTTTAAAAATGTAGCTGTGTTTTATGTTTTCTTTTTTTAAAGTTGTGGTTTTTAGTTATTATAATGTAACAAGTAATGCACATGGTAAAAATACACAAAGAAAATCAAACAGTAGGGAGTTATCAAGTAAAAAATAACTCTTCCTCCCAGATCTCCCCAATCTTTAAGTTTCTGAAGCTAAGTTTGATGGGCAGGTGGTGCATTAATCCTTTTGCAACTCAATCTTAGTCTTTCAAAGACTTAAAAAAACAAAACAAAACATGTTGGGCTATAAATCTTAGCACTGTTGGAAAGATCCACACAGCACTGGTTTCCTGAGAGTCATCACTGGTGTTGCTTACATTTAAAGTGGATGTGGTCCATGGTTTACAAATCATTGCACAATAAAAATTAGAATGCCCTGTTGTGGATCATTGATAGGTACCATTCAGATTACAATTTAACCATGCTAAAGAAACCAAACTGTGGAGGGGTACCTGGGTGGCTCAGTGGGTTAAAGCCTCTGCCTTTGGCTAAGGTCATGGTCTCAGGGTCCTGGGAACGAGCCCCTCATGGGGCTCTCTGCTTAGCAGGGAGCCTGCTTCTTCCTCTCTTTCTGCCTGCCTCTCTGCTTACTTGTAATCTTGCTCTCTTTGTCAAATAAATAAATAAATAAATAAATAAATCTTCAAAAAGAAACCAAACTATGGAAATAAATGATAATAAGTGAAACATGCACCAGAGATTTGAAACAATTTCATTTTTACTTATGGTTTGTGGAATATTCCTCATCCCTCAGTGTTATGAATGACTGTTTAAATCATTATCTTTGATAGGAGTTTTCAAAGAGATAGGTGTATTAAAGATAAATCTATTTTCTATTTTTATAAGCCTAATTGTTTTTTTTTTTTTTAATTTTTTTTTTTTTTTTTTTTTTTNTTGACAGAGAGAGAGATTACAAGTAGGCAGAGAGGCAGGCAGAGAGAGAGGAGAGAGGAGGAAGCAGGCTCCCTGCTGAGCAGAGAGCCCGACGCGGGCCTCAATCCCAGGACCCTGGGATCATGACCTGAGCCGAAGGCAGCGGCTTTAACCCACTGAGCCACCCAGGCGCCCAGCCTAATTGTTAATGTTTATCTTTTCATTCACTGATTTTTGATATATATTTTTTTCACATAAGAAATTCCTTATCTTTTCATGGTAATACCTGCTTATTTTTGATATCTGAAAACAATATTTCTAAATTATGGTGAATATGGTCTTCCTTTACGGTTCATTCCATTAAGCTACAATCCTAGAGAGAACATAGAATGGATATTTTCTGTAAAAAAAGTTATATATATGTTCTAGATTTTTTTTTGGTTGTATTTTGATAGCCCAGAACCCAGTATTTTGTTACTGTGATCTGAGTTATTTTATTCCAGTGCATTTCTCTTAACACTTATCATTACTGAATTTACTTGTCATATTTCTGCATCTTTACAGCCATTATTGTTCTTAACTATGTTTTACAATCCTACTGTAAACATTCCTTTCTTTACCCAGCAAACATGAATTGAATATCTACCATGGCTCAAAGTTGGATAAGACATCGTGCCATTTCTTTCTTTTTTTTTTTAAGTATTTCAAATTTATTATTTTTTTAAAGAGTTTATTTATTTATCTGAGAGAAAGCAAGAGAGAGAGAGAGAGAGAGCACAAGCATGGGGAGGGGCAGAGGAAGTGCGAGAAGCAGACTTTCCACTGAGCAGGGAGCCCAGATGCTAGATTCCAGGATGCTGGGATCAGGACCTGAGCTGAAGGCAGACACTTAGTCAACTGAGCCACAGAAGCACCCTGACATAGCTCCATTTCTAACAGCCTCACAGTGTTTGGCTTGAGAGGCCAACCCTCTCATGGAAAAGCAAAACACACTTGAATGAATCAATTTTAGAAAATGTTAATAAAGAAGATACATTCACAATATGGACACCACCCACCATGGATATCACAGTGAAACATAATAATAGCGTTGGCAGAATAAGCTTTTTTTTTGTTTTTTTTTAGAGAAATAGTCAGTTGCTATCCTCGGATAATTGAATAAGAGCTCAGAAATGTTCTTCTGTTATATTTAAAAGAACAATGTTTGGTCATTCATGATTTTAATTTGTGTTCTACAAACTCTGAAAGAATTGTTTGGTCCTAGTTTGAAATGTTGTACTTTTGGGTAGCTATTGCATCAATAAGCGTAACTGGGGATACTTCATTTGCTTAGTACTAACTTGCTAGAGTTGATTATGAAGAACATTGCCAAAGTAAGAGTGTTATATGCATTTCCATTCAGAAATAAATTGTAGAAAAGTCCAAAGGTTTCACTGTAACATCATGGTCTACTTCTGTTTATCTACTAGAGTAGCAGATATACTCTACCTCCTAACTGTTAAGTCATATTTTGTATTGAAAAACAAAAATCATGTGTTTCAGTTGTTACCTAATCACTACAATCTTTTAAAATTGGCATAATGGGGTGATGGGCATTAAGGAGGGCACTTGATAGAATGAGCACTGGGTGTTTCAGGCAACTGATGAATCACTAAATTCTACCCTGAAATTAATAATACATGATATGTTAACTAACTTGAATTTAAAGAAAAGAAAACAAAACAAAATTATCATCACCCCCACAGGCAAAAGAAAGGAGCATCTTGCATCTTTTAACTGAAGCCTCTTGAATGTCTCCACAAATCTATTCCCATTTAGTTGTTCTTTTTATCAGTAAACGGTAACTCTATCTGTCCAGTTGCTCATGCTAGAAACCTGGTTGTCATACTTGAAAATCCCATCTCTTTGTGAAGGGTACTTCACATCCAGTCAGTGACCTCTCTACTTTCAAAATATCAAAATACTTGTTGAATTTGTCTACCTCTCTCCATCTCCATGGTCATTGCCAAGCCACCAAGTGTCTCCCTGGATGATTGTGAAACCCTTCTCACTAGCTATTCCCTATCCACACTTGCCTCCTCTCCAATCCCTCAACAGCTATGAGAGTAACAGTTTGAAAAGAGATCACATTGTGTTATTTGTCTTGGTCTGTTCTGGCTGCTATAACAAAATACCTCAGACTGGTTAGCTTACAAACAACAGAAATTTATTGCTCACAGTTCTGGAGGCCTCAAAGTCCAAGATCAAGCCCTTCTGGTGAAGGACTTCTTCCTAGTTCACAGCTGGCAACTTCTCACTGTGCCCTCACATGGTTGAAGGGCTAGGGATCTCTCTGGAGTCTCTTTTCTACAGGTATGAATCCTATTCAGGAGGGCTCATGACCTAATCATCTCCCAAAGTCACCACCTCCTAATACCATCATCTTTGAGGGTTAGGATTCTATATATGAATTGAGTGGAGGGGTGACCATAGCAGTCATTTCTCTGCTTAAAATCTTTAAGTGGCTTCTCATTGCTCCTAAGATAAAAATTTAAAATCCTTAACATGATTTTCCAGGTCCTACATAATTGTCAGTCATTTTGAGCTCTTGCTCACCATGCCTCCAGCCATACAGACCTCCTTCCTCCTTCCACACCCCTCAAACTCCTTTCCATCTCTGGACCTTCTTAATGTTGTTTCCTCTGCTTCCTCATTCTTTCACCACCTCTTGGTGGGGAAACCCTTCCTCAGGTCTCAGCTTGAATGTCACTTTTCTTTTAATCCTGATCCCACAGGCTAGATTGGATTCCCCTGTTGTACTTTTCTCAATGTGCTCTATTCTTGTTCTTTATAACAGTCACCAAAAATAACTGTATGGTTATTTATGTAGTTATTCATTCAATGTCTGTCTGTCTTTCCCACTATTATAAACTTTCTGAGGGCGGAGATCTCACCTGTTTGTTTTTTTCACATTGTATTCCAAGTCCCTAGAGCACTTCCTAACACAATACCTCCTCAACAAATACTTGTTGAAAACAAATGGGGGTAGATACCAAAACATTGTAGAGTTTTGTTTATGAGGATTTCAGTATTAAAAGTGAGTCTAGGGGCGCCTGGGTGGCTCATTTGGTTAGTGTCTGCTTTCAGCTCAGGTCATGATCCCAGGATCCTGGGATCAAGCCCCACACTGGGCTCCCTGCTCAGCAGGGAGCCTGGTTCTCCCTCTGCCCCTTCCCCACTTGTTCTCTCTCTCTCAAATAAATAAATAAAATCTAAAAAAAAAGGGAGTCTATAATCAATCAATAAGAAACTAATCAATTAATTATCTTTTCTGAGCTTTGAGAGTCATATACTATGGCCTAGTGAACTTTGTACACATCAAATACCCCTGTCTTGTTGAGTTGAATACAAATGTATTTTTATTTCTGTCTCTTTTATTAATTTTTAGTTTTTTTTTTTTCTGAGACAGAATGAGCACAAGCAGTGGGGGGAGGGACAGAGAGAGAATCATAAGCAGGTTCCTCACCCAATGTGGAGCCCAATGCAGGGCTTGATCTCATGATCCCAATATCATGACCTGAGCTGAAATCATGAGTCTGATGCTTAATTAACTGAGCCACCCAGGTGCTCCTCCTTCTGTCTCTTTTAAAGCAGTCACAGATTCTATCTTGTCAGGCCTTTCACTGGAAAGTTTTTTGAATCACTGAGAAACTTCACCATGCACCGACTTTTCTCTTGCTGTGGGTCTGCCCAGCATGTTTTCCTCTACTGTTGCTAACTTCTCTGGGTCTGGGCAGCATTACCTGACACTCACGAGAGGAGGCACCTTGTCTTGCTCTTAGACTCCACCAAGACTGGTCCAATTATTGCTTCTGTGTCTTGGTTCTCAGATATAAGTCCACATACTGCCTGCCAATGATGTTGCTACTGTTGCTGCTTGTGATTTCCATTTACCAGTCTTTCTTTACTTGTTCCCAGTGACATGCACTATCTGGGAAATTATTTTCATTGGAAATAAATGAAATTATTTTTTGTCTTTTCCAGATCATTTGAAACATATTAACTAAAATGGTCCTGACGTCCTTTGGGCACCACTGTGATACCTCTTCCTAGTTTTTATCTCCAAGCCAGTTCCCTACTGCATAGGGCATAGAGCAGGCTGTAAGGAGGCGCCATGATCTCTGCCTCCTAGTATTCATGCCCTGCATAATCTCCTTCCCTTGAGTGTACGTGGGATCTGTGACTTGTTTCTAACCAGTAGGACACAGTAAAGGTGATGGGATGTACTTGGTCACATGGGTGTGATTACTTACTAAGGTTGTAACATCTATCTTACTGAAGAAGTGTCTTGCAAGCTGCTGTGTTGTGAGCTTCCCTAAGGAGAAAAAAATAGAATAAGGAACTGAGGGCAGCTTTTAGCCAGCAGCTAGCAAGAAATTGAAGATCTCAGTCGAGCATCCTGAAAGGAACTGGATGCTGCCACCAACCACATAAGTCGAATCTTGGGTGAAAATTCAGCTGTAGCCAATACCTTGATTGCATCTTGCAGAGGACCCAGTTAAGCTGTATTCCAATATTAAACTCACAAACATAATAAATGTGTGTTGTTTTAAGCCACTAAATTTATAGTAGTATTGTTATGCAGCAACAGATAATAGATGTATTTGAATACATCTATCCTTGACTGAAATGCTTTTCTGACACACTATTTTCTCATCCATTTTTAAATACCTTTCAGCATGGAATTTGGACATAATGAATTTGAGAAAACAGATATTGTAGCTTTCTTTTTCTATACATAATTATTTACCTACCAAAAAAAAAAGTCTAACCAAGTATGATTCTTGCCTTAATTGCTTTGAATTATTCCTTCTGTGCCCAGGGATCACATATATGTACATATTCAAAAGTAATACCTTTCATAGCTGATTGCATCAGTTCCAGTCTCAAGGAAGTAGGACTACAGCTACTCCTTCCTTGATAAAACCTCTGTCATGAATAGGACAACTCCTACTCTAGCGCAGTGTAACCTTTTTTTTTTAAGATAAAAAAATATTATTTATATTTATTTATTTATTTGACAAGCCACAAGCAGGAGGTGCAGCAGAGGGAGAGGGGAAAGCAGGCTCCTTGCCGAGCAGAGAGCCCGATGCGGGCCTCGATCCCAGGACCCTGAGATCATGACCTGAGCCAAAGGCAGATGCTTAACCTACTGAGCCACCCAGGCGCCCCTAGCACAATGTAATCTAACACAATGCCTTTTATTGAGTGTACAGTCTAAAGCTATTTCTCTGGAAAACTGGTTCCGAATGTCCGGTTCCATACCATGCATATTATATTAGCAGTATGTCTGAATTAGAATTTATCTGCTCCTCAAAATGGTTAGATGTACAAGGGTAAGGTGCAGGTTAGCACCATCCAACAGAAATATAATGCAAGCCACATATTTAATTTTAAGTTTTGTAGGAGCTGCACTTAAAAAGGAAAAAGAACAAGGAAGATTGATTTTAATAACATATTTTATTCAACCCAAGATATCCAAAATAGTATTTCAATGTGTAATCTATGTAATAAAATTAATGAGGTATTTTGTTTGTTTTGTTGAGTCCTTAAAGTTCCACATGTTTTTTACATTTGCAGTATATCTCTATTTAGATTAGCCATGTTTTACATACTCAATAAACATATGTATTGTTGGGGCGGCTGGGTGGCACAGTCAGTTAAGCATCCAACTCTTTATTTCATCTCAGGTCATGATCTCAAGGTCCTGGGATTGAGCCCTGTGAAGGCTTCCGCTCAGCCTGGAATCTGCTTGAGATTCTTTCCTCCTCCCTTTTCCTCTCCTTCTGGTCTTCCCTTTGCTCTTTCTTGTGCTCTCTAAAATAAGTAAATGAATAAAATCTTTAAAAAATGTAATACACTAATGAATTGTTGAACACTACATCAAAAACTAATGATGTACTATGTGTTGACTAACTGAACATAATAATAAAAAAATGTAGTGTGTATTGAACAAGTACAACTTTAGAGCCTTACATGAGTATGTTAAACCAGACATAATAATCCACACAAAATTCTGTGTAAGGCAGCTGGATTCGTTTGAGTTAAAAATGCATATCCTAGGGGCGCCTGGGTGGCACAGTTGCTTGAGAGTCCAACTCTTGGTTTCAGCTGATGTCCTGATCTCAGGGTTGTGGGATTGGCCCCAAATGGGGCTCTGTGCTCAGCAGAGTCTGCTTAGGTTTCTCTCTCCCTCTGTTCCTCCTCCCTGTGCTCTCTCTCTAAAATAAATAAATCTTTAAAAAATGCATATCTCCTATATACACAGGTAAATATAACAAGATTTGAGTGGGTAGGCAGGCATGGATCAAAGAAGGGAGTCATAGTAAGTACAGTGATTTAATAGTTATACAATGGAGCCTTGGCACGTGCAGATTTCATACCTGCCCAAGAGAGACTCTTGTGAATTTGCTGTAGTTCTTATAAATTTGCTGTGGTATGAATCTGAATTGGCCTGACTACAGGAGCAGTCCCTTTGCTGGGGCGTAAGCCTGTCTGACCTCTCTCGTCTGTTTTTCTCTACTTATCTCACAAGCATTAATGTTCACTAAAAGCCTGAAGGAGTCAGTTAATTTTAATCTTTATCTTTGTGGCACTTTAGGAGAGGATTCACACGTGTAGTGGAAATATACAGACTTGGGGTCGTGCCCATGCTAAGACTGAATCCTTCCCCAGTGTCATATTTTGATCGAACTATGAGGGTCTTGTAAGACTAGATCAGGTTCTCCTGTCTAATCCCATTTAAGCAAAGTCCCCATGAAATGTCACACTTCATTTATTGAAAGTTTTCTTTTTTTTTAAATTTATTTTTATTATTATTATTTGCCCGGGGTACAGGTCTGTGAATCATCAGGCTTACGCCTTTCACAGCATTCACCATAACAATGACATGGATGGAACTATTGAAAGTTTTCTTTACAGCATACTGCAATTTTTCTTTCTTTTCCAGATATTATGCTATCTTAATGATATTCGTTAATATTGCTTAATGAGCCAAAGAGAAAATTCTTACTCTTAATAAATTATTCCTTTCAGAAACTTTCCATTTTAAAGTTCTATGTAGGGGGAACAAAAGACCTTTACCTGAAGATATTTAAGTACTCTTCCATCAGATGCAGCTGATTCTTTGTCATAGAGGGTTAGAGTGTTTCTCAAGAATTATTCAGACTCATGGCTCCACCTCTTTCTCCTTGATGTCAATGAACCATGTTATGAATATTTCTTAAATTTTAGTAATAAGTATGTGGGTGTTTATTATGTTTTAAATAGTTTATATTTTTTTAAAAAATGAAGAAAGGTTATTCAACCTGTTCTTTGATCTCTATTCATTAATATAGGGTTTCTCCACCCTCAGCACTACTGAACTTTGGGCCACTAAGTTGTTTTTGATGGCTGTTTTATACATTGTAGGATCCTTGGTCTCTGCCCACTAGATGCCAATATCTTATGTTCAGCCATTTTTTTTCCTACAGTCATTGGTTATTTGGGGCCCTCATCACCTCACCTAGATGCCATTTCAGTCTCTGAACTAGCCCATATATTCAATATTCTACCTTGTTAATATACCTTCCACATTGCCATAAATATAATAATACTGGGCACCTGGGTGGATCTGCTGGTTATGTGTCCGATTCCTGATTTTGGCTCAGGTCATGGTCTTGAGGGTCGTGGGGTCAGGCCCAGGATTAGGCTCTGCACTCAGCAGGGAGTCTGCTTGAGATTCTCCCTCTCCCTCTGCCCCTCGCCTGACTCGTCGTGTGCTTGCTCTTTCAAATAAATAAATAAATATTCAAAATAATAACAATAGTACCTACAATTTATTTAACCTCTGCTATGTGCCATGCAAGTATGCTTTGCTCATTCATTAACTCTTGTCTGACATGATGAATTTGAAAATAGAGTTAAGTGACTTGCCCCAGATGACACTTCTAGTGAGTACAAGACAAGACTCAAATTTAGGTCTGCTTCACATCAAAGCCTATGATTTTTAGGTCATCACACTGCCTAAATATAATGTCTTCATAAAGCATGAGTGAAACTTGTTCCTTCCTTTTCACAAACTTTCTGTGGCTTCCAGTTCATGTCTCAGGCAACATGACCGTCTGTTCCTTTAGGCATCCCGCTCCTGTAAGTATTTCCATGCACACTGCCTTCGTATCTCACTAGACAGTGACCATTTTTCCAAATTTGCCACACATATTGGTGTTTTTATGCCTGTGCTCAAGCTGTTTCCTCAATCTGAAATGCATTTTCCATCTCTTTTTCTTCTCTAAAGTTCTAATCACTGTTCACAATCTAGCTATGTGTTTTTTTTTCCCCTGTGAAACCTTTCCTGATATGCCCAGGATGAATTGTTTCATCATCACTCCTATAGCACAACATTTGTCACATATAGCTTTATACTATCCTGTTGTATTGAGGACTTTCCTACATATTTGTTGGTAAATACCTGGAAGGTGGGGATCACTGTTTATTTACATGCTGCCCCATTCAAAAAGATTGAGGCAACTAACTAGAGGCTTTCTCTTTGTAGCTCTGTATTTCCTAGAACATATCCTATAGGGGTTTTTAGAAAACACACACACCTCGGTAAAAATTGGTTGACTACATGGACAAGTCAGCGAGTGGATACATGACAAAATATTTATTCCCATCACAAAGATTTTGGAAAATATCCTCCTGGTTAGCTGATATTGAGAAGTGGCTTAGAAAACCATCTCTGGGTGCCATTTGGCATAGAGCAGACCCAACAGGCAGAAGGCTGCAGTTACAGAGATCCCTGCCCTCTCAGAGAAGTGTACTTATATCAAGTGAGCCTGGACACATCAGGAGATTGTATAGGTATTTTTATATATAGATATAAAATTCAAAAGCTACAACAGGGTATGGAGTGAAAAGTAAATCTCCCTCCATTCTTGTCTTCCACCCCCCCCCAATCTCCCTCCCCAGGGGCAACGATTGTTATCACTTGATTTTACAGATTTTAAAAGATGATTATCCCAAATAATACTTTTTTGTATATTATTCTTATATCTTGGACAAAAGATGCTATTAACAAATATAATATCTAAATAATAACCCTGATTTAGCTAGAATTACCAGTGTATTAGTTTTGCAAACTAGCAATTATTTTTAAGTGCAAGTGAATAAAGTATTGAGGTTGCAGTAAACATGCTGTATTTGTCCATTGTGGTGATTTTGGTTTTAGTGGCTTAGAGTACTGCTTCTGGAGGAAAATCACATAACCATGTAGTCTGACATCTTCAAAACTGTCTCCACATCATTTCCTTGTTTTCCAAATTGTCTTATTTATTTATTTATTTATTTATTTATTTTTTTAAAAGATTTTATTTATTCATTTGACACAGAGAGAGAGATTACAAGTAGGCAGAGAGGCAGGCAGAGAGAAAGGAGAGAGGAGGAAGCAGGCTCCCTGCTGAGCAGAGAGCCCGATGTGGGCCTCGATCCCAGGACCCTGGGATCATGACCTGAGCCGAAGGCAGCGGCCTTAACCCACTGAGCCACCCAGGCGCCCTCCAAATTGTCTTTTTCATGTGTGGGTATTTTAAAACTTTTGTATTCCTCAAATCTCTGACTCTGTCACTTTCTTCCCTCAGTTTTAGCAGGTGACTTTGCCTCTTTTTCACAGGGAAAAAGAAATCATCCTCAAGGTTTTTAGATGCATTCATGCAAGTTTGGGAAGGAATGTATCTTGGTCTAGTTTGTTTGGAAGGACATGTTCTGAGGTGTGGATCTATATTGATTCATGCAAAGAGCTAAGTCAGATCATGGAAAAAACAAGGTTGAAAGATTGTAACAAAGAGATATGGGGAAAGAAATGCATAGACGGACATCTTCCGATTGTGCCCAGACTGTGAGAATAACTATGTCCCACATGGATGCTTGTCAAGGACTCCAACAGAGGAGATTCGCCATATTCAAAAATTGGCCCTTTTCCCAGACATCTAGGTGTTTGTTCAATAGGCTCATTTAAAAAGTCTCTGTAGTGGCAAGGAAGGAGATTATTCCTAAGTTCAATATTACCCTCCTCCCTCCCCCCAGCGCTGGAACTGACTTGGCTACTATACCTCTTGAGCGCTTAACATACCCTCTGTAGCAACCAACAGCAGGGGCCTGATCTTGCCCTTAGCCCTGGAACACCAACCAACCATCTAGTAGTGGGTTAACTATGTAGGCTTCTTTCATCATGGGGAGGGCAGCAATACTGTAAATACGCATGGACTATAAGTACAGGTTGACTTTCCCCGCATGCCAAAATTGTACCTGCATTGTTACCTATAGTCCTATTATGTACTTAATTTATTGTCATGGTATTTTACTAGCCATTGCTTCTGACCAGAGAATTTGTTTACTGATGAATGAAGTAAAGTGTTGGGCTAATGCTGTTGAGATTCACCGATCTTACCGTGTATCCCATCACCCAAAAGTGGGTGGACTTTTAGAAAGGCAGACCCAGTGAAGGTACCAGCTGTGAGGTCATAAAGCTGTCAGTCAGGAGGCACTAAGTATGTATCTCTCATGGCTGTAATACATAGGTCAGAAAACAATGCATATGAAGTAAGAGTGATACCTCCCACTAGTAAGCCTAATGACCCACTCTTAAAATTTTTCTCTCCATCCCTACAACTTTCAACTTTGATGGTCTAACAGTCTTACTATTCAAGGGAAGAATGAGTCCCATCACGAAACAGAAGAGCTTACAGTGAAGTGGAGGTTGAGACTGACACCTGGTCTTTTCGGATTCCTCGTGCTTCACGAACAAGGTGAGGGGGATGACGTACTGGCTGGAGTGTTTAAGATTTTAAAGGGGAAATAGAGTTTCTACCACACAATGAAGGCAAGAGGGAGCAGATCTGGAACCTAGAGTATCATTAGCCTCCCTCTACTATCATGCCCAGGGGCAAAACCAATGGAAAAACTTCAGGAATCTATATGTTGTTGCGATTTGTGATTTGTAATTTTAAGTTTGGGGAGAAAGATGAATCGATGCTGAATAGCCAAAGGGATGGACAGTGGCAAACACTACTAGTTGTCTCATTCTACACCTTTTCGATCCATTGTAGCATGCCTTTCTGGGTTTTAGAAGATAGAAAGCTAAAGAGTATGTTTTCAAGACTCCCATGAAGTGTAGCAAGGGTTACTCGTGCTTTCGGCCAGGCAGATGTGCCCCTGCCAGGCTTGGCAGGCAGAAGTGAGCGTCACAAGGCTGAGGCAACATAGTTCTGGCAAGCACAGATCATAGAGGCTTTTGTTTTTTTCTACTGCAGCTGTTGTAGAGATTCTAGTGACCAGATCCTGACTTGTGGGTATCAAGCATCAGGTGGTGACAACAAGAATATATCTGTTGGAAAGTTCCCATGGTATGGTTGGACTTTTTCCCGGCTGTGTTGTCAGTGACCGTTTGACAACCACGCTTGGTGTCTTGGGCTTCCCAGATGTCCTGTAAACTAACCAAAACCCTGGAATAAATTTCTTTCTACTTAAACTAGTGAGCATGTACTATGTTATCTAAAACTAGTACTCTAGTCCATAGCCAGAGGAGGAAGATTCTCCAATTTTGGAAAAGGGGGTGGATATTTGAGAATCACAAATAACCACCTCACGTCCCATTCGGTTCTCGACCATTGAAATTTGGCAGCTACCTCCTATGCTACTATTGTTAAGATCACCAAGACTTCCCTGATATAATCTCTTGGCAACATTTGATGCTGTTGCCCACCTACCACTTTTTTGGAGAAAAACCTCCCTTCCTTTAGCTTCTGTACACATGATTTTCTGGTTTTTTTCTTCTCCTTTATTCCTCCTCAGTATTCTTTGAAGGACCTTCTTTCTCTTCTGCTTATCATTTAAAGATGAGTATTCCTCAGTGTTGTATATGGTATCTGTCGGTCTTTCTACTCTACATATTGTTTAGGGGTGATTTTAGATTGTCTCTGCTTCATGCCTTTAGTTAGTCTCTCTACAGTGCTGACCTCCAAATTCATTTCTTTAGGACAGTCATGTCTCCTAAGCACCAACTGCATTCTGAATATCTCTCCTTCATTGTCTCATAAACACTTTAAACACAGGATAGACAAAACAGAACTCATTAGCTTCCTCCTCTCACCTCCTCAAAATCCCTCGAACTAGCAAACTAGCAAAATAATGCTCCTTATTATATTCCCTATCCTGGTGCATGACATCACTGCCAACAGGATTGCTTAAACCAGAAACTGGGTGTCAGCCTTCACTTTTCACTCTGCTTTGCTTAGCCAAACAATCTTCAAGTCCCATTATTTCTACTTCCCTAAATATCTCTCATTTCATCTCTATTGCCTTAGTTCTAGACTAAGGCAAATAGACTTAGACTAAGGTAAATCAGCCAGTTTACTGAAAAAGCCTCCCAAGCTGTCTCTCTTACTGTAGTCTTGCCTCCTTCTAGTTCGTTCTTCACACTGAAGACAGAATAATACACCTAGAACACATGTCAAGTCATGTCTTTTCCTTATGCACATAATAAAATCTTTACTCCTTTCACAGGGATTGTAGGGCCTTCCATGAGTTGGCTTCTCTAGCATCATTTATTGCACTTCTTGCTCCCTCTCCAGCACACTCTATGTCCAGACATAATGAACTTCTCTCAGGTCCTAGACTATGCCATACAATCTTTATCTTGTGGAACGGCATGCTATTTCTGCTCTAAAGGAACTAATTTCAGCTTAGATATTATTTTCTTTAGCAAGTATTTCCCATGGTTGTTACTGCCTCTGCTTTGTTCCCCAATAGCAGAGAAGTATATTCTACTTCCTCATAATGCATTTGTGACATGAAATTGTAGCCTTTTTTTTTTTTTAAGAGTATTTACCACAAATCCCCTCCTTGCCTCAGCTTGGTGGATGACTGCCATGTCTATTCTAACTCCAGCAGAAGTCTAGAGTTTTATTCTCAGGAGAAATCTCTGAACTGCTGGATACCAGGCACATAACCTTACCCTAACCCTACACCTAAATCTAACCCTGACCCATACCCTAGATGTGAGAAGGTGGGTTCCTGAATGCACAATAAGCTGAGAAGCAGCCTACTTCTTCGGAAGATCCTAAACCTTTAAGAATTTCTAATATTCTTTTTTATGGCTGAGTAATATGTCAGCCATACTCTACCTTTTCTTTATTCACTCAACAGCCGATGGACATTTGAGGTCTTTCCATAATTTGGCTATTGTTGATAATGCTGCTGTAAACATTGGGGTGCATGCATCCCTTTGATCAGTATTTTTGTATCCTTTGGGTAAATACCTAGCAGTGCAATTGCTGGGTAGTAGAGTTGTTCTATTTTAACTTGTTTTTTTGTTTGTTTTTAAAGATTTTATTTATTTGTGACAGAGAGAGCGAGCGAGCGTGTGCAAGCAGGGGAAGCAGTAGGTTGAGGGAGAAGCAGGCTCTCTGCTGAGCAGGGAGCCCAATGTGGGACTCGATCCCAGGATTCTGGGATCATGACCTGAGCCCAAGGCAGATGCTTAACCAACTGAGCCACCCAGGGGTCCCTATTTTTAACTTTTTGAGGAACATCCACACTGTTTTCTACAGTGACTGCACCAGTTTGCATTTCCACCAATAGTGCAAAAGGGGTCTCCTTTCTCTGCATCCTCACCAACACCTGTTGTTTCCTGTGTTGTTAATTTTAGCCATTCTGACAGATGTGAGGTGGCATATCATTGTGGTTTTGATTGTATTTCCCTGATGATGAATGATTTTGAGCATCTTTTCATGTGTCTCTTAGTCATGTGTATGTCTTCTTTGGAAAAATGTCTATTCATGTCTTCTGCCCATTTTTTAACTGGATTATTTGGTTTTTGAGTGTCCCATTTTTAAGTTCTTTATATATTTCTGATACTAACCCTTTATCAGATATGTTATTTGCAAGTATCTTCTCCCATTCCATTGGTTGCCTTTTAGTTTTGTTGATTGTTTCCTTCACTGTGCAGAAGTTTTTATTTTAATGAAGTCCCAGTAGTTCATTTTTGCTTTTGTTTCCCTTGCCTCAGAAGACATATCTTGTACGAAGTTGCTATGGTCGATGCCAAAGAAGTTACTGCCTGTGATCTCCTCTAGGATTTTTATGGTTTTAGGTCTCACATTTAGGTCTTTCATCCACTTTGAATTTATTTTTGTGTATGGTGTAAGAAAGTGGTCCAGTTTCATTCTTTTGCAAGTTGCTGTCCAGTTTTCCCAACACCTTTTATTGAAGAAACTGTCTTTTTTCCATTGGATATTTTTTCTTGCTTTGTCAAAGATTAATTGACCATATAGCTGTGGGTTCATTTCTGGGTTTTCTACTCTGTTCCATTGATCTATGTTTGTGCCGGTACCACACTGTTTTGATCACGACAGCTTTGTAATATAACTTGAAGTCTGGAAGTGATGCCTCCAGCTTTGATTTTCTTTTTGAAGATTGCTTTGGATATTTGGGGTCTTTGGTGGTTTCATACAAAATTTTAGGATTGTTTGTTCTAGTTCTGTGGAAACTGGTGGTATTTTGACAGGGATTGCGTTAAATGTGTAGATTGCTTTGGGTAGTATAGATATTTTAACAGTATTTGTTCTTCCAATCCATAGCATGGAATGTTTTTCTATTTCTTTGTCTCATCTTCAGTTGCTTTCATCAATGTTTTACAGTTTTCAGAGTACAGATTTTCTATCTCTTTGGTTAGGTTTATCCCTAGGTATCTTATGGGTTTTGGTGCAATTGTAAATGGGATCCATGCCTTGATTTCTCTTTCTGATGTTTCATTGTTTGTGTATAGAAATGCAAGATTTCTGTACATTGATTTTGTATCCTGTGATTTTATTGAATTTGTGCATCAGTTCTAGCAATCTTTTAGTGGAGTCTTTTGGGTTTTCTAAATAGAGTATCACATCATCTGCAAAGAGTGAAAAGTTTGCCTTCTTCCTTGAAAACCTGGATGCCTTTTATTTATTTTTGTTGTCTGATTGCTGAGGCTAAGACTTCCAGTCTATATTAAATAACAGTGGTGAGAGTGGACATCCCTGTCTTGTTCCTGACCATAGAGGAAAAGCCTTCAGTTTTTCCCCATTGAGGATAATATTAGCTGTGAGCTTTTCATATATGGCCTTTATGATGTTGAGGTATGTTCCCGCTATCCTCACTTTCTTGATGGTTTTTATCATGAATGGATGTTGTACTTTGTCAAAAGCTCTTTCTGCATTTATTGAGAGGATCAGATGGCTCTTATCCTTTCTTTTATTAATGTGGTCTATCACATTGATTGATTGATCTGTGAATATTGAACCATGCTTACAGCCCAGGAATAAATCCTACTTGATCGTGGTGAATGATTTTTTTTAATGTACTGTTGGATTTGATTTCCTAGGTCTTTGTAGAGAATTTTTGCATCTATGTTCATCAGGGATATTGGCCTGTAGTTTGTTTGTTCATTCGTTTCTTCCTTCCTTCCTTCCTCCCTCCCTCTCTCTTCCTCCCTTTGTTCCCTGCAGTTCTCTTTTTTAGTGGAGTCTTTGTCTGGTTTTGGAACCAGGGTAATGCTGGCCTCATAGAATGAATTTGGAAGTTTTCCGTCCATTTCTATCTTTTGGAATAGTTTGAAAAGAACAGGTATTAATTCTCTTTAAATATTTGGTAGAATTATCCTGTGAAGCCATCTGGCCCTGGACTTTTTGTTGGGAGATTTTTGAGTAGTGATTCAATTTCTTTGCTGGTTATCAGTCTGTTCAAGTTTTCTATTTCTTCCTGTTTCAGTTTTGGTAGTTTATGTGTTTCTGGGAATTTACCCATTTCTTCCAATTTGTCCAATTTGTTGGCATAGAATTTTCCTTAATATTCTCTTGTAATTATTTGTATTTCTGTGTTTGATTATGATTTCTCCTTTCTCATTTGTGATTTTATTTGGGTCCTCTCTCTCTCTCTCTCTTTCTTGGTAAGTCTGCCTAGGGGTTTTTCAATTTTACTCATTATTTTTTAAGAACCAACTCCTAGTGTCATTGATTTGTTCTACTAGTTTTGTTTGTTGTTTGTTTTGTTTTGTTTTTTGGTTTCTAGATCATTTATTTCTGCTCTAATCTTTATTATTTTTCTTCTGCTACTGGCATTATGCTTCATTTGTTGTTCTTTTTCTAGCTCCTTTAGGTAGGTCTGTATTGCTATATACTTCCCCCCAATGACTGCTTTTGCTGCATCCCAAAGGTTTTGGACTATCAGGTTTTCATTATCATTTGGTTTCGTGTATTTTTTAATTTCTTTAATTTCTTGGTTGACCCATTCATTCTTTTTTTTTTTTTTTGAAACTAAATGTTACAATTTATTCCATCTTCATGATTTCAGATATCACAGGGCAGGGTGGGTACACAGGTAAATAAAACAAACTCTTCTCCCATTTAACCAGGTGCACCGTTTTGGCAGTTTTATGATAATGCAGGTTGCCTTAATTAACTGACTTGGTCTGACAGCTGGCAACAGCAAATCTTTGCAGTTTAGGATCTTCCTCCATTGTTACTCCAAGGATTTTATTTCCTAAACTACATTATGAGCTCTGACATGTGTGTACTGCAACATTCTTCAAGCTTTCACAACTGAATTAGAAATCTGACACCTCTTCTTAAGGCAGGTAACTGTCTGTTAAAGCTGTCTTCCTCTTGGCTAACCCAGTCCACTAGCAATCTTAAAAGTTATTATATAAAAATAAAACTGTGCTCCCAAGCACTGATTAAAACTGTTGGGCTGGGATCCCTTTTCAGAGCCTTAGCTCCCTGAGAGAAAAGAGTGATCTTAATTAATTGCTTCCACGAATTATAACACCCCATTGTACCTAATGTCCTTTGCAACAAAACTCAAGAGGTCAGGCAACCCTGATCATCCTGACAAGTTCATCAGTAATATACAAACGATATTTAAAGCTGATCCCAGACCAAGTATTGCAACCATAATCCCAAGAAATCATTCAGTTTTAGCACATGGAGTTCTTGCAAGGATGCCAGAGCAAGTGAGAAATCATCTCAAAGCAGAGTGATGGTTCATTATCTTTTACATGTGAGAGGAAATCAAGGAGGAGAGAAAACTCCTCCCTCCCAAACTCATCAAACCGATGGGTATTTTCATGGTCTTAATTGACAAAATCCAGTGTCCTCAATTTCCTGCCTGGAGGAGTCTATTTTCAAGGTGACTGTCATGGTCAAGGAGAGCTTTTGGGCCTTTCTTTGCCATGGTCCATGAGTTCCAGTCTTTCAGTGGGAATCCTCTCCCTTATTGCTTTCTGAATACACTGCTGATAGCGCTTGAAGGGGTCAGTGTACAGGTCTCTGGAGTGGACCTCTTGAGGAACTTCTTGGCAAACCAGCATTTGAAGCACTGGTCAAACTCATGCTTCATGTTGGTGCAGGCCTCCCCTATACTATTCATGGCAGAGGCTGACCCATTCATTCTTTAGTAGCATGTTGTTTAACCTCCATGTATTGGGTGGTCTTTCCGAATTTTTTCTATTGGTCAATTTCAAGTTTCATAGCATGATGGTCAGAAAAAATGAATGGTATAATCTTAATTTTTTGGTATTTGTTGAGGCCTGATTTGTAACCTAGTATGTGATCTATGCTGGAGAATGTCCCATGTGCACTTGAAAAGAATATGTATTTTGCTACTTTAGGGTGAAATTTTCTGAATATATCTGTTAAGTCCATCTGGTCCAGTGTGTCATTCAGAGCCATTGTTTCCTTGTTGATTTTCTGCTTAGATGTTCTGTCCATTTGCTGTAAGTGGGGTGTTAAAGTCCCCTACTATTATTGCAATAATATCAGTTAGTTCTTTTATGTTTTTTATTAACTGTTTGATGTATTTGGGTGTTCTTATGTTGGGTGCATAAATATTTATAATTATTAGATCATCTTGTTGGATTGTCCCCTTTATTATTATATAGTGTCTGTCTTTGCCTCTTGCTACTGTCTTTGTTTTAAAGTCTATTTTGTCTGATATAAGTATAGCTACCTCAGCTTTCTTTTCACATCCATTAGCATGTTAGAGGTCTCTCCATCCCCTCACCTCCAATCTGTAGGTGTCTTTGGGTCTAAAATGAGTCTTTTGTAGGCAGCATATAGATGGCTCCTTTTTTTTTAAATCCATTCTGAGACCCTATGCCTTTTGATTGGAACATTTATTCCATTTACATTCAGAGTAATTATTGATAGATGTGTAGTCAGTACCATTTTATTACATGTCTTATCATTGTTTCTGGAGATTTTCTCTGTTCCTTTTTAGTCTGTCATGTTTGGTCTTTCCCATTCAGGGTCCCCTTTAATATTTCTTGCAGGGCTGGTTTAGTGGTTACAAACTCCTTAACTTTTGTTTGTATGGAAACTCTTTACCTCTCCTTCTATTCTGAATTTAGCCTTGCTGGATAGATGATTCTTGGCTGCAGATTTTTCCCATTCAGCATGTTGAATATATCATACCACTGCCTTCTGGCTTGTCAAGTTTCTGTGGAGAGATCTACAGCTAGCTTTGTGGGTCTTCCCTTGTTAGTTCGGGACTTTGTCTTGCTGCTTTTAGGATTTTTTCCTATTATTATATTTTGCTAATTTAACTACAATATGTCTTGGTGTTGGTCATTTTGATGGGAGTTCTTTGTGCCTCCTGGATTTGGATGTCTGTTTCCTTCCCCAGAATAGGGCAGTTTTCACCTATTATTTCCTCAGGTAAGACTTCTGCCCCCTTTTCTCTCTTCTTCTTCTTCCAGGATTCCTATGATATGAATGTTATTATATCTGATGGAGTCAGTGAGTTTCCTAAGTGTACTCTTGTGATGTATAAGTCTTTCTCTTTTTTTCAGTTCTATATTTTCCATTACTTTTTTGATCACTATTTACTTTTATATCACTTATTCATTCCTCTGCTTCTTCCATTTTGTGTCATTACATGCAGTTGGTTTTGAATCTTAGTTAATTGCATTTTTCATTTCTGACTGTTTCTTAACTCTTTTATCTCTGCAGTAAGGGTCTCGTCACTTATAAAAGCTTACAGAGTAATCTGATATGAAAACTGTACGAAAGTATGATGTCTTCCATACTTTTTTGAAGCCCAGCAAGTATCCTTATGATTGTTGTTTTAAATTCTTCATCAGGTATATTACTTATATCTGTTTTGATTAGATCTCTGGCTGTGATCTTTTCCTTGTTCTTTCTTTTGGGATGAATTCCTCCATCTTGGCATTTTGTCTAGGTCTCTGTCTTCTGTGTGTTAGAAAAGCCTGTTATGTTTTCTGCTTTTGAGAGTAATGGCTTTATGAAGAAGAGGTCATATAGTGTCCTGGACCTGGTGCTTCAGGGAGTGTCTCTAGTATGTGCTGCCTGCACTCTGCTGCTGCATTTTCATTACTCTGTCCCTCAGGTCAGTTGTCTGCAGAGGCTCTCCTTGTCTGCAGTGGGTAGTGACCATATCTTTGGTCAGAATGTGGCAAGATTTAACTAGGTGTGCTCTGGTCTGCTTATTAAATGAGATCTGATGCTACCTGCACTTGAACTGAAGCCTTGTAGAACTCTCTGTAGGTAGTCATGGTGCATGCTGGGGTTTCTGTTGGTCTCTTGTGAAAGGGGCCCACTGCACTGGGCCCTAGGCATACTTGCCTGAGAAAAGCAGTACCAGCAGAGAGCAGGAGGGAGGGACTTGGTGTTAGCAGGTTAGGAAGCCAGTGTTGGTGCTGTGTTATTTACTGCACCTGGTTTATGCTGAGGGATGGTGGAGGGAAATGGTGCCAACCAATTCCTTTGTACCCAGAGAGGAGTCTTCCTGCTTACTGCTCTCAGGGAAGCCCTCCCAGAAGAGTGAATAATTTCCGCCTCCTGCATCCCAGGCATTTTTCGGATCTCTGTTTTCACACTATCTGTCTTTGCCTGCCTGAAGCAGCACAGTACACTTTGGGCTCTATCCCAGCCAAGCCTGCTGACTTCTAAAACTTCAAATTTGAGAAGTGTGCTATGAAGGGCCCTGTGCTGGTCTTCTCAGGGAAGGTCTCTTTGTGCTAGAATGGATTCAGGTTTGGCCGATAAGGGCGCCAGAGTGAAGGGGCATAGGATTTGGAGCGAACAGGCTAAACAGTGTCTGGATTAGCTGCCCTCAGCAGGTGTCTCTGCAACTATGCCAAGGGACGGGGGAGGCAAACGGTGCCCACTGGCTCTTTTGTCACCAGAGAGGTGTCTCTGCAAATGCCACCTCTTACAGATGCACTCCAAGAACAGCGAATACTCTCTCTCCATGCACCTTGGGTGATCCTTGGATCACATCATCACATCATCTGCCCTGGGGTTACTTGCCTGCTTTCTCTCCAGGAGTAGGGCAGCACCCTCAGGTCTCTATCCCAGCCAAGCCCACCCACCTCTAAAACTCCTGTCTTTGAGCCCCGCTGGTGGCAAAAACACGAAAATCAGTCTCTCATTTTCCCAGCCAATGGCTTTGGGAAGTGTTCTTGTGTACATTCCTCTGCACTCCACTCTCTCTCTGCAATTTTAACTTCTGATTTATTTCTCTGTCTTGCCCAATACACCTAGCCCTGTGGAGGTAAGAGCTATGTCTATTTTGTTCATTGTTAATGATCCCATCATGTAGCAGAGCATCTGGCACTTAAGTATTTGGGAAATGAGTGAACAATTAACACAGTTAATAGTAGTATGTGATAGGAGAGTGATAATTAAAAATTCATTAATTACTACCTAGGACCTTAATTGTCAAAAATTTAGCTAAAATGAAACAGAATTGCATAAATCTAAATCATTGTCAATCCTCTTTTCCTATATCAATGATATCAGCAATGTATTTCTTTATACTATTACCAACTTAAAAATGTTTTATTGAGGTGCAACTTACAATAAGATGTGCAAGTCTTAAATCTAAAGATTTAACTGATTTTTGACATGTGTACGCACCTATGAAACCACTACTCAGATCAATATTTAGAATATTTCCAGCACCCCAGAAAGCTCCCTTTACCCTCTCTTCCAATCAATATTTTTTCAACGATAATAATTCTTCTGACCTCCATTACCACAGTTTTGTTTGCCTGATTTTGCACTCCCAAGTAGTAGGATCATGAAGGATACATTTTACATATTTGACTTTTACTAAATAAACATCATGTTGGTAAGATTCGTTCTTTTCACTGCTATATTCATTCTATTGTATGAATATGGTTCGCTTTTCCATTCTATTGTTGAAAGACATTTGGGTTGTTTTTAGTTTAAATACTATCAAGAAAATATTCATTTTATTGTATGAATATGCTTTACTTTTTCCATTTTTTTTAAAGATTTTTTTATTTATTTAGTTGACAGAGAAAGAGAGATTACAAGTAGGCAGAGAGGCAGGCAGAGNCTATTGTATGAATATGCTTTACTTTTTCCATTTTTTTTTAAGATTTTTTTATTTATTTAGTTGACAGAGAAAGAGAGATTACAAGTAGGCAGAGAGGCAAGCAGAGAGAGAGGAGGAAGCAGGCTCCCTGCTGAGCAGGGAGCCTGATGCGGGCCTCAATCCCAGGACCCTGAGATCATGACCTGAGCCAAAGGCAGAGGCTTTAACCCACTGAGCCACCCAGGCGCCCTACTTTTTCCATTCTACTGTTGAAAGACATTTGGGTTGTTTTTAGTTTGAATATTATCAATAAAGTTATAAATAATATTCTCACATATATCTTTTGGTAGACATAGCACTAATATGTGTTGAGTTTAGCCAAGAAAGGATTTGCTGGGTCATAAGATATGTATAAGTTTAGGTTAAGTGGATATATTATTAAATATTTTACCAAAGTCATTACACTAGTTTATACTCTCATCAATAAAAGAGAGTTCCAGTTGTTCCACAACCTTGATATTTTTTTTTAAAGATTTTTTTTTTAAATTTTATTTACTTGACAGAGAGCGAGATCACAAGTAGGCAGAGAGGCAGGCAGAGAGAGAGGAGGAAGCAGGCTCCCCGATGAGCAGGGAGTCCGATGCAGGCCTTGATCCCAGGACCCTGAGATCATGACCTGAGCCAAAGGCAGAGGCTTTAACCCACTGAGCCACCCACAACCTTGATATTATTTCATATTATCTTTTAGTCACTTATAAAAGCTTACAGTCATCTGATATGAAAACTGAAATTACAAATTACTATGATACTACAAAACTATTCAAAATGGGCTTCCTGAGGTTGTTAATTTTCAAGCATAAAATAGTTAAGAATGGCTAATATTTACTGAGCATGCACTGCTTGCTAGGATATTTGGGATACTTTACATAGGCTGCCTTATTTAATCGTCACTACACCTCTGTGAAGTAGATATTGTTATCCCCATATTATGGATGAGAAATGTGTAGCATGGAGAGATCTATCATTTAATCATAGACTTTTAAAGAATTGTCTGGAAGTGCCTGTATAGATTAGTTAGTTAAAGCAACCACTCGTATTGACAAAGCAAGTTCCAAGAGCAGACTGCATTGTATGAAAGGAAGATCATCCATTTTGTTAGAGGTAGAATGTGGATTGACATCCAGATCTCCTAACTTCTTGTCTAGCATTGATAACAAATTAGCAGTGTACGAACTATATAATATTTAGTTTTGAACACAAATACACTTTGAAAAAGTACTTCATCCCTTCAGAATTTAGCTATAATGGTTTTAGTTTGTAGAATAGATTCACCATGTTCTAAAATGATTTTATAGGTTCAGGCAAGGTCATATAAGAAAAGGATTCATGTTTTGTGGTGCCATAAGCTAATACAATTGAGGAGGATTCATTAAGAAAAAGAACATAAAGAAAATCTTACTTTTGCCAATGCTACAAAAAACATGTGAACACATTACTGGATCCTATTGACAGCCAGCTTCATATATGAAGATTCCCACCGCCCACCTGTTACCCCTGTCTCCTGGTATTCACGTCCTGGTGTAACTCCTCTCTCATAGTGTATTGGGGTTGGTCTGTGAAACCAACAGAATTCACCAGAAGTGATGTCACTTTGGAGGCTAGGTTATAAAAGACATTATGACTTGGACCCCTCTTATCTCAGGTCATTCGCTCTGGGGGAACTCAGCTATTATGTCATGAGAACTGTTACAGAACCCTCCGGAGAAGAGCTACTCAGAGAAGCTGCTCCCAGATTTCAGACTCTCAGGAATTGTGTGAGATAATAAGGTTATTGTTTTAAGCTGACAAGTTTTGGAGTAATTTGTTATACAGAAATTGATAACCCGTATAGGCCCCTAACAGGGCTTTGGATGAGCCCAAGAAAATGAGAGGACTAGAAGTTTAAGTTTTCTAAGTTTTATGACAAATTGGTCTCTGCCTATGTTAATGGTTAAATCTACTAAATTGTTGTGGCATTGACAGCTAGTTGTCCACCAAAATTTGTTCATTCTTTCTTCGACAGCAGCTGTAACTAGGTCATGCCTTTCTAGCCACATGCCACACTGTCCAGCCTCCTTTGCTGCAGTGTTTCATGTGACTAAGCTCTTACTAATGGAATGCAGGAGAAGTTATGTGTGTCCTTCTGGACTGTGCTTTCAAGAGATGAGGGATTGTGCTCCTTTCCTCCTTCCCATGGGGCCAGGATGGTGACAAGCAGAATGACCTTGGAAGCCAAGACTGAAGATGGCAGAAAAGCTGTCCTGCCAGGTTCCCGAATGACTGAATGACTTCATGGAGCTGAACCCTTCCAGGCTGGAATACCTCTCTGAACCATTAGCTATGTAATTAGGATAATTATTTCTCTGGGCTTCAGTTCTTCTCTGAGCTTTATAGTTCCATCTGGAAAATGGAGATGATACATTCTTCATAGCCTGTTATGAGAATTAGTGAGATAATATCTACAAAACACTGCCTGGGCCATAGGAAGAACTCAATAAATAACAGCACTTTTATTGTAATAATAATTATTATTATTATTTGAGATTATTTATTTATTTATTTAGTTAAGTAATCTCTGCAAGCAATGTGGGGCTCAAACTCATGACACCAAAATCAGGACTCACATCCTCTTCTGACTGAGCCAGTCAGGTGCCCCATTTTTATTATTAATACTACCTGTGCAGTGTTGTATTTTGGACAGAGCATAAGATTTGGAGATATAAAACCTGAGTTCAAATTCTAACTGTCAGTTTTGCATGCTGTGACCTGGGATAAGTTAATTTATCCAGTCTATCTCCATCTTAGACTCATCACCTATATTGTTGAACACCTAGGTGCCCTAAATATCTTTACTCTGTATTCTAAGACTATCCAGAAGAGTTGTAAGCCAGATACACAGCAAGTTTGGATGAATGCGTTTGTGTTCCTGGGACAGGGGAATGTGTGACTGAACACGATGGCATGTTCAAAACTAGACTGAACACGGCAGCTGAGCCCAAGGGAGCAAGAGACCAGGATGGGGAATATGGAAAATGCTTCTAGTGATTTTGTTTTCTTTTGTCATGAAGACCCATGTCACCTTCCCAAGGGAATGTTTGACTTATTCTGAATTAACTTCCTGGGAAGATATGGTAATTACCTCATTTGGTGTGCTTAGCCTATCCCTTCTGTTGGGGAACTCCTACTCCACTTCCCATGACCCTTAAGGTGTTGTCAGTTGCAGTGTTCCATTTTACTACTTTCCCTTTCTCATTCCACATGACCAGAAATGTCAGTAAAAAGCTTCCCTATCACATGGAAAGAGAATGTGTCAGAAGAGGCGAGATGGAGATGGAGACAGGCGGCAGTGAGTGAGAGCCTGATTGGATAGCTTGAGCCTGGATTCATCTGTGCCTGAAGCTAGACTACTCCTCAGGCTTCCAAGCCACGTGAGCCAATACAGTACCTTTTATTGCTTATACTTATTTGAATTGGGGTTTTGTAACTAAATGTGTCCTGGCTGATATAGCAACTTTTACAAAATACACATGCTCTGAGTCTGGACTTTCTGATGCGGTTGGGTCTGAAATGGGGCTGAAGCATGTGTGTTCTTTCAAAATTTCTCTGAACTCTACCTCCCTCCCCAAGTTAAGAACTACTACCTTTTTTTTTTTTTTTAAGATTTCAAGTTCATAGGTCAGATTTGATCATATTCAGTTCATGGCATGTTGTCATCATTGGTCCATGCAATATCTCTGTCTCATTTTGTTTGTTTCATTTTCTTGCCATACTCCATTTCCATTATCACTGCCCACAAAGACCATCATACTAACATATTAAATGAGCGTCTTCTCTTTGTATCTGCTTTTGTAAAACGTGTTTTGTTGTTTTCTGTGCATGCACTTCTCAGTTATAAAAACAGCACTTCGTTATATAGCCTATTCTGCTTTCTACTTTAAAGAAATTAAGGGACTCTATCTTTTAGAGTAGTTTCAGGTTTACAGAAAAATTAAGCAGGAAGTACAGACAGGTCCCATATACTCTCCCTCCTCCTAAACCAGCTTCTTCTATTATGAACATCCTGCATAAGTGATTAAGTTTTGAACTTCAGCTGTCCTAGAAATGAATAATACTGGGTGAGGGAGCCTTTGACTCCCAATAAATGGCAATGCTTTTCTATGAATGAAATAAAGAGATGTCTTAGAATATGAAGATAAAGGGCGCCTGGGTGGCTCAGTGGGTTAATGCCTCTGCTTTCGGCTCAGGTCATGATCTCAGGGTCCTGGGATCGAGGCCCGCATCGGGCTCCCTGCTCAGCGGGGAGCCTGCTTCCCTCTCTCTCTCTGCCTGCCTCTCTGCCTCCTTGTGATCTCTCTCCCTCTGTGAAATAAATAAACAAAATCTTTAAAAAAAAAAAAAAGAATATGAAGATAAATAACAACAAAACCAAAGTCTATTATACAAATAGATGTTAGATCATGTAAACTTTTCTTTTCCTTCTGATTTTAAAACTCTTGACTCATCTTCAAAAAGAAAAAGAACAGAGGTCATTAGAAATATCATAGCAAAGTTATAAGCTCTGTGATTTTATACTTGTGAGAACTAGTTTCAAAGTAAGTTCTCAATTCAATTCTTTGAATTAAACAGAAAAAGAAAACTGCATATGAGAGGAAGAGTCAGCATCCGAAGAGAGATGATTGTTCTTCTGATGGCGACTACTATGTGAAGATGTTATAGGGCACCAAGGCATCCACAGGAAAAAGACATTTCTGTCTCTGCCGGTGAGGCTGTGGGCAAATACAACATTTCTGGGGAACATTGGTAAACACCTCTGAGAGCCATTTTGGCAGGAGCTGTCAAATTTTCATATGCAGCTACCTTCAAATCCAAGGAAATCTTGTTCAGTTTGGACTCAACTGGAAGTTATTTTTTCCCAAAAGGAACTAATCTGGATGTAAACCTCACTGAAAGCCTTCGTGGGGACAGGGCACAGAGATTCTGGTCAGAGATAGATATGAAACTGTGAGTACGGAAAAGCTGCTGTTCCCTGGCAGTGAGAAGCTGGGGGCAAGTGAGCACAACGCAGTTGAGGAACGCTAAACCCACAAAGCCATCATCTGGGGAGATATCTTAGTAAAAATCTTAACTTTGAGTAATTGCAGATGTAGAGTTTGAGAATTTTTAATGACTTCTAAGGAAGGAGCTTTTCCTGGGCAAACTGGTCTGTAGCAAGAAGGGTGTTACTTGGAGGAAGATCAGTAAAGCCTAGGTGCTATGTCAAATACAGCTGAGAACAGAAACATTTCCCAGGGGTTGCTGAAGAATTTCCACTACTTTTTAGTGAAGAGACATTGGAATGGGGCACACAGAACTCTTCTGCAGGGTATTCATTGTACTCTTTGGTGTGGGCATAATTAGTGAAGTGCATTCTTTTATACTGTGATTCAGTCAATTTCAACTGGTCTGTATTGTTTTCATAAAGCCCCAAGCTGCAGATAATGACCCAAATGGTGGACCCGTATAATACTTGCAGTCAGTTGCTCCAGTGAGGTGACCTGGTGCCCCGTGGCCCTGGCAGCATGGTGCCCGAGTGTTCTGTCTGATGTGCTGCCCATTACAATGGCACCGGGCAAGAAGTGATGTTCATCATGATGACTCTGGTCCCACAAGAAAGGAGCATTTTGTGTTTAGCCTGTTCTGTTCCAGAAGCCAAGGAAGTATGTCATATATTTAAGAACTAGTTTTATATAGTGAGTAACATTTAAGTTTTTTGGCTATAAAGCACTGGCTCTTTAAACATTATTGTGCATCAGAATCACCCAGAATGCTATTAAAACACAGACTGCTGGGCCCCACTCTCAGAGATGCTGATTCAGTAGGTCTGGAATGGGATCCAATAATGTGCATGATAAACTTCCGTTACCCAGAACATTCACATGTTAAATTTCTTATTCCTCATGATGCTGAACTTAAAACTTAAGGTGTTATTGCCAAGTGTTATGGAAAGCAGGATGCTCGTTACAACTGTCCCTGCTTCCTTTCCTGTACCAAAGGCTTCTGGGACCACTCTGCTGTACTTCCTCCATCCTCTGCCAAACACCCACCTCCAAATTGGAATCTAAAACAGGAATTTTCACACTTCCCTGTTATTAATTTTTCTCTTCTCTTTCCTCCAGTTCCTGGTGCTAACATGTAAGAGAATAATGACTAATATATGGCAGTATATAATTAAACGATTGTGTTTTAGGAGTTCAAAGAAAGGGACAATCTAGAAAGACCCATGAGGAAATTGAAATATAAGCTCGACCTTGACAAAAGGATGTCATTTGGCTAGGCAGACAAGAGACCACATACATTTCAGACCAAGGCAGCATCTTGGGCAAAGGTCCAGTAGCAAAACAAGTGGAGAGACAGGTCTGAGAGAGGGTTGTGTGCTGCAGAGAACTAAGAAGAAAGACTGAACAGCCAGGGTGGGGCTAGAGGGCCAGGCAGAGCTCAGAGTGGATTTAGTAAGACATGGGAAGGTGCTGAAGGTTTTACAGTGATTAAAGGCTTGGTTCAGGCAGATTAGTTAAGCGATGGAGTGTGCAAGATGGCTTGACAGTGGAGGCCACCCAGCAGGCTGTTCTAGAAATCCAACTCTGTACAAGCCAGCACGAGATTCCTTCTTACAGCCTGAAATGCATTTAATTCACAATCTAAGGCATCCTTAGAAATTACCTCAGTGTGTCTGGGCAAGCTGGGCCATGCCATGTTCTGCTGACTTTCTTTTATTTAAACTTTCTAAAAATCACTTTCACTTATTTTCAATACGTAATACGTAATTGCTCAAACTGATGTTAAAGAAAGCCTTTCCAAGCTTAAAACTCTATTCTTCCCATTTTACATTGTTGGTCATTATTTCCAAACTGGCCTTTAATTTCCTTGCACCACCTCACCTTCTCATCCCTCCAGGCCTTTTCTTTCCAGCCTCAATAACCTTTCTCCTCATTTCATAATCTAAATCTAAATTATCTTTACATCCTTTTTCTACCTGGCCTAGTTTAGAGGTAAGCATTTCCCTTTGCCTAATGATTAGACTCACAAAAATATAGAGTGACAGATGGGTTTTCCCTCCGATGTTGCTTCCATTTAATTTATGTCATATATGATTCATAGATGATCTCAGGATAAAAATGGAGTACGTCCCTCATTTGAATGTGGGAATAGGAGCACTGTCCCCTGTTATCTGTGTAACCACACTTCCCTAGGTCATACTGATGAAACAGCAGCATGTGGCTCAGTCTTTACTAGCAAAATATGGAGATCCCAGGCCTCAGATCCTTCACAGAAGCTTTAGGGTGTCTTCTTCAGCAGGTGTCTGCCTGGCTCCCATCATCCCCATTTGACCTCCTGATGTCAGCTCTGTGCTCCCCACTACCCTGATAGCCCTCTCACTCCCAACACAGGCATATCTGTGGTTGCTCTTTAATTCCATTCTTAAGGGCTGTCAGACCACCCTTCTCTCCTGGCCTACCCTCTTCCCGGATGTGCTTTGTGCTTTATTACTGTCCCTTTCTAGGATCAAAGCCTGAGCTAGAGGCTGGGCTGAGCTGCAATCACAGGGACACTCACTGTGCTGCCTATAGCCATCCTCCCTTTGATCTCTTCCAGCACACCCGGATCAAGCATGAGTGCCCCAACTCTCCTCGCCGGGAATAAACAGAATCGTGAATTATACTGCAACATTTCTATGCTGATTTCATAAACTTTGGGCAGTTTTATCATGGTTTCTATAAAATTTTGTCCTTGGGTAACTTGGAAAAGATGATGAGGTGCATTTCTCCACTCCTCCTGTTTCTTATTCCCCTCCCTACCTGTTACATACATGACCTCACTGGGGTCTCTGAAGTTCTCATTTAAAGCAGGTGAAGCTCTGATAGCCTCCAAATACATCACGATATCTAAATTTCCAATGTACACAAATTAGATCCCATTCATTCACTCAAAAAATATTTTTTGAGCATTTACTCTGTGTCAGGCATCTTTCTTAAAACTTGGGTGATAGCAGTGAACTAGGCAGGCAAAATCTTTGCTCTCAGAGAATTTTGTATAAACAAATAATTTTAGATAGTGATAAGTGCTGTGAAGAAAATAATACAAGACAATATGGTAGACAGTGATGGTGAGAGATGCTGAGGAGGTGACATTAATCTGAGACCTCCACGATAAGGGAGAGGAGGCCACGAGAAGCCCTGGGCAAAGAATACTCTACACAGGAAGAAGATTAAGTGTAAAGACCCGAGCTGGAAGTGGGAGGCCAGTGAGCCTGGACTGCTATATAAATGGAGGATATGTTGGGAGGGAAGTGATGGAGGATAAGATAAGAAAGATAGGCAGGGGTCATATCATATAGGGCCTTGCAGGACTAGGTAAGAAGGTTTGATTTTATCTGAGTGCCATAGAAGTCACTGAAGAGTTTAAGCAGTAGAAGATCATGATCTAACATTTTTTTCCTAACTAGTGTTTTTTAAAAAAAACTAAGATATAATTCACATAACATAAACTTTATCAATTTAACTGTACAGTTTATTGGTTTTAGCATGTCATAATGAGTGCAACCATTACCACTAATTCCAGAACATTTCTGTCACCCCAAAAAGAAACCTTGTACTTGTTAGCAGTTGGTCTCCTTTTCCCCTTCCTCAGCCCTTGGCAAACAGTAATCTGCTTTTCATCTCTATGGATTTGCCTATTCCAAACATTACATAGAGTCATGCAGCCTATTGTGCCTAGCTTCTTTCGCTTAGAATATTTCAAGGTCATTTATGTTGCAGCATGTAACAGTATTTCTTTCCTTTTTTATGGAAGAATAACATTCCATTGTAGTGTACACACCATATTTTGTCTACCCATTCGTCTGCTAAAGATGAATGCCATCTATTCATCCATTTCACTTTTTTGACTTTTATGAATAATGTTGCTCTGAACACTGTGTAGAAGTTTTTGTATGAATATATGCTTTCATTTCTCTTGGGTATATACCTAGGGTAGAACTGCTAGGTCATTTGGTAACTTTCTGTGTAACTTTTTGAGGAACTACAAAATTATTTTCCAAAATAATCTCTGGGAAAGAGCAATTTTATACTCTAACCAGAAATGTATGAGGATTCCAATTTCTCCACATCCTTGCCAACACTTGTTATTTTGTTTTTGTGATTATAGCCATCCTAGTGGGTGCAAAGAGGTATCTCACTGTGGTTTTGATTTGCCACTTCCCTAATGACTAACAATGTTGAGGGTCATTTCATGTGCTTATTGGCTGTTTATATACTTCTTTGAAGAAATATCTAAGTCCTTTGCCCATTTTTATATTGGGTTATTGGTCTTTTTATTGTTGAATTGTAAGAGCTCTTTATATTCAGGATACATGGCCCTTATCAAATATATGATTTACAAAACCGTTCTCCCATTCTACGGGCTGTCTTTTCAACTTTCTTGATAATATTTTTTGACCTTATATAAGTTTTTAAAAGATCATTCTGGCTATATGGAAGATGGACTATTAGGGAGTAAGAATGGTGGCAGGGAGATGAATTGGGAACCACTGCAGTGATCCAGGCAGGAGATGGCAATAGCTTGGGGGGAAAGGTTCTGGATTTTAATCATTACTGTCAGTTCTAGGTATGCAGTGCCAGATCAGCTGTCTGAAATTTTGCTGTACTTTATATTGTTTTGAGCTCGAGAGAAAATTGTAACCCAACTAATATTCATGTGGCTTGTCCAGAGACTCAAAAGTCAGCTCTAAGGGATGTCAGGGTTGCTTAGTTGGTTAAGCATCTGCCTTCCACTCAGGTCATGATCCCAGGGTCTTGGGATTGAGTCCCACATTGGGCTCCTTAATGTAACCTCAAGTGGCTCTGGATTTACTACACAAGTCTTAACCATGGCTGTAGATTTTGGAGATCCAAATTGCAAATCTCACCCATAAAAAGATGCTAAACTTTATTAATAAACCTATATACAGGAATGAAAATTTTAAGGTAAGGAGAATGTGCTATTTTTAAGGGTTGAGGTAGAAAAATGACTCAAAGGCCTGTGCCTGGGCTCTCCATCCCTAGCAATGAAGCTTCCTCAGGCAATCAAGGAGAAATTGGGGTGACATGAAAGTTATGCTTTATTCTGACTACAAGAAAAAAAAGTGGAAGAATGAAATAAAAATAAAGGATGAAAAAATGATTAACTAGAGGGAAGGTGAACTTTTTTATTTAAAGATTTATTTATTTTAGAGAAAGAAAGAGAGAGAGCAGAGGGAGGGGTCGAGGGTGAGGGAGAGAATCTTCCTCAACCAGACTCCACACTCAGTGTGGAGCCCAACTCAGGGCTTGATCCTAGGACCCTGAGGTCATGACCTGAGCCAAAACCAAGAGTTCAATGTTTAACTGTCTTAAGCCACCCAGGCTCCCCTGGAGGGTGAACTTTTTAAAGGGAAATCTCTTAGTCTGTTCAGGCTGCTATAACAAAATGCCATTGGCTGGGTGGCTTATAAAAACAAATTTATAGTTCTGGAAGCTAGGAAGTCCAATATCAAGGCACTGGCAAATACAGTGTCTGGTGAGAGCCTGCTTCTTGATTCATAGACTGTCATCTTCTCACTCTGTTCTCATTCTGATCAAAACCACAGTGAGATACCTCTCCGTACCCACTAGGATGGCTATAATCACAAAAACATAAAATAACAAGGGTTGGCAAGGATGTGGAGAAATTGGAATCCTCATGCATTGCTGGAAGGGAGCTCTCTGGGGCCTCTTTTGTAAGGACACAAAGGTCATTCACAAGAATTCCACCCTCATTACTTAATCACCTCCCAAAGATCACCACTTCCAAACATCATCTTATTGGCTATTAGGATTTAAAACAATCTATAGTAGAAACAGAATGGCACTTAGTGGACAAACTATACATATAGGAAGATCAACATGAGCTCCTAGCAATAAGGATGGATATATACAAAAGGAATAGGAGGTGTACTGGGATATAATTGTTCATAAAAAGGGTATTAGAAAAGGTAAAGATGTTTTTAATTCTTATTTGTTTAGGAGTAGTGACTGGGCCCATTAAAAAACAAAAGAGGTAAGATCTCTGATTCCCTGCTCACAAGACATCAAATTCACGAATGAACTCAGTAGCTTCTCTGAAAAGAACAGATGAAGAATTCACAGTAAAAGCATTGAAGAACAACCTTTTGAAGACTGAGGTAGTTCTACCAAGTGGTCACAAAGGATTTGTATAGATTTGAGAGGGGAAGACTAGGAAGAAAAGCACATTATACTGAAATCATTGTAATATGGGTTTGATTCAGAGACAGACAATTAATGCAGATGGCAAGTAGATCTTGTCTGTACCCTGAGGACACATTACAGAGAAATTTATGGAATTGGCATTCTAAGGGAAGGCACACCAGAGATGAGAAATAAAAATGGAAAGCGAGACAGAAATAATTGAGTCCAGGCCCAGACTGGATGTTGATTTGATGGGAAAATATCTTCCAGGTGGTGACAACCTGCTTTTTGATTGATAGACTGCCATCTTCTCACTCTGATCTCACCTGGTGGAAGGGAGCTCTCTGGGACCTCTTTTGTGAGGGCACTAAGCTCACTCACAAGAGTTCCACCCTCATTACTTAATCACTGCCCAAAGATGACCACTTCTAAACATCATCTATTGGCCATTAGGATTTAAAACAATCTACAGTAGAAATGGAATGAGCATTTAGTGGACAGACTAGACATAAAGGAAGAGCAACATGATAGTCATCCAACATGGGTAGGAGAAGGTGGTCAAGATTTGTTTAAACAGCATAGCTTTTGGTAGCCTTAAAACGTACTGATTTCATGTCCTTCACTAAGGTAGGCCTATACACATCAAATGCTAGAGAAATATATTAGAAAAACTATTTTTTTGGGCCAGAAGACAGAGAAAACAAAGGAAGGAAGGTCCCCAATTCTAGCCCTACGTGTGTTAGAAAAGGAAAGGAATCAATTTAATAAGTAGGTTCAACTTTTAGAAATACAACTGAGTCTCTGTGGAAGTAGCAGGGTAATAGCAGAGGGTAATGAATCAGTATAGGCATACACTAGTACATCAGTTAAAGATGTCCTAGACACAGATGCTTTTCAAGGCCTGGAATATACAAAAGTTGACAAAACAGTGGATCAAGGAGCTCACTGGAGAAGAACTGATTCACAAAGACCACGAGAAACATAAACTCTGAAGCATCAATAGTAATGTAGTTCAGGAATCTGGTAAGAGTGATACTTTAGCTGAATCAAATGTGACAACTAGGCAAAAATCTCTTTCCTAGACAGATTTTATAGTCCTAAGCAACTTATTAGGAAGAAGCTATAGAAGCACCTTCTGTAGTCTAGGATAAAAAGGCCTCCTCATGGTTGTTGATGAGGCCCAAAATCACTTTAGCATTGGGATGCCAGAAATATGAGCTAAAGGGGGAATGCAAAATTAGAGATTATGACTATGTAGAAAGGCAGGGGCATGTCAAATAAACCTTGTGATTTTATTTGCACATTTCTAACTTTGCAAGATTGTAATGTCCAAAAAAATAAAAAAAAAAGAAGATTGTAATGTCCTTGTGCAGAGCCCCAGGACCCCTACCATATGAAAATACATAGTGTCAAAATTAATTACTAGACAGGAGATTGACCCTGAGTCAGTAAAAACTCAGAGACTGTAGACCTAGATAACTAGCCTAGACTCACTGGCATCATGAAGAGGTTAAACCAAGGTATTTTCTTGATCTCATTTCCTTTTGTCCAATACTACTGAATCTCTGTTAGGGTCTTTGTTGATATGAACTCTGAGCTCTGGAAACATCATTTTACTTGTGATAACAAGATTGATTTGTTTTGTGGCTCCTGGGTGGCTCAGTTGGTTAAGCAACTGCCTTCGGCTCAGGTCATGATCCCAGAGTCCTAGGATCAAGTCCCACATCGGGCTCCCAGCTCCATGGGGAGTCTGCTTCTTCCTCTGACCTTCTCCCCTCTTATGCTCTCTCACTCTCTCTAATAAATAAATAAAAAGTCTTTAAAGATTGAGTTGTTTTTCTAGATTTGGTGGGTTGGGGGCCAGTGTTGTGATGGTCTTTGGTGTTAAGTCTTGGAGTCTCTAAACAGAGGACATCTCTGACATGCAGTCAGTATGCACCCTAAAGGATCTATACCCATTCCACAGAAGACAGCCTAGGTTGGAGCTGCCAAAGACACCCCAGCTCTACTTGGTAGTAAAGACCCTTCTAGCTGAGAGTACGCAGAAATATGAAATCGGAAAGGATAAAGTCTGGACTTTAATTTCTTTAGACGGTTAACTTGCAAGTGCAAGAGAATATGATTTTGCACTTTAATTCTTTTGACCTCTGAAATCTTTGGACTAATTTGCATGGCATTTAATTTTTAACTTCAATTTTGTCCCAGGAAAGTCCATAAAAAAAGGCAGTTAAGATTACATTTGGGATTTCATCTGTTGATGACATTTTTATGATTTAAAGGTATTTATATTATTATTTTACTTCATTGCCAAACCTTTGATGAATTACGTTGGACAATGTGGCTGGACATATTTTGGGAAGAGAAATAGAATATAGAAAGAATTTTTAGCCTTGGATGCAGGTTTTAGAATTAATTTAATTAATGTGTTATTCTGACTCATTTCAGAACCTTGCAGAGCTAAAAAGAAAACACTGCCCATCAGCATCCCAGAAGAACTGCAGCTGGTGTTGGGGGAATAGTCTTTTGAAAGTGGGGGACCGGGACTGCCTAGGTAGACTGTTAACTGTGTCTCCAGGGGCAGCCACACCACTAGCTAATGGTTAAGCTTAATGGAGTAAGGGAAGAAAAATCTGGAGAATGTTGGAGGGGAATCTTCTTTCCTGTGACTTCTTGGTAACCTTCCTGGTCTTTCCTCCTCATCACTCACTCCTCCCAGAACTTGTCAGACTTACTCCTGGTACAAGCAGTGCTGGCCATTCCAGCAGGCTCCTCTAGTGTGTCCCTCCTCTTTACTCTTGGAGGTTGGTCTGCCTGCTGCACACGTGTTCCACCCTGTCCCTCCATGCTTCGAGTATTCCAAGAGCTGCACTCTGCCCCACACAGGGGATTTGCAGTGACCCACAAAGCCTGTGATTTGGGTAAGAAGCCTGTCTAGCTGTGGGTTCACAATTTTAGGATGCATCCACCTGCAGATAGCATGAGCCATCAATACTAGTTCTCTTACTGATAAAGGTCATCTTTTGATTGCCATTTGTGTGACCTCCGTATTTGCCTTTCAGTTGGTTCTTAACTTGGGCTGGGAACCTAAGTCTCATTTTAAGTCTTTACCTCTGTCAGAATTACGGTAAATTTTAGGAGGTAGAATTGACAGGGCTTGCTTACTAATTAGGTGTGGAGTATGAAGGAAAATGAGAGATCAAAGATGATTCCTAAATTTCTGGCTTGTGTGAGTAGGTAAATAGTGGTGTTATTTCATGATAGAGAAGCCCTAATTCTGAGATTAGAGGTATGCATGAGGTAGAATGACTAGTGTGTGAGAGGGAGGCTGCACCCATGGTGAGGGATTTAAGGAAGGGTGGGTTGGCACTCTGTATACAGTGAGAATGACTGAGTAAGGGTGGGATGGCTTGGAGACTGGGAGAATGAGTAGGCCTTTGATATAGTTCAGGTAAGAGACAAGGTCTTCAAATAGGGTACTTGGAATAGAAAGGGGAATTAACATAGGAATGGAACGTGGTGACCAGCTGGATATGGATAGAGGGATGAGGGACGTCAGAGACACTCCAAGGTTTTAAGTTTATGAACTTGCCCATCCAAGTTAAATATCTGGTAGTGACAAATGTTGATTTGATAGATTCTGTCATTTTAAATATCGTAACTCCTTTAACTACAGTGAAGGCATGCAGGATATAGGGAAAGAAAAATAAAAAATAAACTTCTCAAAAGTGTAAATCTCCTATTCAAAAGAAGAAGAAGAAGAAGGAGAAGAAACTATCCAAATCCCTTAAATCAGCCTCTAAGAGTAATCTTTTAGGTTGAGACTTTCTTTTTAGATATGATACACTATATCAGGGGTTGGCACACTTTTCTGTAAGAAGCAAGATAGTATTTTAGGCTTTGTGACCATGTGGTTGGTCACTGCTGTAACTACTCAGCTTTGCTGCTGTAGAGCAAAAGCAGTTCTAAACAATAGGTAAATTAATGGGTATGGCTGTGTCCAATAAAACTTTACTTACAAAACAGGCCATGGGTTGGATGTAGCTCACACGTCATAAGCCACAGTTTGCTGACTTCTGCAACTTATACACCTTACACATGTGGTGTTGTTACCTTGCCTTCAACTCTTAGAGAAGAGGACAAATGGCAGGGCGCCTGGCTGGTTCAGTTGGTTAAACGTCCCACTCTTGATTTTGGCTCAGGTCATGATCTCGGGGTTGTGAGACTGAGCCCTGCATCAGGCTCTGGGCTGAGTGTGGAACTTGCTTAAGATTCTCCATCCCTCTCTACCTGCCCCTTCCCGCAACCATTCTCTCTCTCTTAAAAAAAAAAAAAAAAGGAAAAGGAAAATAGGAAAGAAAGAAGAGGGCAATGGCTAGTCCCAAGACTAGTTAATAAAAGAGGGTCATGCAGTGTTATATGAGGTTTCAAGAAAAGTGACTCTTTTGACTAATAAGGTCCTAAATTATAGTAGCAAGGGGAATATGACTCCCATATATGGATGTGTTGAGAGCCATTGGAAGAAGATTCACAATCTGATGCAAGATGTCTGAATTTTTAAAAGAGATGGCCAAAGCAGGGGGCAGGGTGGGGTCAGCCCATGTCCTTCTGACCACATCGCTACCATCAGCAGGATATAAACCTTCCCTCTTCTCTCATCCAGCAGCAAGAACAAGTAGAACAAAGAAAGGTTGTGACTCATGCCTATGGCAGGGACTAAAAGGGCTTCCAGGTCATTGGACAAGGACAAAGGCTTGCTAGGGTTGGCGAAGGGCCCCTGCCGAAGAGGGAAGGTGGAGACCATGGAGAGAGAGAACTGAAGTGAAAGCATAGTAGGAGTAGGGGATAAGTGGGGGGAACGATGGTAGACAAGGCGTCTATAAGAACACTTTCCATCATTAAGAGAACATCCATGGAGGAACAACCTCAAAGGCTGGTCAGTGAAGCCGATGCTCATGAACCATGCTCAGAGATGAACTGGTTTGATAAGGAGGGCAATGGTAAACTTCTTTTCTCTGCCAGAGTAGTACAGTTTGGAATCTGTCTGAGGGAATGTTTAATAATTATTTGACCGCCCTTCTGTGGTGTACACATGTGTCTTCACTTGGCCAGAGAAGGGGCATAGATCATCCCCCAGCAAAACCGGTCAATGGCAACTATGAGAGACAATGAATGATATAAATGAAAACAAGAGGAGCTAAGAGAATTCTGATGTGCTATTAGTTTTATGATCATAAAACCACAGAACTAGACAGGACTGTGAAAGAGTATCTGACCTAGTTTCTGCCCTCAAGAAAAGTTAGTCTTTCTTAATGATATGTCTGACAAAAGACCAGGCATTGCCCCTCAATAATCCATTCCAGTCTTTTTTTCATTCTGGCAGCCCGCAAATTCTTTATGTCCAGTAGAAATGTCTCCTACTTTAATCCCATTTTCTCATATTTGATCTTCTCTGCTATATGCAAAACAAAACCCTTTACCATTTTTAAGATATAGTAGAGGATCATGTATTAGGATGTCTGAACACTAGGGATATTCACACCACAAATTGTGATGATGGTTCTGCCAGTGTTGGCTCAGTGGCCCAGCTCACTTAGTGCAGACAGGGTGGTGCAGATTATAACGGACAAATAAAAAAACCCCTCGTCAGTGGCTATTTCAGGTGAAAGAATATCCTATGTTTTATGAAATAAAGGTCATCTGCTACCACATAGAAAAAAACTACTGTTGTACAGTCCAAGATAGACATTTGAAAAGGAAAAGGGCTGCAAAAGCAAGCAGACATTGATGAATCTGTTCAAGTGAGAGTAGCATTCGTGTCTCCTTTAGTTGTGCCGGAAGCAATTTCAACAAATCCTGTTAGCAATTTTCTCACACTCCTTTCTGCAGACAATCAAGAATTTCATAAGTAAATACGGTTTGCCTTTTATAATAAAAAAGGCATATGACTTTTTTGGAGGATTATTTTAAGGAAATATGCATCACAAATTAGGCTTTTTATAGTGTAAGAATTGAAAAGCACAACCTATTTGTTGTTTTTAAAATCATTAAATATTTAGGGTTTCTCATAATGTGTTACATTTTTGTTGTTGTCGCTTTCAGGTAAACCCAGATATCTTTACTTGATGCAAAATGACAACAAATCCTGAATCTATTCTTTATTTGATGTAGTTTTATTAGATTAAATGTTCTCTAATTGCATAAAGCTTTTATATTTATATATTTATTTGATTATTAAACACATCCCATTTTAGATACCATTATAGTATTTATCAGGCTAGGCTAGGTTATGCTGTGGTAGTAAATTAACTCCCAAATCTCAGGGGCCTAACACAACAGGGGTTTATTTCTTGCTCACATCACTTGTCATATTTGGATCAATGGTGAGCTCTCTTCCACACAGTCTTTTTAAATTTTAAAGATCTTTTGTCTGATCACAGTGTTCTTTTGAAGTTCAGAGTGATCTTCTCATTATTTGTGTCACCCCTCCTTCATCTTAGGTGAATTCCAGTTTTGTTAGCCTTTTCCACCTGTTAGCATTCTTAGGTGTAAACAAAAGAATCAACCCTAGGTCATTTAAATGAGAGGGACTTATTAAGGGAAATTAGAAAGTCCAGGTAACCACTGGAAAGACTAGAGAAACAGGTACTAACCTGGGTCACCACCAATCCCAGAACCTAACTGTCTTTGTTGCAATTGGGAAGCTACTGTTCCCACTTTTGTTCTCAGAACAAACATCGAAGCCTCCTGAGCTGGATACCTGGACCCTGTCTGTTCTTCAGGTAGTTTCCGATAGATGTAACTGAGAGCTAGAAACTAAGTTCTAGAAATTCACCCTAGACTCAGAGGCTAGGGAGATTAAGAAATGTTTAATTTTATATTTTACTTTGGGAAGACAGAATTCACAATATGGGAAACTATCAAAACGTGGGGTGGTTTTTCAAAAGATTTGGGGTTGCCACAAATAACAGATGATTACTGTCTTTTATAGAACTCACTTTCTTTGTACTTGTAAATTTCTTTTTTCTGTTACAGGAGTAATATAACTAGGGATAAGAAAGAAGCACTCACATCGCTACCATCCTAACACAGCTACGGTTATTATTTTGGCATATTTTCTTTTTATCCCTATTCTGTGCAGAATTCTCTTCTATAAAATTTTCTTCTATATCTTCTAGATATTCTCTTCTATATGTAACAGTGAATACCGATTTCCTAGTGAAATATTAAAACACAAACAGTTTTCCCTGTGTTGCCACATTATCTTCAAGGGCATGAATTTTAGAGGCCATGCAATATTGCAACAGTTGGAATGGGTTTACTATGTAAATTTACTATGTAAATATAATATTGTGATACAAGTCAATAGGTATAACTTTTTTGATTACAATTGTATGCTTATTTCTTCATTTATGTTGTTATTACATCAACATCTTGATGGTTATCTTATTTTCCAGTTTTGATCAAGATGTGTAACCTCACAGAGACATAGTCCAAGACTCAATGTAGCCAGGAAAAGAAATGTGAAAATTTCAGGCAACTCTTTCACTTAACTACAAAAACATAATGTCCACTCTTTAGAATAAGGGGCTTTTAGTATGTATCATCCACACTGGCAGCCAGTCTTCCTTTATAAGATGCCAGATAATTTTTAAAAATTCCAGATAACTGTTCCATTATTCATTTGCTTATGTCATCATAAACTTAATATAATTTGTAACCATTATATACAGCAAAATCCAATTTTGTTGAACTATACTCCCCAAAAGAAAAAGTCACACACACTATAGCCTTGAGAAAAATCCATTAATTCATTTGAAATATATGTAGTGTGCTGCACTCACTATTCCAAAGAATTCTTCTAACTACTGTGTGAACACAGTGATAACGTATGATTTCTGCCAAAAGGACATGTAAAGTCTCTGATCAGAAACTTTTTTTCTCAAAAAGCAGCAGTATGTTTTATTGCTTTTTAAGTTTTAATTAAGGCACTACAAGAACATTGGTTTGGTAGAATTTTCACAATTTTAGCACTGTGTGACTTTGGACAAGTTACCCAAACTCTCTGGGCCTCAGCTTTCTCATCTGTGAAGAAATGCTGTTAGACTGCTGAGAGCTCAGGTTTCTCCTCCCTGACATTCTGAAAATGAAGAAGTATTCCAGAGGCTGCCAGTGGTTCTCTACCACAAAAGAAAATTAGACATATTTGTATTTATTATATGTACGTATATTTACACATAGACAAACACACATACAAAAGATCCTGCTTTAGAAAACTTGCAAAATGGGTATCCCATGTAAGATTCATGAAGTACTAATAGAACCTTAGAATCTACCATGAAAAGAACAATTGTCCCTTAAGAGTTATTGATAACGCTTGTAGTAACAGAAGTCTTAATCTGCTTCAATTCTGTGAAAATACCAGTCAACTGCCAGACAGGATTCTCTCAAATGGGATCATTTAGGCCCATGGAGGTACAGTATGCAGTTAAAAGAGAACAGTCAACATTTTTAAGTGACTAATGGACAGCCAGACTCTGAATAAGATACTTTCCAAATGTAATCTCATTTAATCCTCACAGCAGCCCGATGAGGGAGGTATTATTCATTGTTTCACAGGCAAGAAGACTGAAACCCAGGAGGCTAAGTAATTTGTGCAAAATGGCAGAGCCATTTTCTCACCCCCGTCTGTCCAACTCCAAAATCCATGCTACTACCATCCCAACTTATTTTGTAGAGCTCTCTCACTGGACTTAATATTGATATTCTTCTAATGAAATTATCTGAACTAATTTCTTATATCCTCATGTGGTCAGAAAGAGCAAAGTCACTTAGAGAATAGATGTGATTTTCTTTTTTTTTTTTTTAAGATTTTATTTATTTGACACACAGAGAGAGATTACAAGTAGGCAGAGAGGCAGGCAGAGAGAGAGAGGAGGAAGCAGACTCCCTGCTGAGCAGAGAGCCCGATGTGGGCCTCGATCCCAGGACGCTGAGATCATGACCTGAGCCGAAAGCAGAGGCTTTAACCCACTGAGCCATCCAGGTGCCCTAGATGTGATTTTCCAAATAAAGTTTAAAATATAACCTTTCCTAAAATTTAGTCATTCACACACACACACACACACACACACACACACACACACACACACACACACACACACACACACACACACATACACACACACAGCTATGCACTGGCATTAGAAGGCATCATTAATTAAATATAATTCCCTTTATATTCTGTTCTTCCCATGTATCTTTCAGAAATGAGGTAAAGAAGAGCTTTCTCTCCTGAATCCCTAGCTGCTCAAAATTGGAGTGAGGTTTTTTCTGAGTCTCAATCATTCCCAAGTGAACTCCAAAGTAGTTTCCTTTTTTGTCTAAGCTTCTTCTGAAGGATCCTCATTTGTAATCATTATTATTAACAAGCAACTAGTACATCAGGCCTGCAAAGCCTTTTACAATTATTACTGAATACATTTTTCTTGTCTAGGAGACCAACATTTTACAGAAAAGCAAAATGAGATGTAGATGTTCATGTCCTTGGCCAGAGTGGTGGAGTGACTTTCTGTAGACACAGCCAAAGGAAAGCTGAAGCAGTCTTGGATTTTTAGGACAGAAACTCTGCTCCTTGAATGATAACATTTAACAATTGCACTGAACCTATGATTGTAGAAAACCCACTTCACTTTGCAAACAAATCAGTGACAGAAATAGCTTTAAAAAAAAAACAAAAACAAACAACCACCAAAAAACCCCAACAAACCTAGAGTTCCAATTTATTACTCAGAATTGATTTACCTTATTTTCTGGTTACTCTTCAAGTGTTTGCCCTTGAGTTAATTGATAAAAAGCTGCTGTAGCTCTTCATTCTTATCTTTAATTTGTGCACTGATTTCAAAATGAGAGATGCAAGGCTATTTTATGTACAATAGACTTCCTTGCCACTGTTTTGGTTTGCTCTTTTAAATTCTGTATTAACATAAGACTTAATGCTAAATAAATGTGAGAGAGAAACTGCAGCTCTCCCAGAAACAGAAGTCCTCCTGTATTTGACTTCTAGCCAGATCCACCTTAACATAGGTCCCTGTTTTTAAATTGATATTTTAAAATTCACTTTACTCCTCACTCTTGGCAAGAGGAGCTTCCGTCTTTTAACCTTTATGATGACTAAGCTGAATGTGTCTTTGAATTGGATGAAAAATTATACAGCTAAAAGAAGGTAGTAAATCTTTGTTGTATGGCTAATAAATAAGACCATGGCATTTCATATTTGATTTCATGATGTTCTGGATTTGTAGTTAATAAATAGACTCTCCAGCATATTATAAATGAAATGCCAACTTTATTTAAAATTTTGCATTAGGTCATATGTTAATTTGACAATAATTTTGATAGCTACAAAGGAAATGAAACACCAGCAGAATTTATTTAAGAAGCTATGTCATCCTGTACATTTAGGATCAGAAAAATAAAACTCTAGTAACAGAAGCACTAGTATGTTTTATAGGTAAAATCTGAGCAATAATCTTTAGGTTGATTTATTGGTAATTTTACAGATGAGATATTCATTAATTTCTCTGAAGTATAGTTAAGAGAATTCAGAGGACAGATAATTTCATTACTTGACAAATATTGGCAGTCCTCCTCGCAACTGATTTTTCTCTGAACTGTCCTTTAAGGATGTTTACTTAAAGTTAATTATGATGATATTTTATAACTAGTTTTATTTAATCTTTTGAATTAAATTACCTCTTTAAAAATATTTACGTAAGGCCAGATTTCTTGGAAAATCTGAAATAAGTGGAGATAAACTTATGAAGCCAAGAAACAACACATATATCTAAAGTGTACATAAACATAACTTCAAGCATTTCTGTTTGATGGCTCTAGTGTGATGGACTTTAGTCTTTATAGAATCAGAAAAAAGTTGAATTAGTAAAATGATGTTTCTGTCACCAGATTAAGTTAATTGACTCATTTCTGGGCAGAGGGAGTGAGGCTGTCCATACATAGTAATCTTTGGATAGGGGATCCAGAGTGACTGGGTCCAATCCTGGTTCTCTTGACGAGCCACTAATGTCTATGTGTAGGATCCTCATTAATATACTGTCATAATGATATCTGTAGATTTAGGTGGATGGTGAAAGATATTTTTATCAAGGAACTACAAAATGCTTTGAAGGTTGCAAGTCCCAATTGTTATTAGATCATAACATACAGAGTAGATAGGTATTAAAAAACTGCTCACTCATTACTGTCATGTTTGAATGGATTTCCTAGGATTGAGAAACTTACTTAGCTAAATATAGAGCCCAGTTGCTAGTGTTAGAGGAAAACTGCTATGCTAGACTCCCTGAGCAATAGTATGTCAGTCTCTAATGTAGCCTGGATATAGAATTACATACTCTACTTGACTTATTTTGGTGTCTTTCAAACCAGTCCCCTGGAGATTTTGTAATTTTAACTTTGAATTATTTATTTTAATATTACTTTTGGTTTCATCCAATCCTAACAGGCAGGGAGATATTTGCTTGAATCCAATCACAGAAACCTAAGTGGTTCCACTACATACTGGTCTAGCCAAGACTCTTTTATCACCAATGCTCTGATTATTGTGTCACTAACTGCCAGGAGCTCCAGTTTTGGGGCTTACTTGGTTATGTGAATTTGACTGTCTTCCCAACAGATGACAGTCCTGGGAATGACCTTTCCTCTCTAAACCACCCGTTACAGAAATGCCTTTGTTAATAGCACGTCTGAGAATCTCCAGTATAAAACAAAGTTTCAAAATCTTGAATATTAGCATGCACATATAATTACATGATTATTAAGGTCTCTTCTAGTCCAAGTTCTACAATTTAAAGGGAAAAAACTCTCCCAGCAGTTTCTCCCAGTGAATGGCACCCAGGGTTGACCTGCAGTTGTCTGGCGATTTCCTCATTGTTCCAGGAGATGCGGGTGTTTGGGAGAGACCTGAAACACCCAGGTGTTAATGAGGCAGCCCACAAAGAAAGACTACAGGAGAGGCCAGGAACTAGAAGTTGTTTGATTTCCAGGTAGTAGAAAGTGACAGGGCCTTGGCTAGGGTGAGGCAGTGAGGCACTTGGGATGCAAAATTTTAAAAGGTACCTTACCTACTCTCAAGGGCAGAGTGAGTGCCTCCTTGAATTTGGTACCCCAGCAGTCTGGCCGAGGACAAATGTCTTAATGTGGTCTCTTCCAGGGAGAAAATCAGCCACAAACCTGGGAATCTTGAAGCCGGGAATGTAAGTTCAAGAAGCCAATCAAAGGAAGAGCTAGACAAATTCTCTGTGTTCTGTTGTGAACTATCTCTGACCTCAGGCTACCAAACTCCAGCAGTTTCGTAGCCCTAATGTTGCCTGCTAATCCCCTGTTCTCCCAGGAGTACCCACAAAAAGCAAGGGACAATTCCAAGTTTCACTAGAAATAGACGTGAAAAGGGGAAAAAAAAAGCGCCAGGTCAAAATGAATTATGTACACAAAGGCTTGGCCATGGCGTTCCTCGTAGGCCAACATTCCCTCTGCTGGGCTGGACATGGGTCTTGACAGAGGCCTCCTGCCAGGTGGCTTTAAAGCTGTTGGTTGTGCTTTGAGGGACCCTTTTACCCTCTTCGTAGTTACTGTTCTCTTTGCAGAGTCTAGGGTAGCTAGACCTAACTAGGGTAGCTAAGATCAGTTTTATTTCACAAAACCAAACTTAAAAACATAGAACTGAGCTTAAATTTCTATTTCAAGTTTCCATTCTGCTCAATAGCAGAAATAGAGTTCAGTAGATTGCAGATAAGCTTATTTCAGGTTTATCATTTCTGGTAAACTCCATGAATTCAGAATTTCCCCCTTTCCTTTCTCTATCCCCAGAGTGGCATCTATGTTCTAGGGACACGGGAGGAAGTGTTGGGTTCTTGGCCACTGATGCTCTCCAGGCAGGCATTCATAGCTATGTCTATGACATGCCTGTCATCTTTGATTCTGGAAACCTGTAGCTCCCTGACTGTGACGCTCTCAGAGCCATGTCTTCATCCCTCTTAGGGACTGGGAAATTATTGGACACTCTCCTGTGCCATTCTGTGGACTCCAGGGGCTGTGGAAGATTTGGGGGCAGGGACTGTGTTAGACACATCTGGTTGCCACTTCTACCCTTTCCTGTTTACCCTGACTGCACTTAAGGAGAGAACACAGGTCCCTCTGCTCTCAGATTCCCAAAATTTACCTGGAAATTCTATTAGTCATTGTGACTCCTCCTCAATTCCTCTTGGGACTTCAGCCATATCTTGGAGATGCTCTCTCTTGCTCTCTTATTTGACCTCTCTCTTCAGCTTAGAGAGTTGTCTACCACTACATTGTCCAATATCGTAGCCACTAGTCACATGTGCTGAGCTCTTGAAATGGGGCTCGTCCAAAATGAGATGTACTGAAAGTGAAAATGCACACCAATTTCAAAGACTCAGTATGAAGAAAAGATCATAAAATATGTCCTTACAGTTTATACATTGAAATTATCATATTTTGGATATGCTGAATTAAATGAAAGATAGTGTTATAATTAATTTTACTTCATTGTTTACTTTTTTAAAAAAATGTGGCTACTAGAAAAATTTTAATTACGTTATATTTATTTTGGACAAGCTTATCTAACAAGTTAAGGAAGTGTTAGGGAGTGAGTTGTGTGCTGCCTCTGCCTTCACCCCAATTTAATCTGTTGAAGCTCTAATCCCCAATATGACTATATCTGGAGATAGGACCTTTAGGTAGGTAACCACTGTTTACTGAAGTCATGAGGGTAGGGCCCTAATCCAATAAGATTGGTGTCCATAATAGAAGAAGAAGAGGCACCAGGAAGGCACACACAGAAGAAAGGCCATGTGAGGACACATGTGAGAGAAGGCATCATTCTGTAAACAAGGAAGAGAGGACTCATCAGAAACCAACTCTGGCGGCACCTTGATCTTGGATGTCCAGTTTCCAGAACTGTGAGAAAACAGATTTCCGTTGTTTAAGCCATCTGGTCCATGGTATTCTGCTATGGCAGCCTTAGCAGACTAATACAGGAAGGAAGACTATTCTGATATCATGTCTCCTTCCAAAATGAACTGTTTATGGCATTCATTTTAGCTTTTGATCCTCAAAACTCTTTCTTTTAGCCCATTGTTTGTACCAGGAATTTTTAAAGACTAGTGTGAAACTCAAAAGCCTAGTTTGAAAATGGACTCTTTAGTTCTGTGTTGTCTGTGATCTTCCTTCCCCCAAACCATAGAAGCATCTACCCTCTGCTGCCTGAAATTGAGAAAAAGGTCACAGAGCAAAAGGGAAATATAGAAAATGAAAAATACATTGGTCAATATCAAAATATCAATGTGCTATAGGGGTTGCTTTTTTTAAATTAACATATAATGTATTATTTGCTCCAGGGGTACAGGTCTGTGAATCATCAGGCTTACACATTCCACAGCACTCACCATAGCACATACCCTCCCCAATGTCCATAACCCAGCCATCCTATCCCCCATCCCCCCAGCAACCCTCAGTTTGTTTCCTGAGATTAAGAGTCTCTTATGGTTTGTCTCCCTAACCGGTCCCATCTTGTTTCATTTTTTCCCTCCCTACCCCCCACGACCCCCTGCCCTGCCCTCAAATTCCTCATATCAGAGAGACCATATGACCATTATCTCTGATTGACTTATTTTGCTTAGCATAATACCCTTTAGTTCCATCCATGTCGTTGCAAACAGCAAGATTTCGGGGGTTTTGATGGCTGCATAGTATTCCATTGTATATATATACCACATCTTCTTTATCCATTCATCTGTTGATGGACATCTAGGTTCTTTCCATAGTTTGGCTATCGTGGACATTGCTGCTATAAACATTCGGGTGCACATGCCCCTTCGGATCACTACATTTGTATCTTTAGGGTAAATACCCAGTAGTGCGATTGCTGGGTCGTAGGGTAGCTCTATTTTCAACTTTTTGAGGAACCTCCATACTGTTTTAGGAGTTGCTTTTTTTCCTTTCCTCATTCTGTCAAAACTTGGGAAGATCTGATTTCATTTAGTTGGTCTTTCATTAATTTGCTCTGTATTTATTGCCTACAGATTGGTAATGTATATTTTAATGTGAATAGATTTCAGAGAGCATTTGCACTAAAACTTTCAGATCTTTAATTTAATAATGAAAGATATTATTTTCTGTTAAAGGATAGAAAATGGTAGTGGTGGGGAGAGGTGGTTAAAGGACTAAACTACTGCTGCCTGTATCATTATAGCTCAGAAAGTTTTGTTAGCTGTGGAGGAGACCTTGTTGCCCAACCCCTGGACAGATCCTACTTTGTCTAAGTCCTGAAATTCCTGATGTAACACACACAACACACACAGCGTTATGGTGGTCACTGGGGGAAGCAGAAATCTTGCACTTGGATGGACACTGCTGGCTTCTTCCACCTTTGTACTTTTCTGATTCACCAGGCCTATGAGGTCTTATTGCTCATCTCACTGTACTAGAAATGTCTGTTTACTTCTCTGTGAACCTCCAGAGAGCAGGAAATTATAGGTTTCATTGCTGAATATTCCTTACCCAATGTCTACCATATAATAGGTGTGTAATAAAAGTTTTTGAAATGAAACAAAATGAATTCATGAATCCTATAAGTTCTGCCATCAGATCCTCACTTCAGGCTTCTTTTACCTCTTTTCTCTGCTGGCCTGGACACAGGTCAAGCATCTTCCTGCAGTGCCTTTAATCTTAACCAACCTCTACTCTTCTTTATAAACACAAATTCTTTTAAAAAATTGTTTATTATCCAAGTACTACATGAAGATATCCTCAGTGTAACATAATAAAATAATACAAAGAAAATTTAAACACCCATTACCATTCTATGGCAATCCCCTCCATTGGGTAGTACTGTGGAAATAACTTTCTAAACCTTTCCCCATACATTTTTATACATGCAATGTGCATCTACTAAAATAGATAAATTTTCCATTTGCAACAACGTGGATGGAACTAGAGAGTATTATGCTAAGTGAAATAAATCAATCAGAGAAAGACAACTATTATATGATTACACTCATATGTGGAATTCAAGAAACAGAACAGAGGATCATAGGGGAAGGGACAGAAAAATAAAATAAGATGAAATCAGAGAGGTAGACAAACCATAAGAGGCTCTTAAATATAAGAAACAAACTGAGGGTTGCTGCAGGGGAGGTGGATGGGTGGATGGACAACTGGGTGATCAGTATTAAGGAGGGCACTCGATATAATGAGCACTGGGTGTTATAGGCAACTGATGAATCATTAAACTCTACCTCTGAAACTAATAATATACTATATGTTAATTAATTGAATTTAAATAAAAATAAATAAGTAAAATAGATATATGTGTGTATGTTAATATATTAATGCCAATAGGTATTATATGTTAATATATTTAGTCTATGATTTTATGCTTTTATATACTATTTCACTACTTGCGTTTTTTTTCACTTAATAACTTGATGTCCTTTTATGTCACTATACATACATGCCCCTCATTCTTTTTTTAATTGCTGCAAAGTATTAAAAAGTACGGATGAACCAAAATGCATTTAAAATATATTTAAATCTTTTAAAAATATATTTAATCTTTTCTCTACTGATGATCATAGAGGCTGTTTGCAGTTTTTCATTGTCATAAACAATGAAGCAATGAACGTGAACTCGTATACCTGCTTCTTTGGACATATCTGCAAGTGTTTTTTTATGATAGATTCTTAGAGGATTATTTGCTGGGTTAAAGGTATATGTAGGTGCTAGAGACAATCCTGAGGAAGAGGCTTTCTTGGCCATTTGCCATACAATTACTTAAATTACTTGTAAACCAAACGGACTTACTAAACTGTACTAGGGCAGAATGGCACAGCAAGACTTAGACTGTTCCAGCCCAAGGGGATAATTTATGTAAATTATGTGACCGTAAACAGATGATATGGTGTCCTTTAACAACCCTTTAACATACTGTGGCAATCTTCCTCCATTGCATAGCAGTATGGAAAGTGTCCTTCTAAGTCCTTTCCCATACATTTGCATTGTAGCTTAAGGATTTTTGCATGCCTGCTACTTTGTAATACCTCTGCTAATGAATAGAGGAAGCTGCCTTCAGTACTCCAAATGAGGAAGGAAATGTTGTTATTGGATATCATTATTGTCTATCACTTGTTCAAAAATTGGGAAGTGAGTCATCTCAAAAGAATGAGTCAGCAAGTCATAGCCAAGGCGATAAACGTCAAGATTTGAATCTATCTGCTCCATGGACACAGTTCAACAGCTAATGAGGAAAATCTTACCACCAAGTGGTGAGAAACCAGAGTGGGTACTACCTGAACACTTAATGTTATCTTGAGAAAAAAAAAATAAAGTGACATTCCTAAAAACTTTTCTGCTGTCTCCTAAATTTCAGAACTTTTTTACTCACTGACTTATAAAAAAACAAACAAAACACACAATTAATTATTGAGGTTCTGGCAGGAGGATGAGTATATCCTCTAACCACTGAATCAAAATTCCCTGAAAATATTAATTTTAAGTTGATAGTATATTGCCAAATTACCCTCCAACAAACCTGAATCAATTTGTACACCCACTACACACCCATATTGAATGTGTCTAACATATTACCAATCTTTTAAAGTATCATCTGATGGGTAAAAATGGTATCTTAATAGTTTAATATGCATTTCTCTGATGACCAGTCACATTCAGCATAATTTTACATACTTTTTAGGCACCTGTGTATCCTCCTCTCTGAATTATCTGTTCATATCCATTGCTTATTTTCTAACTGATTCTGTATACCTTCTTTATTGACTTGTATGGGTTAATTATATATTATGTATCTGGATCTTTCATCATACATTATTAATATTTTCTTCTAGCTTCTTTCGGTCTCTGATTTTGTCTAAGATGATGTTTTCATACAAAAATTTTAAATTCTTATACAGTTAAATATATTAATCAATATTAATTCTTTATAGGATTTATAATTTTTTATGGTTTTAGCTTAAGAAGGCCACCTATAAGTAAAGTTATTAACACATTCTTTAATATTTTCTTCTAATGTTTTATTATATTTTAAATGTATTTTTAACTAAAGTTCTAAAATAAAATTTAACTGAAAATTTAATTTCTGGCAATACAATGAAGTAGGTGTTAAGTAAAACTCTCCCCAGTATAGCACATATAAAAATGCAGTATAAAATATTAAAGCAACCAAATAAAAACCCAATAAATATTTTTTTGTATGTTTGGCTGAGGCTGAGCTGGTGAGAAATTAAGGGAATTTTTCAGAGGCCAGAAAAAAAGGCGAGTACAACAATCTGTAGAGTTAGGAAGCCCTGAGTGTTTATATGATCCCTACTGGCTACCAGCCAAAGTTTTAATGGGCTCATTGTACCAGGGATGAAGATAAAGCCTGGGCCCCAACCAAGGTGGGAACTAGAATGAACTAGAACTTCAAGGAAGACTCAGTGGCCGAACTAGAAAAATTCCACCCAGCAGAGGGCATTAATGGTGATATATGCCAATCTTTTTATGTTTTTGTTTTTTAGAGAAAGAGTGTGGGTGCATGTGGTGGTGGGGAGGGGCAAGAGGGAGAGGGAGAGAGAGAATCTTAAGCAGGCTCCATGCTGAGCCCTACATGGGGCTTGATCTCACGACTCTGAGATCATTACCTGAGCTAAAATCACAAGTTAGACACTTAACCGACTGAATCACCCATATTTGCCAATCTTTTTTTTTTTTTTAAGATTTTATTTATTTATTTGACAGAGAGACAGCAAGAAAGGGAATACAAGCAGGGGGAGTGGGAGAGGGAAAAGCAGGCTTCCCACTGTGCAGGGAGCCCAATGCAGGTTTGATCCCAGGACCCTAGGATCATGACCTGAGCCGAAAACAGACGCTTAAGAACTGAGCCACCCAGGCGCCCCTATATTTGCCAATCTTATCTGTGCTCTGGGCAGAGCTGAACAAAGAGGAAAAGGCTTAATCATAAGTCTACTTTAACATGTGCTTAGAACCCAAATTCATATTAGCCATACATTCCTCAAAGCCCTAAGTCATAAATATAGTTGGTGACATTCCACCAATAGCTAGAGGAAATAAATCCAAATCCTCTTCAAAGAACAGTCATTAAATTCAACTCCACATATATATTTTCAAGGGATATGACTTCAGATATACAAGGAAAGAGTAGAACTAATACACTGCAGATGAGACACTAAAATCTTCAAATAATGGAATGATCTGGTACAGAATAAAATATAACCATGTTCAATATATTTAAAGAAAGATTTTAAAAGATTATTGGAAGAATGCCAAACTATAAATTGTCAGAGTGGACCACACAGGCTTGAAAAAGAATTAACAGAAGTTCTACATATTAAAAATGTAATAATTAAAATTATAGAAATTCAGGTGTAGAAGCACAGTTGAAGAGACAATTCACAAGGAATAGGAAGAAATGATAACAAATTCAGAAAAAGATGACAAAGAGGATGAAATTATAAAAGAGAAAATGGCTGAAAATTTCTTGGATTTGGAGGAGAGAATTTCTTCTTTCTATCTGGTGATGAGAAACACCAACATACAGATTCAGAAAACAGAACTGCAAACAGAATGAATAAAAAGAAATCACCTAGACACATTATAGTGAAATTTCAGAATACTAAAAGTCAGGAGACTATATTAGAAGCATTTAGAGAAAGAGACAATGTATCTAGTAAGGACCTATATTTAAACTGACAGGAGATTTTCCCACAGCAACAAATGGTGCCAGAAAACGGTGGAATGGTACATTTAATATATCAAGAAGATAAATGTCAAACTATACTATTACCCAGTGAAATAATCTTTCAAACATGAGGTTAAAATAAAGTTATTTTCTGACTAAAAAAATTGAGAGCTTTTATTACAGCAAACCTTTTTTGAAAGATCTTCTGGAGACTATACTTCAGAATGAGGGTAAATAAACACTGGAGAAAATCTGAGTATAAGAAGAAATGGTGAGCAAAGAACATGGTAAACATGTGGATAAATTTAAGCAAGCATTTACTGAATAAACCAATAATGACAATGTTTACTTTGAGGGTTAAATAAGTCAAGCTAGACAAACCCAAACAACAATAGCATGTATAATGAAAGAGTGGTAAAAAGGAGTTAAAACATTCTAAGGTCCTTATATTTTCTTAAACATGTTATTGATTATCTTCAGATATTAAGTTAAATATGAATGTTAAGATTTCTAAAGCAATTGTATTCATTTTCTATTGCTACACAGCAAATTCCCACAAATTTAGCAGTCTAAAGTAATATACATTTCTATTTCACAGTTTCTGTGGGTCTGTGGGTCAGGAGTCCAGGCATGGCATAATTGAATTCTCTGCTCAGTGTCTCACAAGGCCACAGTCCCAAGTGCTGACCAGTCTGGGATTCTCATCTGGAGGTCAGGGTCCTCTTCAAGCTCATTCAGGTTACTAGTGGAATTCAGTTTCTTGTGGTTGTAGGCCTGAGGGCTCAGCTACTAGAAGCTACCCCCTCTTCACAGGCCATTAAAAACATGACTGCTTTCTTCCAGGCCAGCAGGACAAATCTAATGCTTCGAATTTCCCTCTTTAGGAAGGGCTCAGTCTCTTTTAAGGTTCTCCGGATTATGCCAGGCCTACCCAGAATAATCTCCCTTTTGATCAACTCTAAGTCAACTAACACAAGACCTAATATTTTAAAAATGTCTTCACCTTTGTCATATCATTTAACGAGGAGAGTAACATTCATCACATTCACAGGCACACCTGCACTCATAGAAAGGGAATTATAAGCCGCAGGATGGTAATTTTGGAGGCTCTCTGAATTCTGCCTACCGCCCCTGAATTAGATTCCATAATTTCCAAATCAGTGGAGGTGAAAAAAAGGGAAGAAAAATTATAGTCAACTGAAACAAAGATAAGGGAGAAAACATCGAAGTGGGATAAACAGAAAATATAAAATAAAATGATAAATACAATGTCAAGAAACTCTATTCTCCAGATGTAGACTAAGAATGTCAAACAACTTGAAAAAAAGTTTAACTTTATATTATTAACAAGAAACACATCACACATAAGAACACGGAAAGGTTGAAAGGTAGAGCAAGCAAACGCTAACCAAAAGAAAATTGAGTTGGTTATATTAGAAACAGGCAAGCTCAAGAGAAAAAATAATACTAGAGATCAAATGGGTCATTGCTATTGAAAAAATGATCAATCTACCAGCAAGATATGACAATTCTAAACTTGTACTTACTAAAATTGCTTCAGCATACAGAATGCAAAAATTAACAAAGGTACAAGAAGAAATGAACATACCACCATTAGTTGGCAAGATTTTACCAGTCCTCCCTCTTTGGTCAATAAATTAAGCAGACAAGGTCTGAATGAACAATGATCAAACCTTGTCTAAGAGATACAGAATAGTGTACTTAAATATTAAAGAATATAATTTTTTTCAAACATATGTGGAACATTTACAAAAAGTGACTACATACTAGGACATAAAGCATCTCAATAAATGTCCAAGAATCAGTATTTTTTTACCACAGTGAAATTAAGCTAGAAATAAATCTTAAGAATTTAAAACTTCTATACTGTGCAAAGTTAGAAAAATACTTCTAAATAACGGATGGATCACAGAAAAAATGTGTAATGGAAATTAGAAAATACTTAAAGTAACTAATAAAAACTATGAATAAAAAATGTATGGCATGCAGATAAAATGATACTCTGGGGAAATTTACAGACTTAAATGCTTATATGGAAAAGAAAAAACTGATAGTTAATGAGACTGATTACATATTAGTAATATATTACTTAGTAATGGGATACATTACTTTTTACTCAGTAAATATTACTTAAATGATAATATATTACTTAGAAGTACATAATACGTACCACTTATATTACTTATACATTTTTTTCTATAGAAACTAAAGACTAAAACCAAAAGCAAGGAATGAGTAACATTAGTTCAGGTTAAAGGTTATTTCTCTGGGAAAGGAAAGAAATGTAATTATTTAGGGGCATGCAGAGGTCTTCCATGATACTGGTGATGTTCTATTTCCTTAGCTGGGTGGGAGAGACGTTGGTGACCCTTTGCATTTTTACTTCTGTTCTTTAAAATGCACATCTATATTATATAATCTTTTACATTGTGATGTTTCACATTTTTTAAAATTAAAAAAAAATTAAATAAGATAAGGCAAAATCTTTTAACCAAGTCTGCTCCAGAGGAGGATAAACTCATTGATTTTATGTGTATATTTCTGAATTATTTTCTATGCATGTATCTGAGAAACATGTATTTTGTTATTTTGTGGTGCAGGGTTAACATAAGTGATATTATATCAACTGTACTATTTTATTTTTTTAAAAAGATTTTATTTATTTATTTCACACAGAGAGAGTAGGCAGAGAGGCAGGCAGAGAGGAGGAAGTAGTATCCCCGCCGAGCAGGGAGCCTGATGCGGGGCTCGATCCCAGGACCCTGAGATCATGACCTGAGCCAAAGGCAGAGGCTTTAACCCACTGAGCCACCCAGGCGCCTATCAACTGTACTATTTGAGAATTTGTTTTTTCCCCTTTAATACCTTTTAGCAAGCTTTTCCTGTAAGTATATGGACACTTATCCAATTACTTTTTGGTGCTACACAGTATTACATGGTTTGGGGACATTCTTTATCTACCCTGTCTCCCTGTATCAACCAGCAAGCATGGCTGTGCAACAGTAATAAACAAACTTAGAATCTTGGTAGCTCAAGACCAATTTCATTTCATGCTCATGACACCTGTCCACTGTTAGCTAACTGTCCTCCTATGCAGCTGAAACAGAGAAGGCATGCTCTGTTCCAGGCCAAGATTCTGTTCCAGGCCCTTTCTGCCCAAACTCTTAAGGAAGCACCACTCCATAGAAGGAATAGTTTGATGGAAGTGAAAGCTGTGGCTTCCACGACTCTTTCATGAGAGTTCCACAATCTGGACTCTCCAAGAAAGGCCCAAATCTTCCTGGAGGATAAAGGGTAATTCTTTGCGGATAACCGGCATGACTCACTGGGCCTCAGATTCGGCACCATACAGCTGCCCTGGGGAGGCTCCATTGAGTGAAGACTGAATCACAGATTGTTCTACTAAGCTTCTTAGTAGCCTCTGTGCCCACCACCCTCCATAACTGGCACAGTGCTTGGCATATGACAATTAATCAATATTTATCTAATTGCTGGCAAAAGGATATTTTCTGAGTAAATATATTTGATTTTTTGTAAACCCATGAAATTAAAAAAATAAAAATTTTCCATACTGAATTCAAGAGAAAGCCACAGATAATCTGTGAATTTGAGGACTTTCTTACTTTTGGGTATTTACATTCCATACTGAGATTTCTACAAATATTTTCACACAAACTTATGTGTATCTTTTTGACTTGGCAAGTATTCAGTAAAGGGTTAGTGGAGCAAAATGTCCTAACATGTTGTTGGATAGAAAACTGATGGAGAATATGAAGTGGGCAATAATGAGAAGCCTATACTCAACAACAAAGACGTTTTCAATGATTAAAAAGGGCTTTATCCAGAAAGTTAGATTTCAGTGTTAAGGATGCTGGCTTATCCTGTTTAGGAAGGGACTGGAGTACAAGAAACTGAGTTACAGACTTGAGTTTAACAGCTGGGACTAGGACTTATTTCAAAAGGCAAACAAAAAACAGAAAACAAACAAAACAACAAAAAACCCCCCAAAAAACTCCCCAAACAACTAATACGAATGAAATTTTAAACAGCAATTGTTTAGTTGTTAAAAATTAGGATACCATGTTATGACCAAGTTAGTGGTTAGGATAACTCTATGTTGGGTCTTAGACAGGATGATTGGAGCTGCTTAAGTACTTGATGTCTCAGATAGGGATTGAGACAATTAGATTCTAAAAGAGGATCAAGTGGGAGTGCCTGGGTGGGTCAGTTGGTTAAGTGTCTGACTTTGGCTCAGGTCATGATGTTGGGGTCCTGGGACTGAGCCCCACGCTGGGCTCCCAATTCTGGAGGGGGTCTGCTTATTCCTCACCCTCTCCCTCTGCCCCTCTGTCAAACTGAAGCCCTCTCTGTCTCTCTAATAAATAAAATCTTAAAAAAAAATAAAAGAGGATCAAGAGGCTTAACTATGGGTATAAGGGATTGTAGGACTGAGAATCATGTTGTGTCTGATAGCAGCAATTGAGAATGACAAATAGGATACTATGCCCCTCCTACACTTGTAATAGTCTGTATTAGTCAGGGTTCTCCAGAGAAATTAACATACAGATATGGATATGTAGAAGGAGATTTATTATGAGATATTGACTCATGTGATAAAGGCCAAGTCCCATGATCTGCAGTCTGTAGGGTGGAGGCCCAGGAAAGCAGGGGGGGTATATGTCCAGTCCAAACCCAAAGGCTGGAGAACCATGGGAGACGTTACAGCCAATGCTGTAAGTCCCACTCTGAGTCAGAAGGCCTCAGAACCAGGAGTACTGATGAGGGCCAGAGAAGATGGGTGTCCTCAATCACACAGAGAGCAAATTCACCTTTCCCTCGAATTTTTCTTCTATCAGCCCTCAAAGGATTGGATGATGCCCAATGGTATGGTTGAGGATAACTTTCCTTACTCAGTTTATAGATTCAAGTGCCAATCTCTTCCAGAAATACTTTCACAGACACACACAGAGTAATGTTTTGCCAGCTTTCTGGGCATCCCTTAGCCCAGTCAAGTTGAAACATCCCACAGACATTTGTAATGGAGCATAGTACTCTTTCCCACAGAGCCAAGATACAATTTTATACTCCCTCTCAAAAAAGTTATTAAATATAAATCTCATTTGGCCAGCAAATATAAACCTGTTATTCTTATGACCAGTAATAAAATAATAACAGTTACCATTTACTGAGCATGTACCATGTATCATGTACTAGGCATACTAAGCTGCCTTATATCTCATTTATTACTTACAATAACCCTGAGAGGTAGATAATATTATTTCCCAACTTAGAGATGAAGAAATTAAGGTGAGAAGTAACTTGCTCAGATTTATACAGGAAAAAAAAAAGGTACAGTTGTGACTGTGACTGGAATCTGTCTGATTTCAGAGTCTGTGCTAAATTAATTAAATTAAGACACACACACACACACACACACACACACACACTCTGGAATATTATTCAGCCACAAAAAAGAATGAAATCTTGCTATTTGCAAAGACATGGATGGAGCTAGAGAGTATGATGCTAAGGGAAATAAGTCAGAGAAAGACAAATACCATAAATTAAATTAACACTTCAAGCCTGTACCCAGCTGAATACTCTGATGTGCTTCTAGAGTATTTAATGTGTACCCTGACATTTCTCATCCTGGGGTTAATTTTAGCTATGTCCTTAAACCAGCTGTTTGCCCCAGGTTGCACTGTTTGGGGTAAGAGGGCTACCAGTGGAAAGCAAAGTCTAATGAAAATAATTTTGAAGGGAAACAAAAGCAAAAATGAACTTTTGGGACTTCATCAAGATAAAAAGCTCCTGCACAGCAAAGGAAACAGTCAACAAAACAAAGAGGCAACCCACAGAATGGGAGAAGATATTTGCAAATGACACTACAGACAAAGGGCTGATATCCAAGATCTATAAAGAACTTCTCAAACTCAATACCCCAAAAATAATCAAGTCAAAAAATGGGCAGAAGACATGAGCAGACACTTCCTGAAAGAAGACATACAAATGGCTAACAGACACATGAAAAAATGTTCATCATCATTAGCCATCAGGGAAATTCAAATCAAAACCACATTGAGAGGGCACCTGGGTGGCTCAGTGGGTTAAAACCTCTGCCTTCAGCTCAGGTCGTGATCTCAGGGTCCTGGGATCGAGGCCCGCATCGGGCTCCCTGCTCGGCGGGGAGCCTGCTTCCTCCTCTCTCTCTGCCAACTTGTGATCTCTCTCTCTGTGTCAAATAAATAAATAAAAAACAAAAAAAAAAACCAAAAAAAAACCACATTGAGATACCACCTTACACCAGTTAGAATGGCAAAAATTGTCAAAGCAAGAAACCACAAATGTTGAAGAGGTTGTGAAGAAAGGGGAACCCTCTTACACTGTCGGTGGGAAGGCAAACTGGAGCAACCACTGTATGGAGGTTCCTCAAAAAGTTAAAAATAGGTTTATCCTATGATCCTGCAATCACACTACTGGGTATTTACTCAAATAATACAAAAACATGGGCAACCATCTCGGGTCCCCTCCCTCTTTGGGAGCTTTGTACTCTCCCGTTGTTACCGCTCAATAAACCCTGCTTTGCTGCCCACCACTCTGTCTGAACTACTTTCTTTCTCTTTTCTTTTCTTTTTTTTCCCTTTTCTTTTCTTTTCCTTTCTTTTCTTCTCTCTCTCTCTCTTTCTATTATGATTTTCCCCGGGGGTACAGGTCTGTGAATCATCAGGCTTACACCTTTCACAGCACTCACCATAGCACAAACTGTCCCCAATGTCCATAACCCATCCAACCTATCCCTACCTACCTCTTCATTCTTTGAAGCAGCGTGACCAAGCACCGTGGGCACTGACAGAGAAAAAAATCCTGTAACATTTATGGGGGCTCGTCAGGGATCTCCACCATCGTGAAGGACAACCAACCAGTAAAAGTCCTCAAACTCCAAGTGGTGGTTCAGATGGAGCCTCACATGGAGGTCAAACCAGACATCTACAAGGGACCCCTTAACAGACTGAGATGAGAGGAACCCTGACTACCACCTCATCCAACACCCTTGACCAGCAGAAGTAGCTGCCATCAGTTGTTGCCTTTCTTCCGTGACAGCAGGTAGGATTACCTCTTCAGATAGGAGAATGATGGATAGTTGGAAGGCAGGCAGACAGGCAGGGACAACACCCCCCCCCCCCCCCCCCCCCCCNATGCCAACCTTAAAAGGATTTTACACTACCCTGGAAGGAGTCTCCACCTTTCCCATATGATAGACAAATATCTGATTGGATGACAGGTGCAGGGAGGGTTAGTCAGATTAAAACAGCCCCCCAACAAGCCCATAAAAAAACCTTAGACTTAGAAATTTTGGTGACAACCCGCTTGGATCCCCTCCCTCCTCGGGAGCTTTGTACTATCACTTTACCATTGCTCAGTAAACTTGCTTTGCTGTCCCCCCCAAAAAACCCACTAATGCAAGGAGATATATGTACCCCTATATTTATAGCAGCATTATTTATAATAGCCAAGATATGGAAGCAGCCCAAGTGTCCATCGATTGATGAATGGATAAAGAGGTTGTGATACACACACACACACACACACACACACACACACACACACACACACACTGGAATATTATTCAGCCACAAAAAAGAATGAAATCTTGCTATTTGCAAAGACATGGATGGAGCTAGAGAGTATGATGCTAAGGGAAATAAGTCAGAAAAGGCAAATACCATATGATTTCACTCATATGTGGAATTTAAGAAACAAATGAGCAAAGGGGGAAAAAAGGAGAAAGAGACAAAGTAAGAGACAGACTCTTAACTATAGAGAACATAGTGATGGTTACCAGAGCGGGGGGGGGGGGGGGGGGGGGGGGGGGGGGGGAANTGATGGGGATTAAGGAGTACACTTGTTGTGATGAGCACCAGGTGTATGGATTTTTGAATCATTATATCCTACACCTGAAACTAATATAACACTTGTTAACTAGAATTAAAATAAAAACTTAAAATTTAAAAAAGTTTAAATAATTTATTTATAAATGTTCTTTTTTTTAAAAAAAGATTTTATTTATTTATTTGACAGAGGGAGAGAGAGGGGGAAGCAGGCTCCCTGCTGAGCAGAGAGCCTGATGCGGGGCTCAATTCCAGGACCCCGAGATCATGACCTGAGCCGAAGCCAGAGGCTTAACCCACTGAGCCACCCAGGCACCCCATTAATGTTCTTTCTACACCCAGAATAGTCTACTTAATTTTTTTAAATAAAATTTTAGTTTTAGTAAAAATAAAACCTGTATTTCATAGGCCTTTTTACAGCTCTTTTAAAAATCAACTTGCTAAGCATTGAGAGAAGATTTTCAATCTGAAGGATTTATTCTTTAGCTTTGGAAACAGTCTTACATTGTTTCTTTGATAATTTCCCTTTTCATATTTTTTGTTCTCTCTGGAGTAAAGTCATATAGGTTAGATATTAAAACTTCTGGATTGGGGGTGCCTGGGTGGCTCAGTCAGTAAAGTGTCCAACTCTTGGTTTCAGCTCAGGTCATATCTCAGGATGGTGAGACTGAGACCAGCATTGGGCTCAGTGTGGAGTCTGCTTATCCCTCTCCCTCCCCCTCTGCTCCTCCTCTTGCATGCCCTCTCTCTCAAATAAATAAAATCTTTAAAAACAAATAAATAAAATGTCTGGATTGATTCTCTATATCTCTTTTATTTTTCAAATTTTCTATCTTCTACTTCCTGAAAGATTTTTTCCAACCTAATATTGATCTATTCAAATTTTGGAAATGATGTTATTTATTTTTCAAGAGTTCCATTTTGTTTTTTGAGTAGCCTTTTGAATAATGTCTTTGTCTTGCTTTATGGATGCAATAGCTTTTCAAGTCTCTATGGGAATATTTTCAAATCTCTGCATTACCCCTGCTTAAGCTTCTATAAAGCCTTATTTTTATCTTGGTCTTTCTCTCATTATATTGAAGGCATCCCATGTATTAAGTATGGGAACCTCTGTGCACTGAAAAGCTGACTGGGCATTCTGTGTACATGAACAATGTTTGCCAACTGTAAGGTTGCCTATAGTTAACTAAATACTAAGTTAGGCATTATGATGTGGAAATTCCCAACTGTCAAAATCTGGAGATCTTTTTTCTGATGTCATTCATTTCTTTAATGTTTTATTTTTTTTGCCTGGAATAACATCTTGTTGCTGAATGGTCAGTCAGCAGAGGTGTATGTGCATGTGGTTTTATTTATTTATTTATTTATTTATTTATTTATTTATTTATTTATTTATTTATTGTATTTGTTGTATCCATCAACATTCCAAGGTTCAGTTTTATCATGCTGCATCAGTTACCACTGTTAAAAAGAAAACCACAAACCCAAAATGGCATCACTTAGGCCAGGCTGAGTCACCAAACTGGGGCTTAAAACCTAACCTAACTGCAGATTCAACCTCCCCCAGAAATAGGTCTTAACCTGTCAATCAGAAATTTCTGAACAATACCAATGATGTAATTTGTCACACGGGCCCTCTCCATTCCCCAAAGGAAAATGAAGTAATCCACCTAAAAAGGTCCTCTGCCTTCTCCTTAAGGGAGAGTGACTTAGCCTGAAACAATCTTTTCTTTTGCTAATAACTTTCTTGCCCCATTCTCCTTTCTTTTCATTTTTTTAAAATTGAAAAATAGTTAATATGCAATGTTACATGAGTTTAGGTGTACAACATAGTGAATCAACAATTCTATCCATTATACTATGCTCACCACAAGTGTGGCTACCATCTAACATCATACAATGCTATTGTGATATCATTGACTATATCCTCTACGCGGTGCCTTTTATTCCTATAACTTATTCATTCCATAATAGGAAGCCTCTATTTCCCACTCTCTATACCCATTTTGACCATCCCTTCCCCCATCCTCCTTTCTACAGACAGCTTCCATTTTGTAAAACTCCTTGAAACTCCCCTTTACTTGCTAGATGGGATGCTGCCCAATTCATGAATCACTTAATAAAGCCAATCAGATCTTCAAATTTACTCAGTTGAATTTTGTTAACACCACTCATCATCCATCTATATTCCACCTTGCAGAATTTTGTTGACATCTTTCACCTTGATGGATTCTCCTGCTCTTGTTATGGGTTTATATGTTCTTTTTATTCCCCCGCCATCATTTTGGTGAAGTCTTGAGGAAAGGAGATAAACTTTACCACCTTTAATCAGACTGTTTAATTTCAAAAGTGTTTGTGTTACAAACTCCCCTCCTATCCCTATATATTTGGTCTTGTGAATAGTGTAATTTTCTAGAAGAACAGAGAAGTGTTTTTGTATATTATGGGAGTAAGGTTCACATAACCTTGAGTGGGTTAAAGTATCCTACTGAATAATCTGGACAACTGAAAAGTACTAAAGATACTTAAGGCACTGTGAGATAAACTCTTCATGACTTCAGAAGTCTGGTTACTCATTTACAACTGGGCAAGATATATGTTCAAATAACTAGAAAAGTTCTATAAACCGCTTGTAAAGTTAAATTTTTATTCTACTACCTAACCATGTTCCCATAAACCTTTGGTTACCTCTAAATTTCGAATATTTGGAAGAGAACAAGCTGTGGCATCACCCAGCCAGCCCCTCCTATGTCCTACTCACTCACAAAGAATTTCCCCTTTGAGTGACTATAACATTGGCTGCTTACTCATGCCAGATTCCTGAGGATTGGCTGGGACTGCAAATAAAACATTGTTTGCCTATAATGAGATCGATAAGCTGTAACATAAATGCCACAGATTCCCAGTCTTAAAACAGAACATGAAGCGTTTGCTATCTACTTTCCTCTTATTATTTTCAGGCAAAACCTGGAGAATAAACATTCTTCCTCACCGAAAGAAAAGGCCTTTGAAGGGAGAAGAAAACAACAACAGCAACAGCCCTAAAATGGGTCTACTGAGTTCTAAAAACCCCAAAACCAAGCAAGCCCGGATTCTTCTTCTGGGACTTGACTTAGCTGGGAAGTCTACCCTCCTTTACAAATTAAAGCTTGCTAAGGATATCACGACCATCCCAACAATAGGTTTCAACGTGGAGATGATCGAGTTGGAAAAGAGTCTTTCACTCACAGTCTGGGATGTCGGAGGCCAGGAAAAAATGAGATCCATGTGGGAGTATTACTGTGAGAACACCGACGGGCTGATGTATGTTGTGGATAGTACGGACAAGCAGCGACTGGAAGACTCCAGGAGAGAGCTGAAGCACATTTTGAAGAATGAACACATTAAAAATGTGCCTGTTGTCCTGTTAGCCAACAAACAGGATGTGCCTGGAGCTCTGACTGCCGAGGACATCACCAGAATGTTCAGAGTGAAGCAGCTCTGTAGTGACCGGAACTGGTATGTGCAGCCCTGCTGTGCCATTACTGGGGATGGACTGATGGATGGGTTCAGGAAATTGACTGGATTTGTGAAAAGCCACATGAAATCAAGAGGAGATACGTTAGCATTCTTTAAGCAGAGCTGAGGTCTAAGCAGTGATATACTGGTGAAGTTGAAAGGCTAACTTTTTTTCAATGCCAAATGAGAAAAGCAAGTTGCTGAGATAGCAAACTTTTCCTAAGATGTTATTTCACCTAAATTCAGCTATAACATAGAATAATATCTAGAAAATATTATTTTTGGCCAGGCACTTTAGTAAACTATGTGGTAATGATAGTTGAGAATAAAAATTTTACAATTTTGTGCATTTTGGATGAATGAGAATAATCATGTTTGGGACTAAATAAATTATTGCTTTATTATTTTTATATGACTACTAGAACAAAGTTTACATAAACTGCCAATAGGGTCAGAATTCTTTCAGATGGTTTCCAGCTGTTACAGTATTGAATTTCTACCACACTCCTATGGAATAGCTAGTAAAAAAATAGAACTTTAAATTATGGAGAGGAAAAAGTTTGATGTTAACATCTTGTAAATCCCTATGCCTTAAATGAAGTTTTTTTCTGGATTCCTGCCAACTCTTTGAAATTATTACTGGGAACTTCCTACAGTGAGTCAAACAAGGAACTTCAGGCTGTTAATTGCCCAGAAACATAGGAAGACCTTTATATGTTAAAGTTCTGGGAACTGGCTAGCTAGCACCTTAGAGTTTAGGGCAAGGCCTGCATTTTGCTCAGCTTGAGGTTTTAGGCCCAAGGCAGGCTTACGTAGAATTCAGTAGAATAGTCATTACTTGGGAATATATGTACAGCTCACTGCACTGATCAAACAGGAACCAGAGACAGACTTTAACCGCAGAGGCTTTGCAATTCACAGGAGGAAACAACATAAAGCTAGTAGCTAGAATAGAGCAATAAGTACTATGTGCTATAACACAAGCACTCTTTCTGACCTGGGAAAACAGGAAGTGCTTCATGCAGGAGGTAGTGTTTAAGATAGTCCCCAACTCCTAGCGACCCATGAAGGTAGAGGTTAGTCACTGGAAGTTCCCATCACTAGAAGACCCTAAAGAACCATTGTAGGGGAGGGGAGAAGGAACTGGGGTTTGAACTAGAATTCCCCTGAGAGGCTCAGAACTCCCAGGGAGGTCTGGTACTAACAGATGATACTTTCTTTCTGCTCCACCTCTAACAAAGTTCATTTGGGCTAGAAGGAGCAGGCCTCAAGTCCTGATGGCAGCCCCTCGGGCTCTAAATCTTAAGGTCACAGAGGAAAATAAATGTTCAAGGGTGTTAGTCCCTGAATTCCTCTCTTGGTTTTCTTCTCTCACCCTAGCCGTGATCTTTAGAGCAAAGATCTGAGTGCTGCAAGGTAGGGATTCAAATAATAAAGGAGATATACACCTGATAACAGTTATCATTGGTTGAATGCTTGTCTGTTCCAGGTGTTGTGTAATCACTTTCATACATCTCATTTAATGTTGACAACTACCCTGAGAGAAATTAGCATTATTATGTCAATTTTACAGAGGAGAGTACTGAGACTAAATAAGGTAACAACAACCACACAAAAACTACTCTGTTTTTTCACTGAGGAGTGGCAGAGCCAAGATTCAAACTCATCTAACTTCAAGGCCAGTACTGTTGTCATAGTGTTTTGTAAATAAGGTATGGTGTCTGTCTTCTATGAGCTTACTATACACATTTAAGAAAAAGTCTAGGCTAGGGGCACCCAGCTGGCTCAGTCAATGGAACATGTGACTCTTGATCTCTGGGTTGTAAGTTTGAGCCACACAGTGGGTATAGAGATTACTCAAAAAAAAAAAAAAAAAAAAAAAAAAAAAAAAAAAAAAAAAAAAAAAAAAAGAAAAGAAAAAGAAAAAGAAAAAAAAAAAAGAAATCTTTAGGAAAAAAGGAATGAATCCAGTCTAGGTTAAAAATAAAACTACCGTAAGATCCAGCAATCCTACTACTGGGTATATATTCAAAGGAAATGAAATCACTACCTTGAAGAGATACCTGCACTTCCATGTTAACTGCAACAGTATTCACAACAGTCAAAACGCAGAAACAACCTAAGCATCCATTAATGGATTAATGGATAAAGAAAATGTGGTATGTATACACGATGGAATATTATTCAGCCACAAAAATGGGAGATCCTGATATTTGTGACAACATGGATGAAACTGGAGGGCATTATGTTAAGTGAAATAAGACAGACACAGAAAGACAACTATTTCATGATTTCACTTTTATGGGGAATCTAAAAAAACCAAACTCACAGAAACAGAAAGTAGATTGGTGGTTGACAGAGGTTGGGAATGCGGGGAGGGGGGAATGAGGAGATGTTTGTAATAGGGCACAAACTTTCAATTATAAGATGAACAAGTGGGGCGCCTGGTGGCTCAGTGGGTTAAGCCTCTGCCTTCAGCTCAGGTCATGATCTCAGGGTCCTGGGATCGAGCCCCGCATTGGGCTCTCTGCTTGGTAGGAGCCTGCTTCCTCCTCTCTGCCTGCCTCTCTGCCTACTTGTGATCTCTCTCTCTGTCAAATAAATAAATAAAATCTTAAAAAAAGAAATATGAACAAGTTCTGAGGACCTAATGTACAGCATTGTGACTATTGTTAATAATACTGTATTGCATACTTGAATTTGCTAAGAGTGTAAATCTTAAGCATTCTCATTAAAAATAGGAGGATGTGTTAATTAACTCAATTGTGGGAATCCTTTTACAATGCATGTCAAATCATCACATTGTGCACTTTAACATATTATTATATATGTAATACATACTGCAATTTTGTCAATCACACCTCAGTAAAGCTGGGGGAAAAAATAAATGCAGGCCAACATATAATACTTTTATGTTAAGAAGTTTCCCTGAGGGGCACCTGGTTCAGTGGGTTAAACATCTGACTCTGCTCAGGTCATAATCTCAGGGTCTTGAGATCAAGCCCTGCATCAGGCTCTGCACTCAGTGGAGAGTCTACTTGAGATTCTCTCTCCCTCTGCTCCTCCCTACCCACCCCCCCAAATAAATAAATAACATGTTTAAAAAAAAGTTTCTTTGAAAAAACAAGCCAGACAGAATAAATTAAGTGCAATAACAGAGATATAAGAAACATGCTGACAGACTGGCAAAAAATGTTTCTGATTACAGGGAGATCTCAGCAGATTATCTCTGATAACAGCAGAGATCTTCAATGTTAAATGGTTAGTAGTAGAGTTTTTCCTAAGTTCCACAAAATTACTAAAACCACAAATATGCATCTTTTTTAAAAAAAAATGCATCCTCCCTTACCATTTTCCCTATGTGTTTTTTTAAAAAAAATCTTCCTAATAATCTTAAACTCAGGAGTCCATCGAAAACCTATGAACTAACCTATGTCCATAGAAAATGTCTTAATAGAAAACGTCAGCTGGTGGGCCTCAGTATTTTGGTATTCTGATTTAAGCGAAGCCCTTGTGGCCTAGTCTTAACATAATGTAAAATTCAGAAAAAATAATTCCCTCAAATATAAAAATCAATTAAAATCTTCATTTGAGAAAGCTCTAGCTGTGTGTAGTGGGTGTGCTAGGCAGATACATTCTTAATGGAAAACAAGTTACAAAGTAGCTTTTCCTCTGTCATTTCAACATCTTCCCCCAGATAGTAGCTATTCCTCAAAGTCTAGTAATCTTGTCTGAGAAACTTGAACATTCCCATGCTTTTCCCCTTTCTTTCCTGGGATCCAATCTATTTTCTCTCATCAGTCACTTGCTTTCTTTTCAATGTACATTTTACCAATCTTTCCTCTCTTTGGCATCTCCCTCCAGCTCTCCCTACCATGCTCCTCTTACCCAGCAACACACATACAAACATATACCTATACATTCTTCATTCTGATCCACCTAATAAAGCCCAGAATTGAGGGTAGGGGAAAAGATGAGGTGCACAGAAGCAAAATATTCCTTAACAGGTGAGAGGAAAGAGGCTGTGAATATTCATGCCTTGATATTTATTATTGTCATTCCTCTTATTCTGTTATCTATATGTAACAAGGCAAAACTTTTAATTCATCAAAATAGTATACTACCATGCATCTGCAGCAAACAAAAACACATCACTTCTGAAATGTTCCTTTCTTAAAGACTTAAAAATATGAAAGGTAAATGCCAGTTAAATATTTTTATCTGATTTTCTAAGTATCCCCAGGTGAAAAAAAAAAAAGTCCCAACAGGGCATAAGAATAAAGAATGACAAATAAATAAAGCAGTAGCAGTGACTAATATATGTTAAAATTGATCAATTTAACAAGATGAATATCACTATGTTCTGATGATGAACAATTTGGGTTCTGCCAAAACAGGGAAGACTGGGAATTTCAGATAGAGTGTACGTTATGGGCGGCACTCGGGGTGGTGTGCAGAGGCTTCAGTGTGTTGAGTATGTGAAGGAACAACCCAAGAAACAGTATTATCTGTTGTGCTTCTCAAAGGGTTGGCCGGCTCTTGTATGCGTGAACTTTCCAGAGTGAAAGAGGGAGAATGACAGAGACAAAATGAGAGAAAGAGAGAGAGAGCAAGAGAGGCAAAGGACAGATTTCTCCTTTGGTAGTGCTAATGAGTACTTAAGATAATGTGGGATATAGTGCCACTAGGGTTTCAGTCCACCAGATGTTTAGCATAATGTTGACTATTAACTGATTCAGCTACTTCAAGCAGGAGACCGTGCATTTTACCTCGAAAGTGCCACACAAATATCAAAGTGAGTTCCTAGATGACTTAACCATGAGTAATATTTTCACAAATATTACCTCATTTTGTTCTCTTAAAATCTTATGGGGAGGCAAAACAAATATTGTCAACACCATTTTAAAGATATGAAGAACTGATTAAGCAGTTATTGAGCCTAGTTCTCTGATTTCCAAGATTTTTTTAAGAAGTGTAATTATTATCATACAATGAATTTAACAACAATGTGGCACATGCACTTTTACCATCAAATTTCTTTGTTTCTAGAAGTCAAATAGGATAGGCCAGAGTACTTCTTAGGCCAAAAACCCAGGAGCCATCCTCCCTTTTCCCTCATGTCTTACATCTATCTGCAAATTCTGTCAGCTCTCCCTTCAAAATACATCTCCCTTCTGGCCATTTCTCAATCTCCATCACTACCACAAGTCCACCACTGATTCTCACCTGGGTGGCTACATTCTCCACACGGGAAAGGTCTAAAAATAACAATCGGATCATTGCACTCCCCTGCCTTACAAACCTCTGTTCCCTTCTTACCTCATTATGGTACCTTCTTCCTGTTTCTCTCATCTCACTCCCAGGACAGCCATACTTCCCTCAACTTCCCTCTATCACTCCTAATATGTTAAAGCCGTGGGACCCTTAAACTTGCTATTTCCCCAGCTCAGAATATGCTTTCCTCGGGTCTTCAAATGGTTCAAATAGTTCACAGTTTCACAGCCTCCAGGTCTCCAACCAAATATGCACAGGTATTCCCTGAATCCTTATTTAAATGAACCTCCTCATCCCTATCACTCCCTACCCCTTACGCTGCTTTATTATTTTACAAAGAATTTATTATGGCTTTAACGTATATCATTTACTTATTTACTTATTGTCTCTTTCCCTTCCTAGAAGGTAAACTTCATGGGAGCAGAGACTTTGCTGTTGTATCCTGGAATGGATACCGGTACAGAACATAGTGATGTTCAGCTTTAGGACACAAATGGTATTTAAAAGGTATTTGTGGGAAGAGAGGGAAGAGAGGGAAGAGAGGAAGGAAGGAAGGAAGGAAGGAAGGAAGGAAGGAAGGAAGGAAGGAAGGTAGGTTGGTCTGAGCCATAAAGGGAGGTCTTGTCAGGGCCTTAGACTATGTTTCAAAATGGAATATGGATCCAATAATGGAGAGATAACAAAATGGCAGATTTGGACCTAGGACACTCTCATTCTAACCTCAGGGCTTATGATCAGGGGATCAGGGCGAAGTCGGCTTGAGATTCTCTCTCTCTCTCTCTTTCCCCTGTCCCTCCCCCCTTCCCTAAAATAAATAAGTAAATAAAAATCTTAATTAAAAAAAAAAAAGAATGCCCCACAGTCTGAATTTGTCCGATTGTTCCTTCACGATTAAGTTCGGGTTAAACTTTTTTTGGCATGAATATCCCACAGCTGATGTACTTCCCATTGTATCCATTAGGAGGCACAGAGTGTCAGTTTGTCCCATTACTGATGATGCTGAATTTGATTACTTCTTTTATGATAGTATCCACTAGATTTCCCCAATGTAAAAATATAACTCTCTCCTCTGTTCTTAATAAGTAATTTGATATGATTAGTGTATTTTAGAGACTGTGTGAATATCCTGTTCCCCAAAGCCTTTCTCTTAATTCTTTTAGCATCCATTGATGATCATTTCCTGACTCAGTTTTTACACTGGGAGATGCAAAATGGTGATTTACATTGCACATTTATTAGCTGGCATTCTACTGTAAAGAAAAACTTTCTCTTTTATCATCTATCTCCATAATCTCTCTCTCTCTCTCTCTCTCTCTCTCTCTCTCTCTCTCGATTCATACTTTTTAACTTCAAAGTTTTATTTTCCAGTGCTACTCAAACTGAAAAACTGAAGTCCCTGAATCAGCAGCCTCAGCATCACCTGTAAGCTGCTTAGAAATGTAAATTGTCCAATTCCACCCAGACCTATTAATCAGAATATCTGGGAGGCAGAGGAAGTTCCTGGAATTTCTGTTCTTATTTACATTGTTACAATCCATTTCTCTTTATTATTTTTTTTTGATGCTCAAACTGTCCCAAATTTGCCCAGACAAGACCCTTTAAGCTAGTTACTGTGTTCTGTTGATATATGTCCCTATTAGCCTTTGAGTACTTCCTTGTTTGGAAGAAGATTGAGTCATCTTGTACTTTCCCTACTTAGCTGCCTCAGACCTGGAATTAACTGTTTCTCAGGAGCCCTAGTTCCTTTCACTGGGGAATAGTATTTAGAAATCAAATAATGAAGCTAGCTGTGCTTATTGTTACTGGAGTATAGTTGTTTATAGCCCCGTTCAGTAGAAAAAGCAAGGAAATATATATATATATATATATTTAAATACTGATACTTCCAATAAATCCACAGCATGGAATTTTTCCTTATCTTCCTCATTCCAATTGTATCCCTTATCCTACAAAAAACTCTGGCTCCAAAAAGCATCAATATACTTATTCATTTTCTCTATGCTACAATACAGCAAAATATTTTCAGAATCACTATAATATCACTATCTCTAGTAAACTCACTCAGGAAAGTTCAAGATTTCTTTTTATTTTTTTTCTATCCTGATTCAGAGTGTTGTGTTCAAAAGTTTTTGGAGTTGATTTTTTTGTGTGGCTATATTGTAAATATGATGTTGATTTTAGGCTGATTTTTGCTATTTGTATTCAATTTTAAGGTTTGACTCTTCTTTACCTTTTTGAGTTCACGTTAATTTTTGAATTTGTAGAAAATTTACATGCCTCACAAGTGAAAGCTATGTAAAAAGGTAGTTCATACTCATTATTAAAGAAGGCCTCCTTAGTACAATAAACTGGTTCTCATACATCCTTCCTCAACATACATGTAGATGATACTGTATTTCTATATCAGGTTGGATTTTCTTTCGCTTTAAAGCATTTTGAAAGCATTTTTCCACTCAAGTTCAATGTATCTACCATTGTTACTTACTGATGGGGAACACAAGAGATTACAGTGACAAAATATCATCCTCTATTTACCATGGGATAAGCTTTATTATCATAGTTACTTTTCCGTTCTTTTTAAAACAAAAGATATGTTTTACACTCATCTTAAAATTTAATATTGTGTAAAAAAAACACTTACTCTAACTGGTAAAAATAAAGGCCACATATATAAACTAGACAGAAAATATAATACACACCAAAATGTTTGGGTGGTTGCATTATGGCTAGAATTCCTTACAGCTCTCATTATTTTCCAAATTTTGTAGAGTGAGTGTATCTTATTTTTATATTCAAGGAAAAAAGATTATTTTCAAAAGACCTATTTGGGCGCCTGGGTGGCTCAGTAGGTTGAGCCTCTGCCTTCAGCTCAGGTCATGATCTCAGGGTCCTGGGATCGAGTCCCGCACTGGGCTCTCTGCTCAGCAGGGAGGCTGCTTCCCCCCCTCTCTCTGTCTGCCTCTCTGCCTACTTGTGATCTCTCTCTCTCTGTCAAATAAATAAATAAAATCTTAAAAAAAAAGACCTATTTAATCTTCATAGCCTACCCACGAGTGGCTAATGCATGGCCCTAAAACTGTCACTTATTACTAAAGTAGTAAGAAATCCTTTTAAAGACTAGAAATATTGCAATGAATAGACACATGAGGGGATTGTAACTAAGTTTTCATAAATTAAGGAAAAAACCCAGAAACCAAAAAACGAAACAGCTAACATGCCTTGAGCACTGACTGTAGGCCAGGTTCTGTTCTAAGCATTTCATGTGTATTTCCACATTTAATCCGTACATTAACTCTATGGGTTAGTACCATCATTATCCTCATTTATAGAGAAGGTATCTGAAACTAAAAACCATCCAACCACCTAAAATTGTGAAAGGCATTTACAGTGGTCTTTTGTATACAATCAAACTCCTGCAGTCACTTGTTTGGTGAGAATTCCACACTGTACCTCTGCGCAAATGTTTAAATTCTCTCTTAAGCCATGGCTTACTTCTCATTTGAAAAGATCTGCTATCACTCTACTTGGAGTCTAACAGCTAGGCAGCAGAGAGAATGGCTATTTAACAAATTTTAGTTTTTCATCAGAAATCAAAAGTTGGAAAATAGGAAAATAAAACTCTCTATTAGCATTTTATCACCATTTCCTTCCAGTCTTTCTTTTTCTTCAATGTGTGTATATATTCAACAGATCTTTTTTGACCTATAATCACGTTCATATATTATATACCTTTATCATATTATTATGTATTCTTCAGAACCATCATTTTTCAGTGTTACATAATATTCAATGAAGTAGATATATCACAGCTTAATCATTTCTCTACTATTGGTTTTTTATGTTGCAGTCAATTTTTCATGTAACTAATTCAGCAACAAACATCTTCATGTGTGTACTTTCCCTCCCCCATATTTATTCCTTCGCCTGGCAAATATTGACTGAATACCTAAAAAATACCAGGCACAGTATCAGGTTCTAGGTTTAGGATTTTTTCCCTAGGATAGTATTTCAAGGATGAACAGTTTTATGGCTCAATACGTACTATCAAATGGATTTCTAAAACGTCAGAATCAGGTTATTTTAAATGAATTCTTTAAAAAGAAGGAAAAAAGATGTGTCAAAACTTTTAGTCATTAGATGACAGATAACTACAGTATGATGTGTTGAAGACATCAAAATAAATAACTTTGTAGATTTTAAATCATTTATGACAGGAAAAAATTAATATCAAAATTTACAATAGTTTTTGCCTAACTATGACCAAAAACCCAGACACAATAAAAGGAAATACTGATAAATTCAACCACATAAAATGCAAGTTGGGGCAAACATAAACAAAATCAAGACAAATATCAAACAGGGAACTTATATTTCCATAGTATATCATAAAGAAAGGTGTTATGTTCTTAATATAAAAATAGCACTTAAAAATTAAAAAATCATAGAAAAAGGTACTAAAGACATACAGTTAACAATAAATGATATTCAAATGATCCCTCAACAAAAGAAAAAACTTCAGCTTTGCTATTAGAGAAATGCAAGTTAATACTACATTTAGATACCATTTCTAATCTATCATGTTTGTAGAAATATACAAGTTTCATAACATATTCTATAATTCTGTTGGTGAGACTGTGGGAAAAAGATAATATCATCTACTACTAGTGGAAATACAAAATGGTATGACTTTTAAGGAGACTTTGGCAATATCTAACAAAGCTACATTCACATTTACCTTTTAATGTAGCAATTTTCCCTGACGATAGAAAACCACAGACCTGAAACAACATATGTGCAAGGCTATTCATCATGACATTATTTGTAATAGCAAAATATTGGAAATAACCTAAATGTTCTTCCATAGGAGACTGGTTAAAAAAAGAATTTTTTTTTCCCCCAGAGTGAAATACTACTCAGCCAAACTAAAGAATGAGAAAGAGATGGGGCACTTGGGTGGCTCAGTTGGTTAAGTATCTGCCTTCAACTCAGGTTGTGATCCTAGGGTCCTGGGATCAAGCCCCACATGGGGCTCCCTGCTCAGCGGGGAGTTGGCCTCTTTCCCTCTACTCCTGTCCCCCCAGCTCTTGCTCACTCTTGCTCTCTCTCTCAAATAAATTAAAAAAAAAAAAAAAAGAATGGAAAGGTGGGACATGCCAACAGGAAACTAAAAGGATCAAGAGGCAATGACACCCCTGCACCAATGTGTACACCCGAAGTCCAGGTCTTGGTCTATGAATATTATACTTCACTGAAAGGAACCAAAGCTTCTTGGAGAAATGGCAGTCCAGATCTGGGGCAGGTAAAGTACAAGATAAACCTGAAATACCTTGCGCAAGGGAACAAGAAAGAACTTAAAGGCTGATGGAAATAGGTCAAAGGTTACAAGAATGGCTTACAGACAATCCCACTGGCCAAATCTGAGACAATTTGAGTATGAAAAAAGAATATAGATGGTAATGAATTATAGCACATTGAGTAAATAAAAACAAAAACTGTAAGTTCGTAATGATATTCACTAAAAATAAAGAGGACAAAAAGGAAACGATATAGAGTGGGAGAAAGCAAAGCTCTTTTATACAGAAAAATGTAGAGGATGTGAGAGAATTGGAAAGCCACTATTTTGCAACTGCAAAGTAAGAATTAACCTTGGGTATAACACTTAACCTATCCATATAATAATATCGCAAGGTGATTTCCTGAAATATATTTCTGGGTCTATCTATGATCTAGGATTAACAGATTTTGAAATGGAAAGCCTTAATCAGATAAAGGAAAAGCTACAGGATCCTTACTCTAGTATGTTTTTTTCCTTTCTCCTTAAAGCTGAATATCACCATTGACTAGTCCAATAGGAGCAGATCTCCAGTTTCCTAATCCTGAATTGTTTTCATCTTTTGTCATGTAGCTACAAGGTATACTGGAATTACCCATTAAAGAAGGCTTCATCATAAACAAAATTAAAAAACAAACGTCAAACTGGGAGTTAATATTTGCAATACATAACACAGATAAAAGTCTAATGTCCCTAATATAAACATTATATTGTTTGCAAATTATTATTTATATATTGTTAAAGCAGTGGAGAAAAAAAATATCCTGTTTTGTCTGTCAAGTCAGATAGTGTCCCAACTCCACTCTAAAGCACGGATTTTCTGAGGGAAGTAAAGCCTCCCAATATCTCCTTGATCTCTAAGAGACCATGCTAGAGGGTAGAAGTCCATAATATAGTTGTTCCAACTCAGGGTACAGTCTCCACAGTGCACACACCCATTTCATCCTGCCATGTCTTGTCATTCCAGTGTACACCTCTGACCTGCTGTAAATGTTAGTAGTATTCCCTTTCACTCTCAAAAGTGTCTAAGTTTGGACCATATATGGATGTTTCTGAGGAAAGACTTCGTCTGGCTGATGCTGAAGAGTAAATGACAAGCTAAAGACAAGAGCAAGAAAAGACCCAGAATGTGGTAAACAGAATAATGGTCTTCAAAGATATCCTTGTCTGATTCCTGGAACTGAGCATGTCAGTTTACACGGCAAAAGGAAAAAGTAATTAAGTATGCTGAGATGGAAAGGTTATCCTGGATTATCCAGGTGACCCCAATCTAATTGCATGGATCCTTCAAAGTGGAGAAACCTTCCTGGCTGAGTTCACAGTTAGGGGGAGATGGGACTACAGAAGAATGTTCAGAGAGATGCAACATTGCTGGCTTTGAAGATAGAATAAGGGGACCTCAAGCCAAGGAATATAGGCAGGCTCTAGTGGCTGGGAAAAGTAAGGACTGTGGACTATATTAAAAAACTAGGTGAGAAAGTGCACAGTTGGATAGGGTCCTGCATGTGTGACTGTCAGACTGAAGCTGAGACATCTACATTTTTGATTTCACCTTTTTCTGGGTAGGATCTGCAATTCTCAGCTTCAGCCCTTTTGCTCAGCACTCTGTTTCCCCTTGGTGTGGAGATGCCTGGGACTCAGCTAGAAAGCAGAACTGGTCCTGATGTGGGAAACAAAGGCAGAAGAAAATGTAGATAAAATTAAATGTCCTTATAACTTGCATCCTATTGACAAATACTTAAGGTAGGCAGAGGGAAGCTCCCAAATATCTTAATGTTAATGCCTTGCCAGGGGAAAAACAACCTTAGCTGGACAACAGCAAGTCCTTAGCATCTTGTGAGTCTTCTTTAGCATATGAAAATCCTTTTGGCACTTCCCTTACCTTTACTTCCCACCCCCAAAGTATATAATCAGTTGCTCCTCACAGTCCAGGAGAAGCAGCTCTTTCTGCCCACAGTCGGTCCCCATGCTTTAATAAAACCACCTTTCTGCACTCAAGACATCTCAAGCATTCTTTCTTGGCTGTGAGCTCCAGACTCCAACATTACTCAAAAACATCCCTGCTGTGGGGTGGACGGACAGACTCAACATTGGTAAGGAGGCTGTAAGGTACGTTACATGCACCACCTCAAAACATTTCATGAGTAAGATATGATTGTGTTCCCTTTATAGTGAAGAGAATGATGAGACTATCTAGAACGCAGCTCTGCTGTGTAATCTTGTGCAAATGCCTCTTGGAGCCTTTGATCCTTTGACTCTGAAATGTACCTCCTCTGAGGGTTATGAGGGTTATGCGGATTCGGGAGTGGTGGAAGGGCCAGAGAGCCGGGAAAAGACCAAAGCAAAGACTCACCACAAACGCAGGACCCAGACCCCCTCTCACACCTGCTGGGGCCCATGAACCAGAGTAGGGACAGGCCGCAGCAGGAGACGACATCACGGCAAACCCCCTCTGCACACCTAGAGCGGCCCCAGAACAAAGGAGGAAAACTAGCCAAGACTGGAGGCTAGCGCAGCGCATTGACGTCACACCATTCCCAGTTTCCACTGCGCGCTGACGTCAGCCCTTTGGCGTTCTCTCTGCAAGGATGTTGGAAGCTGGTTGGCCCGAGCCACAGACAGATGTTGGGAATGGTTGGGCTTACGTTGTGTCAGTGTGCAGTGTCTCACTGAGGGCTCTGGCCTCCTTCAAGGGGCGCATCTGGACCAAGGGGACGCCTTGTCTGATGGTTGCAGTGAGACCACGTGTGCTAGGGTTTGTAGGAGCAATGTAGGAGGGGTAATCAAAGAACATGACCACTAATCCAAGCTTCATTAAAGTGTTGTATACACGTGCTGCCTGTACTCCTCTTTTCCTACTCACCCTTCAGCCCATTTTACCTGAAAAAGATTGGTTATTTTTAAATAGTAAGATCACACAAATATATTTGTGTGCAAACATACAAATATAAAACGAACATTGGGTCAAAGAGTTCCCTAATGAGGAACTTGTATGACGTTACAAAGAATTCTAAGAACCACATAAATAGGCTGAAAAGTATTCTGAAATGAATATACACTTCTTTTACTTCCCCTCAGTCAGCAAATGGTACAAATAGGTACCAAAATAGTATAGGTCAGCAAATTCTATTGACTCAACTTCCCAAATTGGGTAAATCTCTCCTTTTCCAATCACAGTCTGAGCTGAAATCATCTGTGGATTAGACTACTACTGCCTTACGGCCTCAGCCCCCAAATCCATTCTCCATACAGATTCCAAAGTGATTTTATAAAACAAATGACCACAAAAAGTATAATCTAGATTATGTTTATTTCTTTCTTAAAGTCTACCAATGACTTCTCCTTTACCTGGAGATTTAAATCCACACTCCTTATGCCTGCTTACAAAGAATTACTTGATCTATGTGTGTCTCTTCACCTAGCTCATCTGCCACTTCTGTCTTACCACTGTGCTGCAGGTCCCTCTGCTTGGAATGCTCTTTCCCCTGAATTGTGCATTGTCTTCACCTTCAGATCTCAGCTTGACTATTGCATATTCAGAGAGGCCCCCCCCCACCCTCCATTCTAAAGTGGTTATTCAATCATCCTATTTAAAATTTTAAATCTCTGTAGATCATGATTACTTTGATGTATGACTTACCCATTCATTTATTGACCATCTCTCCACCTCCAATTAAAACGAAAGTATGTAGGGCGCGTGGGTGGCTCAGTGGGTTGGGGCCTCTGCTTTCGGCTCAGGTCATGATCTCAGGGTCCTGGGATCGAGGCCCATATCGGGCTCCCTGCGTGGTGGGGAGCCTGCTTCCTCCTCTCTCTCTGTCTGCCTCTCTGCCTACTTGTGATCTGATCTCTCTCTCTCTGTCAAATAAATAAATAAAATCTTTAAAAAAAAAAACCCAAATGAAAGTATGTAAATTCAGGGAGAAACGCCGTGACCTGCAGTTTACCACTGTATTCTCAGCTAATAGAACACTTAATGAGTATAGCATGCTATTCATCCACTAGTTGCAGCTTTATCATTTAAATTAAGTGGTTAACTGTCATAACAAAAGGTATAATAATTTAAAACAAGTGTTTCTGGAGATATGTTTACAAAATATATCTGGTTATTTTACATGAAAAATACTTTGGATTAAAGAAAAAAGGGAGTAAAAGAGTATGTTCTGTGCTTAATTTCCAAAGGATATTATCAAAGATTTTCTTTTCAAGGATGCTAGCAGTCTTTTTCTTTTAATTGACTAAATCAATTGTAATTGAGAAGAGTTTTTGCTTGATAATCCAATCTAAGTTTCTTGAAATACAATATTAAAAAACTCACTTCTTTAGTGGACATTATTGACTTCTTTGAGCAGGCTGTGTGTTGATACTGGAGGATTCCAAATAAAACCTGAGGGGTGATGAATTTGAGTTTGGTCTTTCAGTATGAGTAAAGTGAGAATATGAGTAGATGAAAAGGAGAGAAACTGGCATTTTAGGCAGAGGTGTACATTCAGTACATGTTTTGGAGGACAGAATATAAGTGAAACTACCTGAAAGGGTAGACAGAAGCCAAACCATCCAGGGTCGTAAATTGAATTTTGATCTTGTTCCATGTGGGAAGCCAGCAGATTTTAAGCTGAATTGTGATGTGGTCTTCTGTTGTTAGTGTTATTACAATAGACAGGTTGCAACTAATTGGGCAACATTAGTTATGTAAGAAAACCAAAATAAACCTTACTTAATCAAAATCAATTTTGGTACTAGTGCGTGATGCAGAAGTTTCTAGTAAATCTTAGAATTGTACATTAGAGCTAAATTTATTTCTCAGCAGTTATTTATAGGGCACTAATCATGGCTCAGGCACATGGGTGAGGTGGGGGGGGCCTCCAAGCTATTTTCAGTATGTCAAAAGACCCTCAAAGGAAATTGTGCATTTCACCTCAATAAGGCTGAGCAAGGTTGAAATTGCTTAAATGAATAAAGTTGAACAAAAATAAAAATGGCTGCATTAAGATTTCAGTGAAGCTTGGTTTTAAACTAAGTAACCTTTTTCCTACCTTCTGTAAACCTCCCTTCCTCTCTTCTTAGCCCTTTGTTTCAGGGTCCAAGTACCACCCTGAAGACATGACAAAGGTGCTGGTAGCAGTACACAATTCCTGTCAAAACTGGCTAGACTGTATTTCTCTATACACACTGTCCCCTCTCCCCACCCAGCCAGCCCCTTCCTCCCAGAGCGGGCTTGCAGTTAAGAAGGCCTTAGCCTGAAGCAGCCTCCTTCACCCCGCAAAGTAATAAAGCTCTTGTTCGGTCTTTAACCCAAACTCTATCTTCCCCTTTGGTTGTATTTTGGCTCCAAAGCATGAGGTTGGTTTTCAACAGGGTGATTACAATTTCATGTTTATTTGCTTTGGTTTGGAATTTATAGTAATTCATTCTGGGAACACTGATAATCTTAGGTGGATCAAAAGCTCTGATGGGATAATTTAGGTACCTGGTTTCTTAAAAGAGAAAATAAGCTAAAATTTGAAGTAGTTTGCTCAGTAAAATTATTGAGAATGTGGAAAAGCATTTGAAGGGAAGGGGAATATGCAGGAGAGAAAAGTAAGAAAATTCAGATCCCACCTCTACACAGTCTCTTACATAGAAGCCAAACCTGCTTCCCGTCCGCTGTTTTCCAACTCAGCGATGGCCCTACCATTCATTCACCTACAACTCCCGGAAGCCTGGGCATCATTCTCAATGCCTGCTTCAATTTATTCCTTCTATTTAATTACACACATCAAAGTGTTGACTCTACCTCTGACACTCTTGCAAAATTTCACCGTCTTTATTCACACAATTATAGCCTTGCTTAGTGTTTCTTATAACACCTCTCTCACATTATGGCTCTTTCCTTTCTTTTGCAGAATAGGTAGAATTAACTGTAAATGGACTGTAGAGCAGACCAAGGTCTGACCCTGTCCAAAAAGATAAATTATGATAATGCCATAGGGAAGAAAACATGTCATATTTATCCAATTCCTATAAGGTCCTTCTATATTCAAGAGTTATGCTTACTATTTAGTTTCTTACTAGAAAAGAGGGAGGGATGTGTCTTTCAGTGTCCTCAAAGAGCTAGAAAGTTGTGATTGGTTATCATAATTGAACTTGCCTAAAGTGTTATATGCAAGTGTGATTGGACATCACCACAGGCTCACCAGTCCTGCCTCAGAAAAAGTTATGGTGTGGTCAGATCCCTTCCCTCCTAGGCATTTGGGCCTGGTGGTATTCATGCAGAAATGCAAGTAATAATTATTGCTCAGCATTGACTGGGGTAGCGATGGGGTTTAGGACATACTACACCAAAATAAGGTACATTAGCATATTGAATATTTTAAACTGAAGTAGTTTGAAAAAGCAGTAGAAGTAGGAAAGTCACTTTGACATCCCACCCACCTCTTTTTTCCTGAAACAGGTCATAAAACTTTCATAAGAGAAATCCCTCCCTATACCCAGAAAGGAGCATTGTTATCTCTGAAGATAAAGGGACACAGAGAAGAATCTGACTGAATAGGTCTTGCTAAGTTTCCTGAGTTTACTACATTTACCTCATACTCTGACCTGTCATATTTCTTCATGACAACCCACTCTTCATCAGCATGGCACAAAATTGCTCAAATACTCAGAATTAACCCACTCTTTGGATCTTCATTTTCTTATGAAGACTCCTATGTCATACAAACTATGTTAAATATATGTGAATCCTTTTCTCCTGTTATTCTGTCTTTGTAGTTCTCATTTTCATATTCAGCTACGAAACCTAAGTGGGTTGATGAAAAGTTTTTCCTCGACTACAATGAGTAATAAAAGTAAAGTTTAAAAACCTCTAAAACTTTCAGCTTATTCCATGTCCTGCAACTACCATCTCTTCGTAATTAAAAAATCAGAGTAAAACCTAACTTAGTGAGGTGGAATTGTAGTTGCCTGCCCACCAGCCATTTTTCCTTTTTCTTATAGTATTTGACACATACTAATACTAAAAAGTCGTTATTTATCTGAAACTCAAATTTAAAAGGAAATCCTGTGCTTTTATTTCCAACCCTAACATTTATATTCGACTGTCATATTCCTCAGTAACATATACTTATGTAAACATATTCAGATTAGCAAAACAATGTTTTACAGTCATCATTTTTTTCTTTGTCATGCACAAATCTTAAGCCCGAGGAGTTAAGAGGGCAGAGGGGTAGGACCCTAAGTTCATCTGGACCCTAGAATTAGCTAAGTAGTTATCAAATCATCCTGACGCCTGCAAAGCCAATTGGAGATCTGAGAAAAGAAATGCTGCAATCCTGCAAATAGAAAAGAGACAATGTTTTGGAAGGTAGGAGGTATGGAGACTTGAATCCAGGGTCACATATTGGACGGTACAGCAGTAGGGAGGGAGCCAGCTTAAGGAGACTACTGCAAAGTATTATAAGCAGCATAGTGCAAAATTGGAACTTTTAGGAGTCTGCTACACACACACACACACACAAAAGGAGTCTGTTACAGTGGGGGACATCTCTGGCTTATAGGTGCTCAGCTGGCAAAGTGGGGCAGAATCCCAGCTAGGACAGTGTAGTCTCAGGACCCCCGGAGTCACAAGGAGAACGGGGGTGCCTGAGCGTGGCAGAGTTCCCAGGCATCGGAGCAGAAAAGTTGGCAGAAAAACAGGGAATCTGGGTGCCTGCTTTCTGCTTGGCGTTGCCATAAGCTTCGAACAACTGGTTGGGTGACCCCTCTCCGGGCAGGGACCCAGCAAAAGGCAAAACCCAGGTGAGAACTCCCTCTCTCCCCCTAGGAAGAACAGCATGGGTCTGCACAGCAGGAATCTATAAAATTTGGAGACTTGAAACTCAGTCACATGCCTGAGATAAAAACACTTGGTCACAGGCTGGGTGAACACAGAGTTCACATGGAAACCAAGGAGACAAAAGTGATTGACTAATTTTCTGTGAGGGCTCACTGAAGAGTGGGGGGTGTGGATTTTCAGCTCTGGGGCCAGAGATTGGGGCGCTGGCATTTTCATCCCCCCTACTGGTGCTGAAAGCCTTCAGGGAGCAAAACAGCACCATATAGTGGAATTGGGAGCCGCTTACACTGAGTCCAGCCCCCTGACAATGGTAGTGCATTTCCCCAAGTGCAAGGGCACCTGAGAATCCGCCCCAGCAAGTCCTTCCCCCAGAAGACCAGCAGGAACAACTGCTAGTGCCAAGTTTACGGATCATGGAGAACTGCAAAACTTCAGCTCTTGGGGAAAATAGTATATAGCATTTGTAGTTTTTTGTTTTTGTTTTTTATTCTTTAGTTTTTCAGTTTTATTTTTTTAGCTATTTTCTTATTTTTTCAATTCCTTTTTATTCTTATTTAATTTTAATTTTTATATGTAGTTATATATTTTTTATTTTGGTTTCCTTTTATTGTATTTTATTTTATTTTTGTATATATATACGTTTTTCTTTCTTTTTTTGGGATCTAGTTTCTTTTAACAAGCAGACCAAAATATACCCAGGATCTAGTTTTTTGTTATGTTCTGTTTTACTTCTTGTTTGATTTTCTCTTATTTTATTTTGTTTTTGTTTTTTTCTGGTTTGGTGTGTGTGTGTGTGTGTGTGTGTGTGTGTGTGTGTGTGTGTGTGTGTGTTTCCTGTTGTTGTTATTATTATTTTTTATTTTTTTAATTTTTTTAAAAGATTTTATTTATTTATTTCACAGAGGGAGAGAGATCACAAGGAGGCAGAGAGGCAGGCAGAGAGAGAGAGGGGGAAGCAGGCTCCCCGCTGAGCAGGGAGCCCGGTGCGGGCCTCGATCCCAGGACCCTGAGATCATGACCTGAGCCGAAAGCAGAGGCTTTAACCCACTGAGCCACCCAGGCGCCCTGTTGTTGTTATTATTATCTTTTCTCTCTCTTCCTTCTATTCTTTTCTGGACATAATGATGAAATGGAGACATTCACCCCAAAGAAAGAACAGGAGGTAGTACTCACTGCCGGGGATTTAATACAGATATAAGTAAGATGTCTGAACTAGAATTTAAAACTACAATTATAAAGATACTAGCTGGACTTAGAAAAAGCACAGAAGAATCCCTTACTATAGAAATAAAAGAACTAAAATCTAATTAGGCCAAAATTGAAAATGTAATTGCTGAGATGCAGTCACAAATGGAGGCTCTAACAGGGAGGATAAATGCTGCAGAAGAGGGTTTCAGTGATATCGAAGACAAAATGATGGAAAGTAAAGAAGCTGGAAAAAAAGTGAGAAAGACAACTACTGGATCATGAAGGGAGACTTCAAGAACGCAGCAATTCCATAAGGTGGAAATAATATTCAGATAATAGGAGTCCCAGAAGATATGGAGAGAGATAGAGAGGGGGGAGCAGAAGGCTTATTTAAACAAATTATAGCTGAGAACTTCCCTGATCTCAGGAAGGAAATAAGCGTTCAAATCCAGGAGGCACAGAGAACTCCCTCAATATCAATAAAAATAGGTCAACACCTCCACGTATAATAGTGAAGCTTGCAAATTTCAGAAATAAAGAGAAAATCCTGCAAGGAACTCAGAACAAGAAGTCCTTAATCTACAAGGGTAAAAACATAAGTGTGGGAGCAGACCTGTTCACAGAGACCTGGCAGGGTAGAAAGGACTAGCATGATATATTCAAGGTGCTAAATGGGAAAAATATGCAGGCAAGAATACTATATCCAGCTAGGCTGTCATTCAGAATAGGAGAGATAAAGGGTTTTCAGGACAAATAAAAACTAAAGGAATTTATGAACACTAGACCAGTCCTGCCAGAAATATTAAAGGAGACCCTTTGAGTGAAGAGAAAGCCCAAAAGTAACAAAAACCAGAAAGGAACAGAGACAATCTACAGCAATAGCAACTTTATAGGCAATACGATGGCACTAAATTCACATCTTTCAATAACTACTCTGAATGTAAATGGACTAAATGCTCCAACCAAAAGACATAGGGTATCAGATTGGATAAAAAAATAAGACCCATCAATATGCTGTCTGTAAGAGCCTCATTTTATACCCAAAGACACCTACACACTGAAAGTGAGCAGGTGGAGAACCACTTAAAATGCTAATGGACATCAAAAGAATGCTGGGGTAGCAATCCTTATATCAGACAAACTAGATTTTAAACCAAAGACTATAGTAGGAGATGAAGAAGGGACACTATATCATAATAAAAAGGTCTTCCAACAGGAATATCTAACAATTGTAATTATTTATGCCCCTAACTTGGGAGCAGCCAAATATATAAACCAATTAATAACAAAATTAAAGAGACAGGTTGATAATAATACAATAACAGTAGGGACTTTAACACCCCATCCACAGCAATGGATAAATCATCTAAGCAAAAAGTCAACAAGGGAACGAGGGCCTTGAAAGGCACTCTGGACCAGATGGACTTAACAGATATACTCAGAAAATTCTACCCTAAAGGAACAGAATACACATTCTTCTCAAGTGTGCATGGGACATTCTCCAGAATTGATCACATACTGAGTCATAAATCAGGTCTCAACCAATACAAAAAAGATTAAGATACCATGCAATTTTCAGACCGCAATGGTTTAAAACTTGCACTCAATGACAAGAAAAAATTTGGAAGGAACACGAGGTTAAAAAGCATCCTACTAAAGAATGAATGGGCCAACCAGGAAACTAAAGAAGAATTAAAGAAAAATGATAATGAAAATAATGTCAGTTCAAAACTTTTGGGGTGCATGAAAGGCCGTCCTAAGAAGGATGTATGTAGCAATACAGGCTTTTCTCAAGAAATAAGAAAGCATCAATATACAACCTAACTTTTGCACCTAAAGGAGTTGGAAAAAGAACAGCAAATAAAACCTAAATCCAGCAGGAGAAGAGAAATAATAAAGATTCTAGTGGAAGTCAATGATAAAGAAATAAAAACAAAACAAAACAGTAGAACAGATCAATGAAACTAGAGCTGGTTCTTTGAAAGAATTGGTAAGATTGATAAACTCCTAGCCAGACTTACCAGAAAAAGAGAAAGGACCCAAATAAAATCATGAATAAAAGAGGAGAGATAACTACACCAAAGAAATGCAAACAATTATAATAGAATATTATGAGCAATTATATGCCAACAAATTAAGCAATCTGGAAGAAATGGATGCACTCCTGGAAACATATAAAGTACAAAAACTGAAACAGGAAGACATAGGAAACCTGAACAGATCAATCACCAGCACAGAAATCGAAGCAGTAATAAAAAAATCTCCCAACAAATAAGAGTCTAGGGCTGGATCGCCTCCCACCAGAATTCTTCCAAACATTTAAAGAAGGATTAATGCTTATTTTTCTGAAACTGTTTCAAAAAATTGGAATGGAAAGAAAACTTCCAAACTCATTCCATGAGGCCAGTATTATCTTGATCCCAAAACTAGACAAAGATCCCACCAAAAAGGGAAATTACAAACCAGTATCCCTGATGAACATGGATGCAAAAATTCTCACCAAGATACTAGCTAATAGGGTCCAACAGTACATTAAAAGGATTATTCACCATGACCAAGTTGGATTTATTCCCATCTACAAGGGTTGTTCATGTGATTACTATTAATGTGATCCACCACATTAATCAAAGAAAGGACAAGAACCACATGATCCTCTCAATAGATACAGGAAAAGCATTTGACAAAATACAGCATCATTTCTTGATAAAAGCTCTTCATTGTGTAGGGATAGAAGGAACATACCTTAATATCATAAAAGCTATATATGAAAAACACACAGTGGGGCGCCTGGGTGGCTCAGTGGGTTAAAGCCTCTGCTTTCGGCTCAGGTCATGATCTCAGGGTCCTGGGATCGAGGCCTGCGTCGGGTTCCCTGCTCAGCGGGGAGCCTGCTTCCCTCTCTCTCTCTGCCTGCCTCTCTGCCTCCTTGTGATCTCTCTCCCTCTGTGAAATAATAATAAAAAAAAAAACAAAAAAAAAACACACAGTGAATATCATCCTCAATGGGGAAAGACTTTTCCCCTAAGGTTAGGAACACTCTCACCACTGTTGTTCAACGTAGTACTAGAAATCCTAGCCTCAGCAGTGAGACAACAAAAAAGAGTTCAGATGTCCATCTACTGATGAATAGATAAAGAGGTGGTATCTATATACAATGGAATATTACTCAGCTGTCAAAAAGAATGAAATCTTGCCATGTGCAACAATGTGGATGAAACTAGAGGGTATTATGCTAAGTGATATAAGTAAGTCAGAGAAAGACAGATACCATATGATTTCACTCATATGTAGAGTTTAAGAAATGAAACAGATGCACCAGGGGAAAGGAAGGAAAAATAAAATAAGATAAAAACAGAGGGGGAGACAAGCCATAAGAGACTCTTAACTATAAGAAACAAACTGAGGGTTGCTAGAGGGGAGGTGGGTGGTGGGATGGGCTAAATGCGTGATGGGCATCAAGGAGGCATATGTGATGTAATGAGCACTGGGTGTTTTATGCAACTAGTGAGTCACTAAATTCTACCTCTGAAACTAATAATATAGTATATTTTAATTAAATTGAATTGAAATAAAAAAATTTAAAAACCACAAATTGTATAGGCAATGAACTGCACACACCAATACAAATTGCACACACCAAACTAGAACTCTTCTCTTCATTTTGAATAATAAAAAGCCATACCAGAAACATCGGATTTTAAAAAAAGATTTTATTTATTTATTTGAGGGGGAGACAGAGAGAGTACAAGCCAAGGGAGAGGCAGAGAGAGGGGGAGAAGCTGACTCCCTGCTGAGCAGGGAGTCCAATGGAGGACTGATCCCAGGACTCAGAGATCACGACTTGAACCGAGTCAGATGCTTAACTGACTGAGACACTCGGGCGCCCAGTATCAGATTGTTTTTTTTAACAAATATAAACTATACACTGTAGACAAAGAATTAAGCATCTTGACTTAACATTTAGGAAAATTTGTGCAAGGCTTTGAAATGATGACAAAAAAAAGATTACCGAGCATTCTACCTTGTGCATCTTTCCAAGTTATCTCCTCCTTTGATTTTCCTTGATCTATTTATAACTCTATAAATGGGAGATAACCTAGAACAATGCAAATAACTCTTGCCAAATGAATGTGCAAATAGATGTCAAATGAATTCTGTGCAGTGGAGGGGCAATTGATTTTTCTCCCACCCTGGTGTAAAAAGCCAGTTTTGTATCTATATGTCAATTCATTTGAGCAATCTAAACACATCTATTTAGCTCTCCCTTTGAATTCTCCTTCAAGTCAATTATAATAACTTGCTGGTTTCTCCATCCACTCATGAAATAATTAAATAAAACCTTTGACACATAATAATTTTATATTTGTTGAGAATGATGATTTTTACCTTTAAATATATATCCTTTAGTAATACACTTTGAGATATAAATCAGTCCACTGATATTTGATCAGCTCATGCTAAGATATATTCTCAATCATCTCAGGAGCATTTTTGGTTTGTTTTGTTTGTAAAGCAATTCCAAAGCAAGGCATTTCTTTACATATAGTTTTGGTAATATTTCTTGCTAGAGGAAAAGACCAACAAGGTAAAATCTGAGGCATAGTTTGTCATAGGGAAGCTTGGCAAAATAATTAGGTGAAAGGGGTGAAGGAAGAACGGAGAAAGAGAATGATAATGGATATCCTTCTTCAGTAGAATGAAATATAGCCCTTGCGTCAAATCCTTGCAGATAAATGGACCAGACTTTTAGCACCATGAACCAATCCGCAGCCTTAATCTTAGACACTTCTTATCCAGTATAAGGACCAATCCTTGGGAAAGAAGTAAGGAAGGAAAAAATGGGGAAGAAAGCCTTCCATCTCTTCCCCTAGATGTCAGCATACCATTTCTGTTCTGTTTTACCCCTTCCAGATGTCTCTGCTTTAAAACTTATCCCTCCCACGAGTCTTTGATGCCATAAAGGAGGAAGAAGTTTTCTTCAAGTCTCTTAATGTCCCTGGCTGGGTCTGAAAATTAAACTGGCAAAGCCAGATTAACTGGAAAAAAGCATACACATTTATTGAATTTTTACATGTACATGAGAGTCTTCACAAGAGAATGAAGACCAGAATAAGTGACCTGAACAGAAAGCTTTTATATCTTTTAGACAAAAAGCCCAATAAATTTGTGAAAAATTGCCAAGACAAAGGGGTTTGGGCTAGGGGTGGTAAATAGTGTAGAATTAACTAGGAAGATAAGGGTGAGTTTAACAAGGTTTGCTTGTGTAGATTTCTTGGCTCCAAATACCCATCTCCATAATAAGTATGTCTTTCCTCCTCCTGGCATGGTGAGGGTACCTTTCACATGGGACTTTTATAACTGAGTTCAGGGAAGAAGAGGGGAGATGAGAGGTCAGAGCGACCTTCTTGCTTCTAGCTTTTTTAAAAAAATTCCTTCAGCTGAAGGTCTTTAAGATGCCAAGGAGCCGTATTTGGGGGAAGTGTGTCCTGAATCCCATCAATGCCCTATCTGTGTGTAGGGACTATGCGAAGAGGCAATATGAGAAGTATTTCAAAAAGCACAGATGGCGGGGAGCAGGGATTTGGGTGGTGGGTAGCTCTGGGCTGCATCCTGCAGGAAGTGAGGAGCTGGGAGAAGAGAAACAACCCTGGGACCATCCGATAAGATAGGTGTGTGAATCTCTCTGAATACTAAGATTTTTGCAGGCTCTCCAATGAGGGACCTTTAAGGCTGCACACTTTCTGCCCACTCTCTGTGCCCAAGCCTTCTTGCTGTCCTACTGGGTGCCTCCTCAGAGCAGTCCCAGGGGCAGAAGGCAAATGTACTCACAGGTCCTCGGCACCAATCAGGACAAGGGTGTTGAAGGGTGAGTGGAGAGGGGATGCCCGAGTACAGATAAATGATCCGACAGCAGCAGCAGCAGACTCCTCGCACCACACTTGTGAATTTGGTGAAGGCAGTGGCATTCCCCAATACCTGGAGTGTCCTGATCGCTCCCAGAGCCCCGACGGGCTCTCCCCTCAATCCCTAAGGCAACGTGGGGGCCAGAAGTACCTCTGGCTCTAAATGATCTGTTGTGCTCACTGTTGGGCACAGCCCTGTGTTTCTACCTGTCATGGCTGGTGTTTCTATTCCAGACACAAATAACTGCGGTAACTTCTACTTATTAATATTTGTTATATACTGCAATATCTCTATATCTGTAATCTTCAGTTTTCCAAATAACTCTGCAGGGCAGCTATCTTTAAAAGCTGGGGCTTGATTAGCATAAGCAGGTAATTAAGAGCCTCGCTAAATATGAGAATGGCTGGATCCTACGGCATAAGGAGTCACAGTAGTGTCTCCTGCAAAGGCTTGGGTCTTTCTCTGGGACCTCCGTGCACCCTCTGAATGTGTCCAGCTCCCATCTCCAGCAGAGGCTTCCACAGAAAGAGATACTGCCTTCATCCTCCACATGTAAATGTCCTTCCTGAGTCCTGGCCTGGGAGAAGGCCAAGTCCAGACTTGTGCCAGGGAAATAGTAAACCATAGCCCTGATGCATGTGGTCATAGTTTATCTGCTTTTAACCTGAATTAGTTACTAACCAAATCAAGGGGCCCCTGCAAGCAGCAGGTTTAGCCCAACACTCATTTGCTGGGCACCGGTGAGGCACCAAGGAAGGATCACGACATTTTCTGCACTCAAGAAATAAGCAGTATAGGGTGCGGAGCAGCAGGGAAGAGGTAGGGGGGAGATGCAGGCCTTGTCCTTGGAAAGCTTCTCAAGTATCGGGAAAGAGAGGCTCCTGTTGCAGGTGGTTTCCAAACCCTGTCCATCCTCTAAGGCCCAAGTGGAAACGCGGTGACTGGAAGGAACCTCTGCAGGTGTTCCAGTGCCAAATAATCTCTTCCCACTCCAAAACTCCTCTAAGAACATAGGGTCTGCTCTTTTAATGGAACCCTCTTCATGCACCACTTTGTTTCGGTCTTACTTTAGCTACTTAGTATTAAATACTAAGAGTTAATATTATGTTATTAGTAAAATTAATAAATATTAGCTATCATCACCATCATCATCTTTAGTATTACATGTCTTATATCTCTCTCTTGATTGGCAGCTCCATGAATTTTGCCCTGAGTCACAAAGAGAAGATAGTGGTGGTAGTGTTCTCTCTAACAGTCCCCCTGCCATCTGCATTCCAGAACTCACACCGGATGTTCAATATCAAGTCCTTAAAATACATGTCCCAAAGGCCCAGGGATCCTAGTCCATGGCTTCAAGTCTGTGCACACTGAGAGCCATGTCATGTGATAACAAGTCTAGTACCTGCAGGGCTGTGTTAGCAAAAAGAGTGAATTTGTTGGCCCAGTACAAATCCTCTAAAGGGAAATTGTGATGCTGATGATCCACGAGGGAAGACAAAGTGACATCCAGTCAGCATCCCCATTTCCTGTCAGAGAGAGAAGTAGAGACTCTGTGCAGAAATGGTTTAGTCAGGGGCACCTGGGTGGCTCAGTCATTAAGCGTCTGCCTTCAGCTCAGGTCGTGATCTCAGGGTCCTGGGATTGAGCCCCACATCTGGCTCCCTGCTCAGCGGGAAGCCTGATTCTCTCTCTCCCTCTCCCTCTGTTACTCTCCACTCCATGATCTCTCTCTCTCATGCTGTCTCTGTCTCAAATAAATAAATAAAATCTTAAAAAAGAAAAATGGCATAGCCAGGCCTACTTTTTCCAGAGGAGGTGTTACATTTCCTTACACTATCCAGGTTTCTGGCTGTGGTCAAAGCAGGCAGATCTGTAGAGGATATGAGGCCTCTTTTCCAGGATTTCTTACTTGGTCAGAAAGAAAGTTTCCTGAAGAGACCCATTATTTGTCCCTTAATGTCCTTCCTTGAGTACTCCTCCACCCACACTGATGACAGTCATATGGAACCCAAAGCACACAGAGGCCTTTTAACTCCGAGCTCCATGTCTCATGATCAAGGATCTGCTCCATCTTCCCCAGGTCTGCAAATGGTCCTCAGGGCCACGCAGAGTTCTTGCTTTGGCGAGGCTCCACTTCCACACCTCCGCTAAGCCACAGCATGCATCTGGGACATCCTCAGGGCTTCGGGTGTTGCCATCACTTCTCTTTGAGACGAAGGTCAAAAGTGGAAGAGAGGCAGCCAGACAAAGCTGACTCTTCACATCTGAAGGTGAGGGAGACCATCTCTGTATCCCCTCTCCCTTCCCCTGGGCCCAAATGGGGGTGTCCCCTCCATGATGTTGAGATGAGGCTCTCCATTTTTATTTTTGCCTTTCAGCCCTGGACGTGCTTGTCAGCTTGGTGCTTTCTCTCTGTCTGTCTCTCTATATATACTGCCTTATTAGTCTCATAGCTTTTATTACAGGGGGTCTTGGACAAGAACTTAGAAGGGTAAAGGAAAAATATTTTTCCTCCCTTACAAGTTGAGAGAACACAGACTTTGGAATCATTCAATCTTTTTAACCCTGCCCCCATTCAGTCCACTACAATTCATTCTTTACAATACTCTTTTTTTCTTTTACGGCAGTTGTCATATATCAAAATGTATTTTGTTTTACTGTTATTTACCTTTTTGATTGTTTATTCATTCTAATTTTGAGTCTCACTGGTTTAGGGATGGGCCCATATGCACCCAAACCCTAGCACAGGGCCTGGTGCACAGAAAGCGATAAGTAAATATTGGTTGGAAGAAATGATCATATAACATGCAATCTTCTGTTTTGTTCACACTAGAAAACAAAGGAATGCAATTCTCCTTTAGCATAAATAAGTGTTGGGTTATTAGTGATGGAATGAGTTGAAAATTCAACAGCAGACTGTTAGTATTGGCCAATATAATGAATTCCTTATTTTCTGTACTAGATTAAGATAATATAATTAGATTCCTTAGTACAATCTTCCCATCTTGCAAGGAAAGTGAGCACAGGTTACATTTAAAAAAATGATATGATAATATATGCACATAATAAAAATTCAAACAACACAGAAATATGTATAGGAAAAGTAAGAGTCTCCTTCAATGCTAGCCTCTTCAGTCCCACTTGTTATCTTTTAAACTTTTTTATGATCTTATGTGTAGTGATTTTACATAAATAGAACTATGATCTACATCTTGTTCATTATTTGACATTTCATTATCACCTTTCCACTTTGGTATATTTAACTCTGTCTGCTGGTTGCATAATATGGATATTCTATAAATTATTTAAGCATTCTCTTGCTGATGGGTTGTCAGGGTGCTTCTGATATTTTGATCTTAGAACAATGCTGCAATAAGTATGCATAAAAATCTTATATTTGCTTATATTTAGTAGAATGTATCTCTAGAAGTAACATCATTGGATCAAAAGATATGAGCTTATAAAATTTTGATAGACACCACCAACTTGGTTTCCAAAAATACTGTATCTCCAAAATTCATGTATCAAAACTGATAAGGCATGATCGATGATACAGATGGTTGATGTGCCCATCAACTGTATTCGATAGCCCCTTAACTACATTTTTACCAATACTGAATTTTAGCAGTATTTTCCAGGTTTTCCATTTTTAAGGGTGAAAAATTTATATTTCATTGCTATATTTTTCATTTTCCTAATGACTGGTAAAAGTGAGAATCTTTTATAAAGCTTCCTGGCCATTCACATTTTATCATATGTGAATTCCTTGTGCATGTCCTCAGGAGGCAGATATCCCCAACCTCCTGTAGCCAATGGGGCAGAGAGTTTGAGTGAAAGCATATGTAAAATGTCCAAGATCATTTGTCTGATACCTACACATTCATGCTTCCAAGAGCTGGGAGTTTTGGCTTGGAAATACTTCACATGGCTGGTAAGAGTGGGCTTTAGCCAACAAATCCAGGCTGAGGACAAGAAAAGACCTATAGGTTGGGATTTGGGAGTTGGATTACTATTGGGGCACTTGGGTGGCTGGGTAGGTTAAGCTTCCCACTTTTGGTTTCAGCTTAGGTCATGATCTCGGGGTGCTGGTATTGAGTCTCATGTCAGGCTCTGAGCTGAGCAGGGAACTGCTTCTCTGCCTCTCTCTCTCCCTCTCCCTCTGCCCCTCCAACCACTCGTCCTCTCTCTCTCTCTCTCTCTCTCTCTCTCTCAAATAAATAAATCGTAAAAAAAAAAAAAAAAGAGATTACTGGCTACCGGAATGTGGTAAGGACTCCTATCACTGGTGGTAAGTGGGACAGTAATAACCCTTGCCATATACTAGCTTATTTCTAAAGCTTTCCTCTATAATTAATGGGGATTGGGTGCAGCTGGAGGGCAAGTTGTTGGGAGACCAACTCTTGGCTTCTTTAAATCAGTATGGAGTCATTGATAATTTTTAGGATTGTAGAATGGGATACTACTCTGTAACCATATGGGAGGCCTTAGAAAAAGAAAACAATATGTTTATGTTAGGTAATTGCTTACCTAAAGAATGCTCTGAAAGCCAGAAGGTCTCAATGGCAACTCAAAAGTAGACCCATCTGCAGAATCCTGAGAATCAGGCTTGGATCTGATTACGAGAATGACAGAGCTGCAAAGGACACTAGCACACAGCTTCAACAGGTCTCCTGCATCAAATCAGTCCTCCAGGTGGGATAGAAAGGCCCCTGTGACCTAGGATAGGGACATTTTGGTGCATGAGTCTGGGAATCTTAAACCTCAGATTTTTCTGAGACTTACTAGCTGTCAGAGAGAGCTCTTTCCTCTGAAGAAAAGTATCCTCTTGCCTGAGAGTATGCATAAGAGACCTTACGTGAGGCATGTACCTCACAAGATGATACTGGCTTTCTTCAAGGTCTTCCTCCATAACCCCTTCAGGCTTATAACCAGAGTCTGCTCTAAACCCAGCTTTAGAAGCAAAATATGAATCCTGTTCTAGGAATAAATAGTTTCTACATCAAAGGGATTGCAGAACTTTAATAACATAATCGGGAAGGAGTTGAGAAAAAGATATGTGAGTGGATCTTGAAGGTGTTATCACAGTGGAAAGAGTGTTCAGTATGCTAAAGGAGGAAGACTCAATGGTGACTTAGGACTTAATGTCCAGCAGAGAAACTGCAATTGGTTCTAAGAGTTTTCTGCAATGATGCAAACCTAAACATGATGAAAATCTGTGGTAAATGAAGTGGAATTTCCAGAACTTTCTTGGCATGGTATTGAGTTGGTTCTTGGTGTAGGAATATTAGAATGGATTTATTATGCAAGGTGTAAGAACTCTTAACCTACCTGTGCTCCCCAGGAGGGCTAGACACTCCCTTTACTAAGATAATAAAAAATGCACTGGAGAGAGGCCACTGACATTTAAGCAAAAAGCTTTGTAATCGTTGCTCCCCACAGGCTGGAGATCAAGAGTCACTCACTCGATGGACTGAGCCAGCCTGGTGCCCCTGAAATGGAACTTCTTGATGTCAGTGGGGATGTTGGGATTCTAGAATGGCAGGGGCTAGTAGACAGCTTTTAACCACTACAGGCAAAATGGTGTAGTTGCTGTAACAAGGCCCGAATGGAGATCAGGGGCCTCAACCTACAATGTCAATGGCATCTGCTGAAAAAGCATGATGTTCTAGGTGTGAGGGAGATGAATATCCAACTAAAATGTTGCTTAATTTTTTTGACATTAGCTTTATCATTTTTGTTAAAATGACAGATGCTAATTATAAAAAATACCATTTTGGTGACTATTCATCCACGTATCTCTTTGTGCTTATGTTTATACTTTTACGTGCATGGGATCTGGCTACATGTGCTGTTCTGGAACCTACTTTTTTTAGATCAGTGCTCCGTAGGTATCTTTTTGATGAAGATACATTTATATGAAAATTTTGATTATATATAGGCAGTATGACATGATTTTATGAGCTTTGATACTGCACCAGATTACTTGAGTTCAAATGTTCATTCCATCAATTTCTAGCTTTGTGAAAGTAAAATGAACTCTTTGTACCTCAGTTTCCTTATTTTTAAAATGGTTATAATGGTACTTATTTCTTAAGATTCATGTTAGGCTTAAATGAGTTAACATATATGTAGATCAATGCTTGCCAAGTGTTACCTGTTAATAGCTATTGCTTTATAATCTCCTAATAATGGACAATTACGTTTTTAAAAAAAAAACTTGTATGAACAGTGCTGCAGTGAACATTCTTGTCTGTGCACCTTTTTTTGTATTTCTGTTATTCTTTTCTTCAGAAATGAGATTTCCAGAGCAAAAGTCATGACCATTTTCCTGAATGATAGTTTTTATACTTTTCAGAATTTACTTAAGGTTTCTAGCATGAAAAGTATATCCTTCTTGGACTACACTTATAAATATTATCTCTATTATCTCTTTTTAAATTATTAAGTAAACATTTAAACTTGGGGAAAAGAAAGGTTAAGAAACATGAGTTCATATTATCATTTGGTGTTTTATGACTTTTAAATTGCTTCTAATTCTATCCCCTGAGTGTTTAAGCTCTGAATCTTGACCAGGGTCTCATGTTCAGAGCAAGTGAGTTAGGTCTGTGACCTTATGCTAATGACCACGATCGTTTGGAAGAGATTTTTGCAACATGAACCAGTAGTTTAATGGATGACTTCTGAGTCTTAAGAAAAAATATTTTATTGACCATCCCACCGTGGCATCTAAATGTGGCGATTAAATGCTTCCCAGTCTCTCCCATCCATGGCTTAACTGATCCTCGTGGCGATATTTACTGGCTGGGTTCTTAGCTCATGGCTCCTTGTCTTAGTCTGTGAACCACTGTTGATTTCCTCTAGAGAAAGGGAAGTTACTCCTTCTACTCTATTCCATCTTTGTTTTCTGCCTCTCTAAGGAAATCTCTATCTTTACTGTCTTCCTTTTTCCTTTGAAGTTAACTTACCTTTTTATTGATTTTCCCCCCTAACCTAATCTCTGAGTGCCTCTCTCTAAACTATGTTTTCATATAATACCCCTGATTTAGAAAGAAGCTCATCATTCCTTCTCTTTTCATTTGTTCTAGTAGATGGGACCCTGGGGAGATGGTGAAGTCAGGCATTCAGATTGTTTAAAAATTATCTCAGTTCATGTTTTTATGAATTCATTCTTCATTTATGCTTCCATTCATGTTTTCACATGAGTACCATTCATTTGCTTAGTCATTATGCATTTATTCATGCATGAAATATTAATATACTCCAAACGTCTGCATTCAGTTCTCACACATTCATTCACATTATTCTAGCACTCATTCATTCATTTACTCATGCCTTTGCTCATTCAGTTATTGAATTCAATCATTTGTTTACATAAAATTCATATATTCGGCATATATTTATTAACTTTTTCACTATCAGTCGAGGAAGCAGGAAACCAATGGCATGTTCAAATTAGAATGATTTGAAGGGATTATTTACAAAGGTGTGGGCAGAGTAGAGGAAAACCACAAGAATTAGTGTAGCACACTGGAGCTAGTAACAGTGAGGTCCGAAGGGAGGATAAATTAAGATGTCTCATTGAGGGCTCCCTCCCTCCCTGGATGAGAAGGAAACCAGGCATAAATACCATGATCTAATTCTTCTTCCTTTTGCAGATCTCCTGCCAACACCTCCTCACTACAAATATGCTCTGAATAGAGCCAGAAGTCAGCGTGCAAGAGAGGGCATAGAGGCAGTCCACACGGGTCAGCCTTCTAGGAATAGAGCGGCAGGGTGAAAGTGGGCAGAGGTTGTTTCTGGAGAGGCAAAGGAAAGACATTCCGCATTCTCTCTGAGAGTATGAGGCTGGTCAGCATTCCATCTTCCCCCATTTCCTTTTCTGCTAGTGGGAAAGAACCAGCAGGAAGGGGCAGAGAAGCCCTGTTTAGGAAATTATTTTCCTAACAGAAAGTCACACTGAATAGAGTCAGCCTGGCTCTCCATGAATCTGTCATAGGGATTCTAGGGAAAGTCTCTGGGCTTCTCCACTACCCCTACACAATGAGAGTGCCTACTCCTGGGACAATATTTTAACAGCACATTGTATCTGGATGACTGCATTCCACATACCTTGAGGGCACAGACCGTGTCTTACTTGTCTTATATCCCCAGAGCCTAGCCAGGGCGTGGCGCCGTGTAAATGTTGAATGAAAGGATGAATGACACATGAATGTCTAAATCAGATGGTGTTAGGAAGCTTAGGGAGGTAACAGTATCTTGAATTTCTTTCATTCTCCCACAGGGTGGCAGCAATTACCGTGGTCCAATTTTCTTATGCGTGGCATTCAGGTATGTATCTTCATCCAGTATCTTATGAATAGAATTAATCTATTAAAAAAATCATTATATCAAGGACAGCATAATATGCCGGAGATAAGAAGAAAAAATAAAATTAATGTTTACTGTCACGAAGAATTATATATGGCCCTGTAAATTTTACTTTAAAAGGCATTCGGAAAACATATGTTAGTAAATTTCAGAAAGAAATATAATTTGCCTTGTAAATGGTGGATAAACAAATGAATTATCTCTGCCTCATGTGGTGCCTAGCTCTATTATCCGTTCACCCCAAGTCACCAGGCTCCTCTAAACACCTGGCCCTGTTTCTCGCTCTCGAAGGTAAAAATTTCCCCAGGTTCCAGTTTCTTACGTGGCTTGATTCTCTACAGCCCATTTCTCCCTCTGCAGAAACCATACATTGTGATTCTTATACTGGCCTATAAATGCTTGAATTCATCACTGGTTCGGGTCATATTAATTTCTGGAAAATGGTACCATTTTTTAGGAGATTGTTACTGTAAGTGTTCTTTACAAGTTCAGGAGGGATGGTGTCCCACTGAGGTTAAGGGTAACTTATTGAGCATGATCCCTTCACTTAATTGTTTTTCCCCCAGAAATCTTGCTTGTATTTTGTTGCTTTTGCACTGCAGCAAAGATTGCCAAGACTTGTTTTCAAATTTACCAACATTCTAGATTGAGCATAAATTTTGCCCTGTAACTTTAAATAAAGCTACTAAGAGATTAAGAAAAAGAATGCTAAATATGGGGCACCTGGGTGGCTCAGTCAGTTAAGCATCCGACTCCTGATTTTGACCCAGGTCATGATCTCAGGGTCTTGAGATGAGCCCTGTTGGGCTTGGTGCTGGCCATGGAGCCTGCTTAAGATTCTCTCTTTCCCCCTCCCTCTCCCCCCTACTCTTTGTTGAACATGCTCTCTCTCAAACAAAACAAAACAAAACAAAACAAAACAAAACAAAACAAAACAAAACAAAAGAATGCTAATAAAAGGAGACTTTTTGTAATCAAGGGGTCCCTGCAGAAGACCAGTAAGAAGCCTTGGGAGTGGGTTAGCTGGACCAGGAGTGAATTCCTGAGGTAGGGAAGAGGCCAAAAGCAAGCTAAAGCTCTGGAGTGGAAGAAAGGGGTGAGAATGATTAAAGGTTTCAACTCCTCAACACAGAGGAATTCAAGAGGTTTTAAAAATTGTCGGTTGAGATGTTTGCCTTAGAACCAGACAAGAACAAGAGGGATAAGGAGGTAAGAAGAGAATAAAGGAAAGGATTAGTGTATAACACAACTGCTGTGGTGTACCCTGGTCCCTTGGCAGTGAAGAGAGGCCCTAAGAGATTGCTTCTCTTGACTTCCCCAGGCTTTTTCTCAGTTGCTAGGGGAGAGCTCACACTCATTCAACACCTACCACATTTCAGGATCCATCTTAATCTTGTTTATCATTTAAACTTGGTAATAGCTCTACGTCAAAGTACAATTTTCAAAGTTAAAAATATGACTTTCATATGAACACTTATGAACATTTAACACTTTCAGATGTGTTAAACATATATTCAATCCATTAATGACGAATGAAGAAACTGGGAAGACTGCAAAGTTGTTTTTTAAGAGCATTTGAGGAAGAGGGGTTTACGTAGCCGATAAAGAAAGATTTTTTTTTTAAGTGAGTCAGGCAAAGAAAGACAAATACTTTACAATATCTCTTATATGTGGAATCTAAAAAGGACTGAACTAAGAAAAAACCCCAGTGAAATGATTGCTATCAGGAGCTAGGGGGTGGAGGAATGAGAGAGATGTTGTTTAAGGGTACATATCTGCAACTAGTAGAAATAAGTCCCAGAGATCTAATACACAGTACAGTGACTATACACAACAAACTATATTATGAACATTAAACTCGATACTAATGTTAGTTGTTCCCATCACTAGAAGAAATGATAATTATGTGATGTGACAGAGCTGTTAGTTACCATTACATTGGCAATCATATTGCAATATAAATGTATCGAATTAGTATATCACACACCTTAAACTTACACAGTGTTATATGTCAATTTTATCCCAATTTTTAAAAATCTGTTAATGGGGAAAAAATTGTTAGTGTACTACAGACAATAAAATTGTAACCTTTGGTATTATTTTTTTCTACTGAACAGAAATCTACAAATTAATATGTAACTTGTAATTTTGGAAGCTCTAATCAAATAGCAAATAAGAAAGTCAAACAAGGTAAATTCTAGGGACTCAAACAATCCTTGGGCAGGCCTGATAAACAATGACCAGGCATAACACTGAAAGAACATGAAATAATCCTTTCATTTTTATAATTTCTTGTTTAACCTCCAACCTTTCCCCCTCTAGACTGAAAGCTCCCTGGGGTCAGGAACTGCTTGGGTCTTGTCTTCTTCACCACCGTAAAAAACATGCAAACTCATATTATGCCGTGACAAGTAGTAAGTATGCAATGAATCAATGTTTAGCTGAACTGAATTGAGCTTTAGAAAGGCTAGTAACTTGGATAAAAGCAAATATTAGATGAATGGCAGATTTCCTGAGATTTCTTATACCTTCTCAATGGGGAGGTATATTAGTTTTCTAGAACTACTGTCACAAATTATCACAAACTGGGTACCCTAAAACAGCAGAAATTTATTCTTACAGTTCTGGAGTCTAAAAGTCTGAAATCAAGGAGTTAGTTGGGCCATGATCCTTCCAAAGTCTCTAAAGAATCCTTCCTTGCCTCTTCCTAGCTTCTGGCAATTGCCACCAATCCTTGGTGTTTCTTGGCTTTTAGCTGCATCGCTCCAGTTTCTTCTTGTCTTCACATGGCTGTCTTCCTTCTATGCCTGTCTGTATCATAAGGTCATCAGTGATTGATGGGGGTTCCCACTCTAATCCGGTAGAACTTATCTTAATTTTACCTTATTTAAATCTGCAAAGACTCTATTTCCAAGTAGGATAATATTCACAGTACCCAGCATTAGGACTTGAACAGATCTCTATAGGGGACACAATTCACAACTTATAGTAGGTTTCCGAGTCAGGAGTCTTGGGTTTGAATACCTTTGGACCATTTAGTTAGCTGAGGGTCTCTCACTGTTGTTTGTAGGCTTTCTGCTTCCCCAGGAGCTGGGGAAAAATTCTGTTCTCAGCCAGTTGGAATTTCAGAAGCCCCAGGCACTCATCTGGACTATTTTACATCAAGTCACCTTGATCTTATCTCTCAAGTTCTGATAATAAATCCCTTCCATGTCCCCTGCAATAAAGTCCTTGCCTTTCACCCACGTTCTAATAAATGGATTCTTATCTTGACCCTGTCACTGCTGAGGCGCTGGTACCTGCTTGGGAGACAAGTTCTTCCGGGGTCTAGACCATGTCCTGCTCTTGCAAGAGTACACATGTGCCATTGGCTCTACATGGGCAGCATGAGTTACTAAACAAGGAAGGAGAAGACACTCCACTCTGATTGGCAGAGAAGAAAGTGGCTGCAGGTGACCTGTTCCTTTTTGCAGTTGGCCTGGCCATCGCACGGGGGGGGGTGGTCAACATATTTTTAAGGCAGGTGGGTGCCAGTAGCATGACCTCAAGGTGCCTGTGCCAGAGAGGCCTTCTGGGGTTGGGGAGCAGCCACTATTCTCAGCCCTTGGTGGCTGTGGAGAGCAGTAGTCTTCACGTTTTAGCTTTAAACACTTGCAAATCAATTTTGAAAAACTCCGAATCCCCTCCCGCATTTAAGACTAGGAATCCCCTCAACACATTTAGTTAGCAGCTAAAATTTTTCACCATTAGTTTAAATAATTGCAAAAAGCATAATTTTTGGCATTTCGTAACATGTTAACATTTTAAAATAAAACTGTTTCATTACTCTTTTAAAAGCTTCCAGAGGAATCTAAATACTATAATGATTTGATATCTGCTATGGTGTCTGCATATTTATGAGCAATATCTTTTAAAATGGCTGGAATTTTCCCATATTTCTTTTTTCTTCCTTGAACTCACATTCCTATTTTAATTCTTCCACAGAATTTAACCCTGAATACAATTCTAAGCACAGAAGTCTTTTATTATTTACTCTGTCTTACTTCTCTGCAACAAACCCCCCACAAAAACACAATAAAATAAACCCTATAATTTAAAATTGTCTTCTTGACAATAACCATGAGATTCTGAGGGTTGATACTTTTATCTTCTGGGTTGAGCTATAACAATTATCAGCACGTAATCAAAACAACACAAAGATAATAAATTTTGGTAAATAATCAATAAATACAAAACATAAAATTTTTGTTGGCAATCCAGTTCCCAATAAAATAACTGGGTTTTTCCCTACAATTAGTTCATGCAACTATGAATGATTATTACTTACTCCTGGAGTGAGACAATTTTGTATTAATTCTATTACTTTTTCATTTTTACAGATATCTGTGCTAAGAAATACTATTTATGTATTATTATTATATTTATATATTTTATTTATTACATATTAGCTATATTGTATATTATATTTATACATTATTATATTATTTATATATTATGACATTATTATAAATAAATAGCAAAAATGGAAGGAGTTAGGTAATAATAATTCCATCCAATCCTTTGAGTTCCTCCTGAGTTATGTGCCAAAATAATGATAATAAACAATTATTTTAACTCACCTATTACCTGATGATTTAATTCGATCATCTTTCAAATGGGCAAAAAAAATGAATTGGAAACTACATGATTTGCAAAATGACTTGTTACTCAGTTATCGGAGGCATTTGTTTTCCCAGATTTCTGGGAAATATATTGGAAAAGCTTTACCAAGACTTAACAAGTCATTATTAATTATACTTATTACACTTTGACTTTGAGATACTTAAGTAATTCAGTATACCCAGGGAGAACTGGGAAAATTGAAATGTCATTTATTTTCTATACCTTGCCAATATAGTATGTTTTATAAAATGCTGTTATCTTAGCACATCATTTAAACATACTGTCATCTAAATCATGGACCTGAAAATTTTCTTTATTTGGATAGTAGAAGGGTCTAATTGGCAAAACTGTCATCTTTGTTAGTCCAATCAACTCTAATCAAACTTACTGTCCATCAGAAAAAGTCTGACCTAATTTTTCAACTTAAATATATGTGTTAGGTATTCTAAAAAACAGTATGGAAATCACTAGGAAATGGTATGGAACATATTTGGTAAGATAGATTACTAAAAGCAGTCAAGGTTTAAATGATGTAGGTCTAATATGGTTAATTCATCAATGTTACAAGTTATAAATAGGTAATAAATCAAAATGTTAGTTCTCATTACTTAATTTATAACGATACAGTGTAATTTATAGCTTAAAGTATTACTTATTTGTGAGATAAAGAGTATGATAAAAAGTATGCTGAGATGCTGGTATTCAGCTTTTGGAAGTGACTAAGTAAGAGTCATATATAAAATTAGAATTAACTCTATTAATTTCTTTAGACATAATGACCAAACTTCCTATATATTTAAAGAAAAAGAAGTGTAAATGGTACTACTGAAAATAATCAGCTCAGCAGCTAACATTTATTTTTTAAGACAAAAAAGAGAAAATATTAAACATTTTGCGATGAAATAAGATCAAGATTGATTGTAATTGAAAGAAATATTTCATTGTATGATTTGATAAAAGTAGATTATAAGTCTATATTACATCAATTCTAAAACACCATAAAGTTTTACAGGTAACTTTTACCCACTGAGTCTTTAAATTCTTGGTAATTTAAGAAAACATTTCGGTTACATGAAGAATCAGTTACCGTGGTAGACAGTGTCTAAGGTGATTCTCCATGAACCTTGCCACCTGGAATTCACACCTTTCCGTAAGTCACTCCCTTTAGTTCTAACCAAAAGTATATGGCAAAGGTGATGGGAAGCCACTCTGTGACTATGTAATGTTATATAAGGCTCTGTCTTGCCAGGAAACACTTTAGAAACTCTCCTTGCTGGTTTGATGAAGTAACTGGCCATACTGAGGAAGCTTATGTGTCAAGGGACTGTGGGTGGCCTTTAGGAGCTGATTGTGGTCTTAAAAAGCTAAAGACTGCCAGAAGTATACAATCAGCAAGAAGCCAAGGCCCTCAGTCCTACAACTCCAGAAAGTGAATTCTGCCAATAACCTGAGTGAGATTGGAAGTGGATCCTTCTCCAGTCAAATCTTCAAATGAGAATTCAGCCCAACGGACACTCTGATTGCAATCTTATGAGACCCCAAGCAGAAGACTCAGCTAAACTCTGACTAGACTCGTAACCCACAGAAATAATAAATATGTGTTTTTTTTAAGCTTCTAAGATTGTGATAATTTGTTTTGCAGTAATAGATAAGTAATATACTAATCTATTCAGTTTTGGCATTTTTAAGGTGCTTTTCTTTATAAGTAACTGCAAGTCCTGGAAAAGAATATTAGAATACCTCAAAAGAATTGTTTATGTTCAAATATGGTGAGGGAAGAAGTCTTCATTTTTTTAAGCACCAAATATATCTTAATGATTATTTTTTTACTTTGCTTTCATGGAACTCTTCCAGAATAATGCTTTTTAATTTTTCCTTTTTTTGTCAATAGCACAGAAATGGAAGAGGTGAAGTCCTTATGTGAGAATTTTCATTTTTCCCATTACCTTGCTACCACATGGCAGAATACTTAAGTCAAAATACTCTGTTTATAGCACAGTGTTTTCCTCTTAACAGAAATGTATATGAGACTGGGAAAGACAAGAAGCTCTAAGGGTCTATAATGGCCTGATTAATCATTAAAGTAATCTACTCTTTGTTTAGCCCCCTGGAGGTTTTTACACTCAAAGAAATGCTCCACTGTAAGGGTTGGGTGGGTGAGAGGTCTGTCTTTATTTTAAAAGTGGGAGAAGGGCTGAATTGGTGATTAATCAGAGGCATCCTTAACAACTAAAAAATCCAGTTTCCTGATGCTAATGTTAAGAGCCAGGCTTCAGTGTTTAAAGGAAGGATAAAACTAAAGGGAAGAAAATAGTCTCTACCCTGTTGAAGCTTATATTTTGGTGGAAGGAGACAAAGACTAAACAAAATCAATAAGTTATATAGTACATTAGGAGGTTAAGTATTACTGAAGAAAATAAAGAGGTGGGATGAAAGTATGAAGATTGCAGTTTAAAGAGTTGTCAAGAGAAATCCTTACTGAGCATGTTGAATTTGAACAAAGATTTGAAGGAGGAGAGGGAAGGAGCTATGTTAATATGTGGAAGAGAGTTCCATGCAAAGTAAAGTGAATCTGATTGGTATTGGATTTCTAATCTGTAACATCATGTACTAGAAAACAATGAATCAATATTTTTATAAGATTATGAGGGAATGGTTGTATCCCCAGAATTCTATACCCAGCTAAACCATCATTCACATGATGGGGGAAGAAAAAGCAACTTTAAATATGTAAAACCTTATATCTCCTTTAGGACAAATGTACTTGAGGAAGTTATTTCAGTCAAATTAATGTGAGCCAGAAAAAATATATCAAGAAAAAAATTAAAAAACAAACATAGTCTACAAGAAATGGTGATGAGCAATAAAACTAGTAAAATTTATAATTAAATCTAAGTAATTGTTTAAGTTGTGGTTGAAGAGTTTAATGTAGTCATTTAAAAGTTTTTTTTGAAATAGAAGAATAATATAAAAAAAATAAGAGCCTATAATTTTAGATCCAGATTTTTTGGAAAGAAAAACTTGAGAAATGGCACAGTACAAATGTGGGGATAAGTGTAGTAGAGAAGGGGCAAGTAAAAAGCATTACAGACTTTTTATCATTTTGGGAGAAAGACATAGAAACATCTGGACTTTTTTTCCTTTCTAACATTTAAAGGTTAATGCAATCAGAATGAAACGGAGTATAAAGTCTCATCCTTATAGGAAGGGCAAAAATGAGTGGTACTGATAATGGGTTTGGCTCTATCTTGAAGCTTCATTTTGCAATAACAGTAACCAGTAGAAGAAAAAAAAAGTTTAAAAGGAAGAGAGAGAAAATGGGAGAGAATGTGAGTATGTATGTAAAACATATTTAAAACAGAGAGTCAACAGTAATGATAAACTGAATTATTAAACCCAGTATAACCTTGGTATAAACTTCCTGCTGACAACTAGAAAAATCTCAAGAAAAAAAATTTACTCTCTCTCCTCCTTCTCCTTCCTTTTTTCATTCTCTCCTTATTTCTTTGGAGAAGATGGAAACATAGAAACGTGAGCCCATTTGGGACTGCTTTTTCCTAGTAACATCTGCCAGTTCTAGAAGAGTCAAAGGACAAAAACTGAGTAGAGTTTCTGAGAGACTCCTAAGGTTAGGAAGACAAAAGTGGTGTTCAAGGCCCATCAAACCAAGAGGCCTTGGTAATCCCTCCAGTCTTTGGGTTATGATCTGGAAGGGTTATTCCCTAGAGGAAACCAGAAATAGACTGACCCTCTTAAGCACTGAAGCCCAGCTTTCAATAGTCTCAATCAGAATTTAAAAAATCTGGAATTGTTAGCATCTCAGCCACCAACCAGAAGTAAACATAAATCCTCCCTACAATTTTTTATATACACCATCTGATGTTAGTAATAAGGACCTTTAGAATACAAAACAACATGTTCAAAACTGAGGGAAGAAACACAAAGTACAAATGGATCTATGGAGGGTCTAGATATTGGAGTTATCACTCACAGACGTTAGCTACCTTAGAATGTTCAAGAAAATTAAAAGGTGTGCCCGGGTGGTTCAGTTAGTTAAGCAACCAACTCCTGATTTGGGTCCGTGGTGTGACCTCAGGGTTGTGGGATCGAGCTTCGCATCTGGCACTGAGCTGGGTGTGGAGACTGCTTAAGATTCTCTCTCTCTATCCCCCTCTGGCCCCTCTCTCTAAAAAAAGAAAGGAGAAAAAAAGAAAAGAAAAGAAAAGAAGACCCAAAATCTCAGCGGAGAACTATAAAGCACATGAGTGAGCACACACACACACACACACACACACACACACAGAGCAGATGGAAATTCTAGAACTAAAAAAAATATGGTAATTGAATTAAAAACTCATCTTTTTGGAGACACCTGGCTGGCTTAGTCTGTGGAGCATGCCACTCTTGATCTCAGGGTCCTGAATTCAAGCCCCATGTTGGGTGTAGAGATTACTTAAAAGAAAAAAAAATTCCTCTTTTTAAAGTCCAGTCATATAATGAAATAGATCCTGGATAGCTTATGGAATCTAAGTGCATTGGTTAGGTATTACCCACCGGACTAGATGGGGGCAGGGTACTGGATCAGCCAGGAGCCTAGAAGCAAAACTGAGAATGCCCAAGGGAAAGTAAAAATGTTTCAGTATTATAAAATCAGTTATTACACATCAACAAATTAAGGGTGAAATATTAATCATCACATAGATGAAAAGATAAATTTAATAAAATCAAATATTAATTTCTGACTCTTAGAATTGACTCTTTGTAAACTAGGAGAAGACAGTTCCCTTAATGATATCAAAATTATGTTCCAGGAATCAACAACACACTTAAGTGAAATACAAGACCAGAACTATTTCTGTTAAGTTTAGAAATTAGGAATACCTATCTTTTTTGCTATTTTTTAAAACATTCTTCTGAATGTTCTAGTCAATGCCATAAGAAAAGTAAGAAAAGAAAAGCATGCGATCGAAAAGAAAAGCAAAATTATTTGCAGATGATATAATCTAAATATATATATCGAGGAATCCCAGGATAGTTGACTTAAAGATATGTTAAACCAATGGAAAGATCAGATATCCACATATGAGATAAATATTTTTTAAAAATCGGAATATACAACATGGCCAGGTGCACTGAGCAGAGGTTACAGCCAAGCCAACAGTAGTAAACACATCTAGCAGTCCAGGCTGGCATAGCATTAGCACAAAACCTGATGAAGTTTAGGATAACACCAACCACACACACACACACACACACACACCCAGACCACTCTCTTTAATGCATTAGCTTTTCTTTCCTCTAGCTATAATTGGTAAGAAAGCATAGGAAAAAAAAACTCTCTTCACAATAACAACCTATAAAATACCCAGAAAAACACTTAACAAGGAATATCTAAGGCATAAATATATTGAACATAAAAGATGGTTTCAATAATTTGAGAAATATATCATATTCTTATATGAGCAGTTTCAATATCTTAAATATAACAGTTCTCCCCAACAAATTCAATGCAATCCTCATCCAAACTTCAGAGTCTGGGGTGAGGGGTGAGGAAAAGACAAATGAAAAATGTATACTAAAATTTTTCTGGGTGAATAAATTAATTAAAATCACCATGAATGTTTTGAAGAGGAACATTAATGATGGGGGACTTGCCCTACCCAATATCAAAATGTACTGTATTTTATAAATTACAGTTATTAAATAGCATAATACTGATCCAGGAATCAATAAATAAAGTGAAATCTATGAATTTTATATATACATGTACACACACACATATATATACGCACACACATAAATATATATGTATAAATTAAATATATGATAAAGATACTATATTTCTAGTCAATGGGAGAAGATGCAGATTATTCGGTGTACGGTGCTGTGTTAATTGAATAGCCATTTGAAATATGCATGTATAATATAATATATATGTTCCTGTTTCATATCATAATTAAAATAATCAGAAATATGAAATGTTTATATATAAAAGGGAAAACACTGAAGTAATAGAAAACATTAGAAAATATAATCTCTGATGGGAATCTCTATAACTTTCATTAGCATGCATCAGAATCATAAGGAAAAGATTGACAACTTTGAGTGCGCCAAAAACAACTAAAATGAAATTTTGGGAAAAACACTTAAGCATGTGTGGCAGAAAAAAATTATTCTTCATGAATAAAGGGCCTCTGCAAATAAATGATGAGAAAGGTAAACAACTTGATAGATAAATGAGCAAAGGACATGAAGGGGCAATTCAAAGAAGAAATGCAAGTGACCAATAAGCATTTGAAGAGATCGCAGACTCAGGAACAATCAAATAAATGCAAATTAAAGTGAGATGACTTTTTTATTTCCAGTTTGACTGGCAAAGATGAAAAATTCACATTGGTGAGAGTGTGAGGAAACAGACTTTGTTGATGGCAGTGTAAACTGGTACAGCTTTGCTGAAGGTTAGTTAGGCAATATATATGGAAATTTTTTAGCGTGTAAGGCCTCGAATTCAGCAATGCCACTTACAGGAATTAATCCTAAGTATCATGTGTACAGATGGGCAAAGGTGCATATTGCAATATCAGGAACAGCCTAAATTTCATGATAGGGGATTGGTTAAGTGAATTAAGATATATCCATACAAGAGAATATGCAGCCATGAAAACTAACAATATAAATTTATGAAAACACGGCTACTACACATTAAGAGAAAAAGAGTAAGTTGCACTCATACCTTGCTACTGGGAGAGTACATTGATAGGGTAGTTTGGCAATATCTATCAAAAGTTTAAAGCAAAAATTCTCTAACTCAAACGTACTTTTCTAAGTATATATAAAGATTTATATATGTCTGCTCCTTGAGGTATTTTTAAATAGATTTTACTTTTTAGAATAGGTTCAGATTTATGGGTAAGTTGAGAAGATAGGACAGAGTGCTCATAGATCATCCCCCTCCCCCGTGCACAGGTTTCCCTTATTATCACCATCTTACATTAATATGGTACATTTGTAACAATTAATGAACGGATATTGATACATTATTAGTAACATAATATATTCAGATTCCATAATATATTCAGATTCCTTAGTTTTTTTCCAGTTTTATTGAAAAATAATTGACATACTTCGCCATATAAGTTTAAGGTGTACAGCATTGTTCTGAGGAGAAAATTCATGGCAGCCATACTTTCAGTTATGAAGGGGGAAAAGACACTTCACCGATATCATAAAAATCTAACAGAAATAGCAAGAAAGGGAAATCTGCCCATAGATAATGGCAATAGTAAGCAGTAAAGGAGAATAAGACAAAGTTACATCAAATCACGTCCTTACTCTGTCAAATAAATAAATAAAATCTTAAAAAAAAGAATGAAAAATCAGGTACTCACAACATCCAACTTCATTAACTGGGGAAGCCCCATGGAGATAGTCTGGCTGGAGTCTCAACTGAGAAGCCTGGGTGGAGCCTGCTCCCCTCAGGTGAGACTTCCAGTGGATCATCCCCATAAGGGCCGTATTTATAGGGCAAATGATGGGCGTCTGAGGTTAAGCATTTGTTTGCCTACGTGCAGTTTGGAGCGAACCACATTTCTGTTATCATGTCTTTACACTTCAAGGAGCTCGGGCTAGGTGTGCTTGCCTCCTGTCCCAGATTCCACTGAGGGGGAAGGGAGGGTGCAGCCCAGCCTGGAGCCTGGAGCTGGAGGGGATGTAAGGCAAGATTTACAGCTCTTGACGTCCAGACCAGAAAGGCCAATTCTGACCTGGAGGCCAGCGAATGTCAACTAATCAGGCTCCTAAGGTCACTTGTGCGGCACGAATCTCACAAACAACATTCCTTAACCTGCCTGTGTACATGCAGGTCAAGGTGGTCAGTTATGTAGGACAAACCACAGAAACTTCCATCCATACCATACAAGCATGATGGTTTGACTTACATATATTATGAAGTGACTACCACAATAGGTTCAGCTAACATCTGTCTTCTCATACAGATATCTTTTTCTTTAATTTTTACTTAATGTCCTTTTCTGTTCTAGAATTCTATCCAGGATACCCCATTACATGTACTTATCATAGCTCCTTAGGCTCTTCTTGGTTGTGACAGTTATTTAGACTTTCCTTGTTTTTTATCATGTCAACATTTTTGAGGAGTACTAGTCAAGTATTTCATAGGATGCCCTTCTTTGGAGTTTGTCTGATTTTTTTTCATGATTAGCCTGGAGTTATGGATTTTTGGAGGAAGACAACAGAGGTACAGTGTCATTTTGAACATATCAAGTATGCATACTTGATCATTTTATCAATGATCATACTTTATCATTGTTGATGTCAACCTTGGTCACCTGGCTGAGATAGTGGAGGCATTTTTTTTTAAAGTTGCAAAACACTAGAGTTATCCTAAAATATCTCTATGTAGCGGATAAATATACATGTGTGCAGTGATTTATTATACCACATTAAGAGTGAAGAGGTAGGGATGTCTGGGTGGCTCAGTTGGTTAAGCATCCAACTCTTGGTTTCAGCTCAGGTCATGATCTCAGGGTCATGAGATTGATTCCTGCATTGGGCTCCACTTGGAATCTGCTTAAGACTTTCTCTCTGTCTGCCCCTCCCCTTGCTCTCTCTCTCTTTAAAATAAATAAGTCTTTTTAAAAAAGGAGTAAAGAGGTAGATCTATATATGATACTATCAGAAGATACTCAAGATGAATATAAAAAATAAGTTACAAATAGTAGGATCTTATGCAAAAAAGAACATATACGTAAACATTCATTCAGGGTCCTTGCACCAGCTCTTCCCTCTGCCTGGACACAATTCCACCCTCTCCAGATTTCCTACCATCTGCATAACTTGCTCCCTCATCTCCTTCAGGTCTCTGCTCAAATGGCAGGAACTCAGGGGCAGGAATGAGCAGTAGTAGGAAGCAGTGGATTTTCTGGGAGTCCATGGCAATATTCCTGGGAGGGGATGAATGGTGGCTTATGGTAGTAACAATGGAGAGGAAGGGAAGTGTATGGATTCAAGACATATTTAGGAGGCACACTCCACAGTTGTCATTTGAGGGTTCAAGGAAGAATTCCAAAATTTAATGTGGAAATCCTAGAGGAACATCAGGATTTGGGGATACAAGGAAGAACAGAATTGTAAGAGATTTTTACTTTTTATGTATTATGTGTGATGGATGTCTGAAGATAGAAAACTTTAATTTTTTTTAAAGCACAAGGATCATCACTCCCCAAGGGGTTCTTAACCATTTTTAGGCCATGAACCCTTTAGATAGTCTGGTAAAATATATGAATACTCTCAGGATAGTATTTGTAAGAGCAAAAAATTAAATACATATAATTTTAAAGGAAACTAATTATAATGAAAAATTGGGGGTCTGTAGGCCCCAGATTAGGAATTCCCCTATGGATTAGTTCCTGTTTCAATCTTTCCTCCCTGCCAGAATAGCCACATTTGGCCCTGTGTGTAAAATGAAAGTGCACAGGGTCACCTGGGTGGCTCAGTTGGTTAAGTGTCTGACTCTTCATTTCAGCTCAGGTCAGGATCTCATAGTCATGAGATTAAGCCCTGTGTCGGCCTCTGTGCTCAGCTCGGAGTCTGCTTCAGTTTCTCTCTCTGTGACTCCCTCTCCCTTCCCCTCTGCTTCTCCCCACCCCAAACACACACTCTCTCTAAAATACATAAATAAATAAAATCTAAAAAAAAAAGAAAAGGATGAGTGTGCACGTTACCATGGAAAGATATAGAGACCCTAGTGACTTTGTCAAGAGTGTTGATTGGCAAGAGCAACAGACCAGCACTTTCACAGCAATCCTGAATGGCAACAACAGGAAAGAATCAGCCAAGAGAGGTCAGCTACTCCCTGGTGACACTGGCGATAGTATCCTTTGTGGAAGCAAGAGGCTTGATATCCATGCCTCAGTAAGCCTAGAGTTCTTTGCCAAATGAAGGCAAGCAGGAGAGGAAGCCTAAGGAAGGACATGTGGGACTTCCCATTTTGGGGAACATATGGAGCCCCAGTAATTAAAGGGAAAGTAAAAGAGATATCATTGTAGTTGTATCTCAACCTGGTGAAGTGGGTTATACTTATTTCACTCATTTCCGTATTCTTTGATTTAAAAAAATTTTTTAAAAGATTTTATTTATTTGAGAGAGAGAGAGAGCGAAAGAGAGAGAGAGCGCATGAACAGGGTGAGGGGCAGAGGAAGAAACAGATGCCCTGCTGAGCAGGGAGCCTGACGTGGGACTCAATCCCAGGACCCTGGGATCATGACCTGAGCCAAAGGCAGACGCTTCACCAACTGAGCCACCCAGGTGCCCCCTAAAAAAAATTTTTTTTTAGGGCACCTGGGTGGCTCAGTGGGTTAAGGCCTCTGCCTTCGGCTCAGGTCATGATCTCAGGGTCCTGGGATCGAGGCCCATATCAGGCTCTCTGCTCGGCAGAGAGCCTGCTTCCTCCTCTCTCTCTGCCTACTTGTGATCTCTCTCTCTCTGTCAAATAAATAAATAAAAAATCTTTAAAAAAATTTTTTTTAATAATGACTGTGTACGATATTTGTGACAGAAAAAAAGAGTGTGTAGGACTTTCCTTTGATTTCATTAATGATGTTGTTTTCTTAATGTCTGAATTCAAACATCTTAAGCCTTTTGGCAGATGTGGAATCTGAGAAGGATTCGCAGATTGTAGATTACCTACACCCAGGGGACATTTCTGCTGAAAGAAAAGAACTCTGGAGCTCCATAAATTCATACCCTTTAGACATATCGCCCTGACTCTGATGGTAGTAAATTGGTAGTAAATGCTCAGGGTATATGATGCTCAGGAGACTTGATTGTTACTGACTTCTGAATTGAAGGATCAATAGAAATAATATATGCCTGGAGACAGATGTCTTCATGGTGTGTGATCTCAGAAGAGTAGGGAGATGTGGAAGCCCTCTTGGGAGTTGGAGGTGGTGGAGGGTTGAGTTTGGAGCAGGAATGGAGCATAGCTGCTTTGTTTAGTTTTGCACCTTGAACTTCTCATCCTTTTCACAAAGGGACTGGGACTAGGCCAAATCTGAAAACAACACTAAAACCTATTATTTATTGGAGAAATAGATTTGAATTGGCAGAAATTAAGTTCTAGTTGAATGAAGCAGATGTCACGGACACTCTGACAAGCATGTAGAAGTCAAATATGTGGCTACTCAAAGACTATTCAAGTAGAGGGTCAACAAAGAGCTTCCCAGGTGCTGGAGAACTCCCCAAATTGCTGGATTGTATGTATGTTAGGGAAATGTAGCAGGATAGAGAAAAGCTGATTTACGAGAACTTCTGTAGGGGAGATGACTACAGGTAGTTGGAAAGCATCCATTCATTCTTTCACTAGATATTCACTGCTTGCTTTCTGTGTGCCTAGCATTGTCCTGGATGCTGGGAATCAGCAGGGAACGAAAAACTAGAGCCCTTGTTCTTGTGGAGACTACATTCTAGTGGGAGGTATAGACAATACAGAATAACTATAGAAAATCCCAGGGAGTGACAAGAGTTAGGAAGAAGTCAAAGCAGATCAAGGGGACAGTGTGAGGGGAAGAATATTTTGTATAGGGTGGGGAGGAAAGACCTTAAAGGTGACTTTGAGCAGAGATCGGACAGCATAAGGGAGTAATGGGGAAGAGCATACCACAAAGGAAAAAACAGAACCACAAAGGCTAGGAGGCATTTGAGGAACAAAAAAGACGCCAGTATGGCTGGAGTGGAGAAAGACAGGGAAAGGAGTTGGGCCAGAACACTTTTATGAGGTCACAGGTGTAGATTATGAGACCTCCAAGGAGACTTGCTTTAGGAGCAACAAAATCATCGCAAAATTCCTGCGAAGATGTGTAAGTGATGGGGCTTTTGTTTCACCGAGAGTGTGGGTCATAGAGATTTGGAGCCTGAGCTGAACCTCAGAGCAGGGAACCATGCTTTGTCCTTCTCGTCTTCTGGGCTATTATTGCATACAGCTCTCAGCCTCTCTAAAGAAAGGGTGAGTCAATACTGAAAGAACAAAGGATGGAAGTAATTTGAAATTGTGACCCTGCCTTGGTGCCCATTTATTCCTAAACTTGTCTTGTCTGATGACCAGATAAAATGAGAAGGGTCTGAAAACTTAGAAACATAATTCCCTGGCTCAGGCCCCCTTCCACCCACAAAGCCAGCAGTGGTTAGTCAATGCTTTCTCTTGATGCCAAGTCTCGGGCTCTCACTCTTGTCTTCCTGTTCCCCATTTAGGGACTCCTGTGGTTACATTGGGCCCACCCAGATAATCCAGGATAATGTCTTTAAGTTTGGCTGATTAACAAATCTAATTCTACCTACAACCTTAATTCTCAAATAAACTTTTTATTTCAATATTAATTTTGTTGTATTTATGCTTTTTAATATAAGCTGTCTGAAACCTGTTTTTGAAAGAGGACAATAAAAAATGGACACTAATATACTTAACAAATATTAATTATGGACAGACTGTATGGTGATAGAGGAGTCAGAGAGTTTTCTTGTGGTTTTCCCTCTACCTCCACCTCACCATTAAAATAAAGAGAGTGGGGCTGCTTCAAAAGATGAGTTAATAACCTTGAACCCATTCTCCTTTTTTCAGAGCTGACAGTCCATTTTTCAATGGTCTCTATCCAGTCTTTGAGGTGGGAAAGGACTGAATTGGCCACTCATTAGTTATTTATTCCTGCTTACCAAGTTATCTCTGAATTTAGAGGCTGAAACATAAAACATTAATTATCTCATTGTTTCCCTGGGTCACATTTATCTGGGTATAGCTTAGTAGGGTGATTCTGGCTCAAGTTGCAGTCAGGGTGTTATCTGAAGGCTTGACTAAGGGAGGATCCACTTCTAAGCTCACTTGTGTGTTGTCAATGGTATTCAGTTCCTCACAGGTTGTTGGACTGAAGTGTCTCAGTTACTTGCTGGCCATGAGTTGGAAGCTTCCCTCAGCCCTTTGCCATGTGGGCCTCTCCACTAGGTACTCACAACATGGTAGCTGCCTTCCCTCAAAGGGAGAGTCCAAGATGGAAGCCACCGTCTTTTTGTAACCTGTTCTCAGAAGTGACATCCTATCACTTTGACCACATTCTATTCATTAGAAGTGAGTCACCAGGTCCAGGCCACACTCAAGGGATGGGACTGTACAAGTTCATGAATACCAGGACTGGAGGATTGGGAGGAGCTAGGTAGAGGCTGCCATTTGGAATCCATGTAGACATAAAGAAATACATGTCAATTTAACTCCCATTAAAGAGAGATAAATATAGAGGATGTGACACTAGAAATTGATGCATCTCAGAAGTGACAATGTACACTTTTAGTTAATAAATATAAACTAAGTTATATCAAATGAAGAGTGACCACAATAAAATTATTACTACTATCTACTGCGGTGATTAGACAGAATTTTTCTATACTGGACCAGTTCTTCCCTGACAGAGTTTGCAACTGACATTATAAGCAACAAAGCAATGAAAAGGTAGGAGATGTGTGTTGAAATAGGTGGAGCCTAAGAGCATTTGTTAGAAAAGTGAAAATATTAAATATGAACTCAAAGCCAAATTTTGCATTACTATACTCCATTTTGGAGTAGGAAAAAAAATAATAATAGTAAAATAAATCATACTAGTCTAGATATTTTAGAACTGAAGGAAAACCATACATCAGAACATTCACAGACCCATCGTATGTCTTTGGTTATTGTGAGAACAATTTAATGCAAAAAAAAAAAAAGGTATGGCAAATGTAATTTCTTTTTTTTTTAAAGATTTTTTTTATTTATTTGACACAGAGAGAGAGATTACAAGTAGGCAGAGAGGCAGGCAGAGAGACAAGTAGAGGAGGAAGCAGGCTCCCTGCTGAGCAGAGAGCCCGATGCAGGCCTCGATCCTAGGACGCTGAGATCATGACCTGAGCTGAAAGCAGAGGCTTTAACCCACTGAGCCACCCAGGTGCCCTGGCAAATGTAATTTCTATAGTGAGGGACTGATGATATTAAAATACTTAAAAGACATAGTATTTTATGTATAGCAATATCTCTGAAAACATAGATGTCACTTATATTTTTGTAATGGTAGTGAGACATATACAATTAAAAAAATAATTATTGTTTTTCCTTTCTGTATTTCCCTTTTTCCTTGGTTCAATTTCTTTTTTCTAATTTTTTTTCTTCTTTTTTAATGGTAGTGAGACATATACAATTAAAAAAATAATTATTGTTTTTCTTTTCTGTATTTCCCTTTTTCCTTGGTTCAATTCTTTTTTTTTTTCTAATTTTTTTTGTTTCTTCTGTATGTCACTTCTTAAGTTATTGTTGGGTAACCAACTTATTTTCCTCAAGGAAGGGGCTGAGAAGATATTAACTTCTTGATCTCTTACACCTTGCTTGCACAACAGGCCATTGAGCATCCTCTTGTGTTTAATATCTTTGAGCTTGAATTCACTGAGGTCCAGGGACTTTGTGTTTTAATATTAAAACATGGATCAGGGGAGAGCTGGCTGCTCAGTCAGTTAGGCACTGGACTCTTGATTTTGGCTCAGGTCATGATCTCAGGCTGGTTGAATGTGAAAACTGCTTAAGATTCTCTCTCCCCATCTCTTCTGGTCCTCCTCCCCCTTCTCCCCACCCTAACTCTTTCTCTCTCTTTCTCTTTCTCAAATCAATCAATCAATCAGGATCAGGTATGAGAGTAAAGATACTACTGCTAATTACACCTTGACTATTTTAACAACTTTATTGAGGTTTAATTGACACATAAAATGAATATTAAAAACTCAAATCTGAATTTATTTTTTTTAAAGATTTTATTTATTTATTTGACAGAGAGAGAGAGGGAGCACAAGCAGGGTGAGTAGAAGGCAGAGGGAGAGGGAGAAGAAGGCTCCCTGCTGAGTAAGGAGCCCAATGTGGGTCTTGATGTGGGTCTCGAGCCCAGGACCCAGGGATCATGACCTGAGCTGAAAGCAGACACTTAACCGTCTGAGCCACCCAGACACCCCTGAATTTTACTTTTTTCTTTTCACTTTATGATTGTGCTTTGAGTATTTGGAGAGAAAAACTTCTCTCAAGGTAGAACATAAACAAGTTTGTGACACATATTTTTGATGATACCCTTGATGGATATGGCAACACTGTTATTTGCCCATGCAACCTTGTTAAGAACCCTGATTTTTTTTTCAGATTATCAGGTGGCAAAGTATACAGGGAAGGTGGGATCCCTTCTGAGCCCCAAAACATAAATTATGATTTTCCCAATCCCATTCATCTTTGCTTTCGTGTGGGTAGGTGATTCAGTTCTGGTTAATGAGATATGAGTCAAAGACTGCAGGGCACTTCTGAGATGTTTTTCTCCTTGTCAGCTATCTTGGGACTACAAGGGACCAAGGCAAGCCACTGAGGATGTAGAGTGGAAAGATGAAAGAATCTAGGTCTTTAATGATCTTGTTGAGTTGCAAATTGACTGACTCTGTTTCAGGCCTACCTCTGAATTTCTTATGATATGATGTTATAAATAGCCTTACCAAAGCCACTATATTGCAGTGAATAGGGAAAACCATTTACATTGTACAAAATGGCAGTCCTGGATCTTATTGTTAAGCCACTTTTAGGTAGATATTCTATAATCTTAGCCAAAAGCATCCTACTTCATAAAGTGGGGCAGATGGTGTTCCAATATTAAGAAACTTTCTCTGTGTACCAGTTTATACCTTAAAAGGCTATTACTGGAAAGTTTTAAATTATAAGTAACAGAAGCTACATTTCAGATCTCAGCAATAAAAGGAATTCATTGGCTCATGTAAATGGGAAGTGCAGAGGTAGGTCAGGCTTCGGGGGTTTGATTTAGGATTTCTTGAAGTCATCAGTAATCTGGCTTTTCTGGCCTGATATTCTCAGCTCTGTTCTCCGCGTGTTTCGTTTTCTTCGTCAGGCTGTCTTCCTTTTTTTTTTTTAAGACTTTATTTATTTATTTGACACAGAGAGAGAGAGAGATCACAAGTAGGCAGAGAGACAGGCAGAGAGAGAGAGGAGGAAGCAGGCTCCCCGCTGAGCAGAGAGCCCAATGCAGCCTCGAACCCAGGACCCTGAGATCATGACCTGAGCCGAAGGCAGAGGCTTAACACACTGAGCCACCGAGGCGCCCCAGGCTGTCTTTCTTCATGGTACAAAAGTTTACAGTTATTTCAGATTTCGTCCCACCCCTCAAACTCCGATTGAACCATTGGCTTAGCTTAAGTCAGGCTCCATCTTAGGATCTGAGGCTGGAATCAAATTTCTAAGAAGTCCCTAAATCAAAAATGGAGATTGGCAAGGAGGATGAAATGCTGGGACATAAGCACAAAGTTTCAAATCCATGGATTTGGAATCCTAATGTAAAGGGACTTTTTAAAAAATGTGTTTGTGGGCACCTGCGTGGCTCAGTGGGTTAAAGCCTCTGCTTTCGGCTCAGGTCATGATCTCAGGGTCCTGGGACTTTTTAAAAAATGTGTTTGTGGGCACCTGCGTGGCTCAGTGGGTTAAAGCCTCTGCTTTCGGCTCAGGTCCTCCTTGTGATCTCTCTCCCTCTGTGAAATAAATAAATAAAATCTTTAAAAAAAAATTAAAAAAAATAAAAAATGTGTTTGAAATGTACTGATACTCTCAAAGAGTGTTAGATAGAGATAACCAATGACTTTAGGTCTGTGGGTTACCAATAAAGCATGAGATTTGGTGAACTAAGTATAGCTCTGACTGTCTGTGAACGTCTGTGAAGTCCTAGTTTGAACATTTGTGAGATAAGACTTCCGTTTATTTCTAGAATGAGATGTCAAGGCAATCAATAGTGATTTAAAGCAGCTGCTTCAGGAGAAATGTCAAACTCTTTGCTCTTTAAAAATGTTAATGGAAAATTTAAAAATCTGTGAACTCTTTTTAACACCTTCAGTTTTCTGAAATCCAAAATTACTAGTGTAAAAAAACAAAATTCAACTGAGTGAATTTAAAGATCAAACTGGCTTTACTCAACAATTCATGAATTGGGGAGCACCCCATCTAGCAAATAGAAATGAACTCTGAAGAACTACAAAATGGGAGACTTTTTATAGGCAGAAGAGGGCAGGAATAGGGAAAGAGTGGATTACCTCATCTTTCTCTTGGGGGAAGAATGGGTCCATCAGGTGGATTACCATATTAGGGCTGAGCAGGAAATTCCAGATTTACTGGTTTAAGATTACATTCTTGGGAGAGGTTGAAATTAAGTGTTCAGTCTTGGTTTGCTGATGTGGGGCTTAGCACAAGTAACTCCATTTGGACTTGTTGTCTCCTTTTTTTTTTTTTAAACAGTAGTATAAAAAAAGAATGCAATGCAATTCAGTCAAATCCACAAACACTTACTGACACAGCTGCCATTTGCACCAGAAAATTAAGCAAAATTGGCAGGATACACAACTAGCTATTTGCAGAGGCACTTGAAATCCACAGCCTATGTTTGCATGGATTCTTGGCACAAGATGCTCAGTGGCAAACCATGGTCATCTGAGAGCCCGGATTAGGTACTCATCACCCTGTAAACATTAAATCTATTTCACACCTGCTTTTGAAACCTGGAAATACTGCCAACTTATTTTCCCAGATGGATTTGGCAAAAATTCCAGCATATTGTACAAAATTATAGATCAAAGTAAATCCAGTTCTCAAATTTATTGGACATCTGGAATCAGTAAAAAAAAATGTGATATCTTTTTCAGAAAGAAACCTGATGCCCTCAGAGATCCTTATCATTTTGACCAGAGTAGTACGAACTAGGAACAGAAAAGCTGTGGTCCCAGGATTGGCTGTTCCAAGATTCTGCTTTTAGAAACATTCCCAGTTAGGTGATGCTCTCCACGCCCAAAGCTATAACGAATTTGCTACTTTCTCTCAGAAAAACCGTCCTACAAGCTAATTGCTTTTATTATGGAAATGTATTCCCTGACTGAACTGGAAGGGTGATTTTGAAAATTCAATGTGGTGCAATAAGTATATAAATAAACTGCTTAGGAGAGGGAGGAAAGAGATAGCCAATGATAATTCTTTCCTAATGCTCTGAGATTGTCTGTGGTTTAAGCCATTAACCTTTTATTTTTTTTCTTCAATTTTTAGAAAAGACAATTTGGGCACTTTAAATAACCACAGTAGTGCTATGTTCATACTGTAAGTAGGAAGTGCAAGTGATGGAAAACATTGATATTTCCCTGACCATAAACTCCAGCTTTCCTCTTTCAGGTACTAAAAAGACTGTATAGGGTATTGGTTAAGAGCTTGGGTCTAGACAAGGTCTTTGCCTGAGTCCTGGCACTGCCATTTGTTACCTGGGTGATCTTGGATTGCAAACTCTCTGTGCCTAGGCTTTTTTGTCTATGAAATGGAGATAATAATTGCCTGTGCCATAGGGTTATTAGAGGTTTCAATTAATTAATACATTTAAAGCAGTAAGCACTATATAAACAATTAACTGTAATTATTTGATACATTTAACTTTCAGATACATTGACCAAAGGAAGCTTTATGGGAATCCCAAGATAATTAAATCATTGTGTACTTTCATAGTATATTTTTGGAAACATTTGCTTTGAAAAGTCCTTTAACCATCTCAATAAAGGACAAAGAGTTCTGTTAATTAAATGTAATTTAGTAGACCATCTTAGGAGGAAGTTTCATCCTATACAAATACTCCAAAACGTATATTGTTTGAAGGTTCTATAATTTATTTAACAAATATATGTGGAGCACCTACCATGTGTAAGGACTGCGCTAGCATGGAGTTGACGGCACGTATGTGCCGGAGGGCATGCATGCAAAATCCTGGCTTACGTGCAGCTTATCTCTTCAGGAGGACACAGACAGTAAATAAGCAAATAGGTGATTCATGAGTTCTATGAAAAAATATAAAGCAAAGTCAGGATGGAGAATGATGGAGAGCAGGCCTTTATAGGGAAGGCCTCTCTTATACTTGAGAAATTAGCTGAAGAAGTGAGGGAATGAGCCCTGTGAATATTGGAGAAAAAGGTGGTCTGGGAGAGGGACGGCAAGTGCAAAGGCCCTGAAGTGGGGGAGGGCGTGGTATACTTAAGGAGCGGCCATGTGGAATTGAAACCCAGCAAGTCTGTCTCTATACTGTCTCCCATATACCCATATTATCTCCTGCATCTTCCTTCATAAACTCTCTGCTTCAGACAGGAGGATTATGTGAGAAAAAGAAAAAGATCAGTTCAGTACTTTACATTTGTTAGGTTGACGTACACACAGTTTCCAAAGAATTGGTGTGGACAACAAAATTGACTTTCCCTTTTCAATAGCAGCTCAGACTAGGAAGCAAAAAATATTCAATTAAGAGCAGCGACTGGGTCATTCTGGAATGCCTCATAGCCTAGAAAGACCCTTAGCCTAGGGCTTTTGTGTAACGTTTTGCATGCCCAGGTCTTTTTCTGGGGTGAGTGCAGGGTCCCTGAAGGGTCTCTGAACCCAATAAAAAAATTGAGAATCACTACTTCAGCAAATAGTATTTAGAACACAGAAATATTCTTAGTTTTGTTTAAAAAAAAATCTCAAATGAGCAAAAATATACCAGAAAAATAAACATATTTTTGATTGCCTTATGTTGTTGAAAAGGAGAGTGTAAGGAAACCAAATGCCTTTTTTTAAAAATTTTTATTTTTTTATTCTTTGCCCCAGGGGTACAGGTCTGTGAATCATCAGGCTTACATCTTTCACAGCATTCACCAAAGCCCAAACCCTCCCCAATGTCCATAACCCATCCACCCTATCCCTACCCTCCCACCCCCCAGTAACCCTCAGTTTGTTTTGTGAGATTAGGAGTCTCTTATGGTTTGTCTCCTTCCCCATCCCATCTTGTTTCATTATTTTTCCCTCCCTACCACCCACGACCCCCCACCCTGACTCTCAAGTTCCTCATATCAGAGAAATCATATGATAATTGTCTTTCTCTGATTGACTTATTTCGCTCAGCATAATACTCTTGCCATTTGCAACGACATGGATGGAACTGGAGGTATTATGCTGAGCCAAATGCCTTTTTAAAAAAAGGGTTTTGTGGTTATGGCATCATTTAGAAAATAATTACTAATTTGTTGAATTAAAGCTGAGATGTTAAGCCTGAAAGAGCGTATTTTGAGGGCAAATTGTAAAGAGTAGCCGCCAACTTCGTAGAAAAGGAACCTCCTGGCCAGGGGAATATTCTGAAGAACATTCACAACCGAGTATTACAAGTTTTCTATTTCTGAGGCAGTGCCAACAATTCTGGGTAAAGAGAATCTAAATCAGTTGTTATAAACTAAGAAAGTGTGTTATTCTGGGTCCTCTGAGAATCAACCACCAAAATGAGACTAGATGTGAAAGGATTTTATTAAGGGAAACATCTGAGTGAGAGAAAATGGGGAGGAAGGCAGATAAGCTGGGAGTGCCGTCAAATTCTGATGCAAGTCTCACTCTGAATGAAGAAGGTGGAGGAGAAAGGTGGAAGTGTCCTAGGTCTCCTGCAGCCTGAGGAAGTTCAGCAAGGTGGTCTGGGTGTCTTAGAGCCAAAGTCCTGTGCTAGAGAAGTCCCATGTCTCCCAGGACTGGGCTGTCTTGGTCTTTATTGTCTCTGGAGCACTCAGCTGCTGGTTGGGAATAGCTCATGGGAAGCCTGGCCACACCCCAAACTCTGCAATGGATTTCAGTGCAAGGTCATCAATTATGCTATAGTTGATGTTGGAGGCGTGCATTCTCTTGGCCACAGAGAGGGCATCTGCATCAGCTGGGAGTTGTCTCTCTGCAGTGCCCACCAGCTCCAATCCTGGCCTCTTCACCCCAACTCAAGAGGTCATCAGCAGCCACGGGGGCCTGCTGCCTGGGAGAGAAGCACTGGCCAGGCCACCAGAAACCGGTGGGGTGGGTCATGCCCCTTGTGTTCCGAGGAGGTAAAAGGGGTTGAGACCATGGGAAATAGAAAAATATCTTCTGTTTGATGCTTATTTTATGAATTATTAGAAGTGATCTTTTATAAATGGCCTCCTCAGGATTAGTTACAAAGTGACTGGGTAGCCGTACAACTTTCCATCTGCCTCTCTGATTTGTTCTAAAAAGTCAGAGGACAGAGTTGTTTAGTCAACAGTTTCCATGGGCGTATGGACAGAGCCTGGTTCCTGTGGTCTCAAGAACACTTCAACAAAAGACGAGCTTACATGCCTGCTGGTGCAGGGTAGCTCAGTAAAGATTATGCCGTGGCTAGTCACCTCACAGGCGTTTCAGCAATACATCTGACCCCCATACACCTCAATCAAGCTCCCTCTGCACACGTTCTGCTCTTCCTCCTTGCTGAACACTCTCCTCTCAGGCTGTGTCCTACCTACCACAGCACGTAAGAATCTCTTTTTACACAATGGGATCTGACCTAGAGTATAGCATTTGCTTATAAATAGGTCTCTCTCGCGGAACATGAATTCTCCGGTGCTGGAAATCAGATATTATATGCGACAGACACTAACAAGGTCGTATTTGTCATTATTTTAAATGGAAAAAGTATAATGGGTATTGGTGAATGTTAAGCGTATCCTAAAGTGCAACATAACACAGTGAAAAATCTTAACAGTAATAAATAAAATGCTCATGTTAGGATGCAAATTGCTCAAGTTATCACTTTCTGATCACCAAAAAAACCTAATGATTGCTCTGTATGCACGAATGTGCTCAGTTTATGTGTCCTCTGTAGCTGTGATGGTTGTTTATGTGTCAGTTTGACTGGCTGAAGGAATGCCCAGATAGCAGGTAAAACACTCTTTTGGGGTGTGTCTGAGAGGATGTTTCTGGAAGAAATTAGCATGTGACTTAGTAGACTGAGGAAAGAAATTGCCCTCCCCAGTGTGGGTGGGCACCATCCAATCTGTCGAGGGCCAGAAGAGAACAAAACGGTAGAGAAAGGATGAATTGTGTCTCTCTTTTCTTGAGCTGGAACATCCATTTTCTCCTGCCCCTGATGTCAAAGCTCCTGGTTCTTAAGCCTTTGGCCTCAGACTGAATCACACGAGCAGCCCTCCTGGTTCTCTCGGCTCTCCAGTTTGCAGGTGGCAGAATGTGGGACTCCTTGACCTCCCTACTGCGTGAGCCAATTACAACAAGAACTCTCCTCCTATGTATCGTCTTATGTTGGTTCTACTCGTTTTGTTTCTTTGGAGAACCCTAACTAATAGACCAGCAGACACTGTCTGTGATCCCGGCCTTTTCTACAGCAATTTGATTTCTAGCTGCCCAGCACCTGAGATACTTTGTCTGAGGGTTTCCACAGTCCACAGGATAAGAACTTTGTTACAGGATGGAAATGTTTTCCAATGAATGCCCTCTGGGAGCAGTTCTCATGCAATGACTGATGGGAATAGGTGGATAAAGGCTGCTGCTCCCTTACCCCTCAGGTGGAATAACTCTGAGGCGTGTATTTATACTGACTTTCTTACTGGTGTTTCCCAGACTATTAACCAAATAGGTATTTGCACTCAAATACTTGTCTCAAGTTTCTGTTTTTGTCGTACCTAACCCAACACTTCTTACCATAAACTTTATGCACTACAGATGACTGTGATGTTTTAGTCTATTTCTTCGTTCTAACAATATCCCAGATGGACATTCCCTCCATTGACACTCAGCACACTTTTCAAAGTATGTATGATTCTGACATTCTACTAATTTTATTTAGAATATAAGCCATTACATCCCTCCTACATAATTTTGTTTAAAATATCATATTAAGTTTTGAGGATGGAAATATAAATTTTTCCTATGTAAACATTGCTGAAGAATAGTATTTCAAGAGATGTGACATTGTATGGAACTTGAGTGTTAAAAACCAAGAGGTATCAAAATGTGGGAAAAACCAAAATGTCCAGTGATTGATGAGTGGATAAACAAAATGGTGTATATACAAACAGTAGAATATTATACAGGCATAAAAATGGAATGAAGTACTAATACACGTTACAACATGGATGAACCTTGAAAATGTGCAGTGAAAGGTGCCATTCACAAAGGACCACTAATTGTATGACTCCGATTATATGGGATGTCCTGAATAGGCAAATGAAGAGACAAAACAGATTAGCAGTTGACAGGGGCTGCGGGAAGGGCAAAGGAGAGTGACTGCTGATGTGTTCAGACTTTCTTTTGAGGGTGATAAAAGCGTTCTGGAATTAGAGAGTGGTTATGACTGCAAACCTTATAAATATAGTGAAAACCACGGAAATCAAGAAGCATCCTACCAGGAAAATGTTACCTGGGAATATGTTTTGTGGGATATACCTATGCAGTCTGGCACTGATCTCTAATTATTTTCTGGTTGACTAGATACTAGATTTAGTGTATGAAACTTCCCAGATTTTCTCGAAGATAGCTTTTTGCTCAAGGCCACTGATGACCCCCTGAGAAGATCGCCTGGCATGAACCATATTCTTACAGACCACAGAGAGGAGATTATGATCATTAAGGAAAGAAAGCTCTCAAGGAGCTTACCTTGGAAGTTGTGTTGTCATGGCATCTCACTAGTTGGCAGCTGGGCTCTCTGCACTGGTTGTTCCTAGTCCCCCATGCTCACAGCACAACTCATTAGCACCTCACCTCATGCCTCAGCCCACATCCCTCAGGCCTCATTGTCGCTACTGAGGCACCGCGTGCCTCAAGATTGCTTAGTATGCATGACACGCACTGGTCTGACCAGTTATGAGGCTGCTGGTATGCAGGGAAGAGTCCTGGTTTTTTCCCTGGTTCTTGCTGAATCTCTCTTGATCTTTAGCTCACTCAGAGGAAGCCCCCTTGGCCGACATAGGCTTTGGCATGTCTAACAGCTGCTTACAGGGTCAAGGAGGGTCAAGTAGGTCAGCTGGGAAGTATGGGGGGAGTCAGTGCCCCTTCCGGTAAACTTTGACTAATGAAAAAGAGTAGATGTGAAGAAACAGACAGATAAATACTTCTCTCCCCTCCCCACAAACTGCTCTGAGATGCAATGTTTCCATGTCGTTTCTTGAGAGATGAATGTCATGAGTGAGCACCCGGCTGTGTTTTCTGGGGTAGATGTGGCCAGAAATAATGTACCATCTTGTATATCTTCCCCACTTTTCTGGATTCGTGTTCCTTTTCCTTTCACTTTTGCTTCCTGGTTTGCACCTCCACAAATGAAGAGATTGCATATTAGTGTTGCCTCGGGCTCTGTTTCCTAGGGCACCTGGGATAAGATAGTATATCATTTTCTCTTACAAAGAAGCATAACCTGTCCAGAGCAGGGATTACCACACACTAGGGGCAAAGTGGAGGAAATGTTGGTGCCTAGTATAGTAGGCTATCAAGACAAAATAAATCATTTGGAAAAATGAGATTATCTAACTCACTTCCTTGCCATTAGACAAAGTTACCACTTCCTTTTATGTGGTATGCAAATTTACACTTTGTAAAGAAAATGAAATTATACCACAGTCTGTTTACCGATTTAAAATATCCTATTGTAAATCAGCATCTTAACCTATGTGTGCCACAAGTAATAAGCATAATGTAATGATATAAAACTAAATACACTGGCAAATGCAAATATTCAGCTAAATGATTTGTCTTTAAAAATATTTACTGTTGGAGATTAATCACTTCAAAATTTGTGCAATTATTTTCTAAAAAGTTTGGAAACTAGTAGCCTACGCCTGGTGTATGGGCACTTCACATAAACTATCCGATAGAGCCTCCCCTTCTCAATTAGCACCTTTGTTTGTGCTGCTTAAAGACCCTTGGAACAAGAACTGAGTAGATCAGGGCTTCTCAAACTTAAATCCTGTACTGCCCACAATAACTCTCTTCAGTGTCTGTCTCAGGCACGAATATTTCCATGATCCCTAGAGATAAGAAATGCTGCATTTCTTTAATACCTTAAATTAAACCCAATTTGAGCTTTCTACCCCACAAGGTTGGTATTTCCACATACTGTTGTTCATCCTTCTAGCCCCATCCCTTTTCCTAGGACACAACCCGGAGTATTTTGGCCATGAGACCCTAGAGGCAGTGTGCTAGGACCCACAAGCTTTTCAAGGGCCTGTGATAATGTTTAAGACCTGAAGATTTAAGGGACATCTGGGTGGCTCAGTCGGTTAAGCATCTGACTCTTTGTTTTGGCTTAGGTCATGATCTCACGGATTGTGTGATCAAGCTCTGAGTTGGGCTTCTTACTCAGTGAAGAGTCTCTCCCTCTGCCCCTCCCCCCACTCTCTTTTTCTCAAAAATGAATAAATAAATCTTAAAAAACAAGATCTGAAGATTTAAGAAGTTCACTCATTAAAAAAAACACATACTAGGGGCGCCTGGGTGGCTCAGTGGGTTAAAGCCTCTGCCTTCAGCTCAGGTCATGATCTTAGGGTCCTGGGATTGAGGCCTGCGTCGGTCTCCCTACTCAACCAGGAGCCTGCTTCCTCCTCTCTCTCTGCCTGCCTCTCAGCCTACTTGTGATCTCTCTCTCTGTCAAATAAATAAGCAAATCTTAAAAACAAAACAAAACAAATAACCCGCCCCCCACATACTAGCTAAATCAAAGTGAATGGCTACTTAGTTAAATTTTTTTTGCTTAAATTTTTATAAAATGTTCTACTGTTGTATGTTTCTTAATAATTGAATTTAATATAAAACACTCCATCACATTTGAAAATGGTTCAATTTTTTTTAGAACATCCAAAATATCTTCCTCAGAAATTAGAGCCAAACATAAATTAAATGAATTAGGCATGGAAAAATAATCTCAGAAGCAAAATTATAGAAACCCCCCAAAATTTTTTGGCCAAGGAAGTTTTATTTAATGAGGGACATGGGTACATTTCAATATGGTTTATATGAGGTAAGGTGGAGTCTCTGAAAGTAAGTGCTTAGGGATTATAACGGTTCTTTAAAAAAAGATTTTTATTTATTTTAGAGAGAGAGTGGGGGTAGGGGCAGAGGGAGAGGGAGAGAGAGAATCTCAAGCAGGCTTCCCATCAGATTGAGCCAGCCACCCAGGCAGTCCAGGGGATTCTAACAGTTTTAAAACAGCCCTACTGACCAGAGTCTTAGGGAATCTGGACTGGAAGAGAAACCTCTCCTTGAAGTCATCCAGTGACCTTGCCCATCTGAAGTAGGTCTTGCTTGCCTGGATCCATGCCCAGGTCAGCTTGCTCTTGGCTGCACCCCAAGGCAGCAGCTGATCCCTGATGGTGGCACCCATTCCCCCTGTGCCAAGCTTGAGTCTCTGAGCCTGGACTGAGCACTGGTTCTGTAAGGTCACTGAGCACCCTAGGGTGCTGTGGCCCTACCCTCTGGTGCTCCTCCTCTCCAAAAATTCTGTCCCATTCACAGTTCCAGGTTCTTTCTCTTCCAGAGGCACAGACATCCCAAAATAGTGTGAGTGGTCTGCTGAATGACCTTAATAACACTGAATAAATCACTAGTGCCCTCCTGGGCTAAGGGAACCCAGATATCTAGAGCCTAAGGTCTGGAGGTTCTTCCTCAGAGAGGAAGAGGGAAATGACTTTTTACTATTTTTTATCCCAAGGCTACAAGGACAAAACATTAAAAAAATTCATTTATTTTAAACTCACCATTATGTTTATTTATTTATTCATTTATTTACTTACTTATTTTTTAAGATTTTATTTATTTATTTGACAGGGAGAGACACAGTGAGAGAGGGAACACAAGCAGGGGGAGTGGGAGAGGGAGAAGCAGGCTTCCCGCTGAGCAGGGAGCCTGATGTGGGGCTTGATCCCAGGACCCCAGGATCGTGACCTGAGCCGAAGGCAGATGCTTAATGACTGAGCCAGCCAGGTGCCCCTATTTATTTATTTTTTAAAAAGATTTATTTATTTATTTATTTGAGAGAGAGAGACAGAGAGACAGAGAGATAGAGCAATTGAGCACTGGATGCGGAGGGGCAGAGGGAGAGAGAGAATCTCAAGCAGACTCCCCACTGGGCAAGGAGCCCAACAATGGCAACACAGGGGCTAAATCTCATGACCCTGAGATCATGACCCTGAGATCATGACCTGAGTCAAAATCAGAAATTGGATCTTCAACTGGCTGAGCCATCCAGGCATCCCTGAATTTCTTTAAAAAAAAAAAAAAAGGAAGCTTTAAAAATACACTTTTCAAACCACATCTCCCACCTCCTCCTATCTAATTCTCTTATGTGATCCTTTCTCTCCTCCTCTCCCCTCAATCCCAATGAGAATCATCTGTGGGAATGATGAGGCTTTACTGTTCAGTAACTGTTAATCTTTGGGATGAATCCCAAATAAGAATGTACTCCCCTCTTAAGCTCTGAAATCACAGGATATTTCTGTTGTAAGGTTATAGGTATTTTAAAATGAAATCCAGACATATAATCACATCAATCAAGACTTTTCTTCAACTTGTGATTGGGTCTCATCCAGGAAGCGTGGATTCTTTTTTTTTTTTTTTTAAGATTTTATTTATTTATTTGAGAGAGAGAGAGAGCAAAAGGGGGGGGGCAAAAGGGAGAGAGAAGCAGGCTCTCCGCTGAGCAGAGAGCCCAATGAGGCTCGATCCCAGGACCCTGAGATCATAACCTGAGCCAAAGGCAGAGGCTTAACTGACTGAGCCACCCAGGTGCCCCCTTCAAGCATGGGTTCTTACTTAAAGACATTTTCAGTGAATAGTAAGGGTCTACAGTCACAGCAGAGTGATATTTTATGCTTTATGTCCACTCACATCTTTCTCTTCCCAAAAGTATAACCATGATTTTAACATCTGTCTTAAATGCACTCACTTCATGTTTGGATGCTGGAATATATAAGACCTTCTATTTCTTAATGTCTTCCTAGATATTCTGGTACTAAAGTTGCATTGCTTTGAGCTTGGTTTGCACAGAATTGTAACTGTGGAGGCACTAAGTCCAAACGTGATCAGCCTGTTTCAAAGGAAGACTTTGCATAAAATTAGACCTGACACTATTGGCACATAAATAAATTAACGAGGCTGATTCTTCGTTCAAAAAGGACTTAAGACCGGTTTCTGAGAGGTAAATACTTAAGTTGCTAGGAGCAAAGTCTAAGTTTTATTATTATTGTTGTTGTGGTGGTGGTGGTAGAAAGAAACACATAACATAAAATTTACCATCTTAACCGTTTTAAATGTGCAGTTTAGGAAGTTAAGTATGTTACCTTGTTGTACAATAAATCTCCAAAACATTTTCACCTTGCAAAACTTTGAAACTCCATACCTATTAAAAAAACAATTCCCCAGCAACCCCTCCCAGCAACCCCTTGTAACTGCCATTCTACTTTATGTTCCTATGAATTCGACTATTCTGGATACCTCTTTTTTTTTTTAAGATTTTATTTCTTTATTTGAGAAAAAGAGAGACAAGCAGGGGGAACAGCAGGCAGAGGGAGAGGGAGAAGCAGGCTCCCTGCTGAGCAGAGAGCCTAATGTAGGGCTTGGTCCCAGGACCCTGAGATCATGACCTGAGCAAAGACACATGTGTAACCAACTGAGCCACCCAGATGTCCCAGGATACCTCTTTTAAGTGGGATTATATAGTGCTTATCTTTCTGTGACTGACTTATTAGCATAATGTCCTCTTAGCATAATGTCCTCAAGGTCCTGATTTATCTCCTGCTACTCCTCTAAGCTTTCCTCTTTTTAAAACACTGCGAGCAAACAGAATTATTGCTGTTTCTTCTTTCTGTAAGTCTATCCCATCTGTCCAACCCTACTTCTTTTTTGCATGTCCAAATGCTCCCATCCCCTTCTTTGTGAAACCTTACTGATACCTCCAGTCAGGTACGATATCTTTCTCCTAAAAATCCCCAAAATGCCTTGTATCAGACAGGTTGTTACCATACCCTGCTTTACATTGATGAGTTGCCTATAAACTTACTATATCTATTCCTCCCCTTTGACTAATAATAACTCACTTCTGTTGGGTGCTAACTAGGTGCAAGGCACTGTTCTAAACACTTCATGGACATAAGCTCCTGTAACGCTTAAAATGACCTATGGAATAGGTACGATAATTATTTTACTGGTGAGGAGATGGAGGTAAACAAGGTTAAATAACTTGCCTAGCCACATAGTGTGTTTCATGTAGAGAAAAATGGGCTGGTGATTTTGCGGTGGAAATGACAAGATTCCAACGTGGTGGCAGTAGTGACACCGGCACAGGCAGTGCCAAACTAAGAATGGCAATTTATTCCATTGCAGAAGGGCTGCCAGGCCCTTTTTCCTGACTTTATCATCAGCACGTTGACCACCGGAAGTGTATACCATGTGCTTATGCTCTTGTTAATGACGTTTGTCAGTTTGTGGTATGTTGATGAGTGATTATATGTTAAAGAACTGTCCTTCTCACTACCAGCTCCATGAAGGTAGGAAACATGTCATTTTTGCCTGGTTCTTAGTACAGTGCATAACTGTAATAGGTGCTGAATAAATGATAAACTTATAAATAGAGGATTGAGTAAATGAATGAGTTATACTCTACTGTATTGGGAATGGTAGGAAAAATAGCTGGAGAAATGTACCCTGAGTGCACTGGAGATTCTGGTGTGCATGGAGGAATAAAAAGCTTGCTTGCCTACTCTAGGCATGATATAAAAGGCACAGATTACTAAAAAAAAAAAAAAAAAAGATAGTATTTTTTAAAGATTTTATTTTTTAAAGATTTTATTTATTTATTTGACAGAGAGAGGAACAGCGAGAGAGGGAACACAAGCAGGGGAAGTGAGAGAGGGAGAAGCAGGCTCCCCGCTGAGCCGGGAGCCCGATGCTGGGCTTGATCCCAGGACCCTGGGATCATGAACTGAGCCAAAGGCAGATGCTTAACAACTAAACCACCCAAGTGCCCCAGGATTGGTTTTGTAAAAATAAAATATAAACAACCAAACCGGGCACCTGGGTGGCTCAGTGGGTTAAAGCCTCTGCTTTCACCTCAGGTCATGATCTCAGCAACCTGGGATTGAGGCCCGCATCGGGTTCTGTGCTCAGCAGGGAGCCTGCTTCCTCCTCTCCCTGTCTCTCTGCCTGCCTCTCTGCCTACTTGTAATCTCTCTCTGTGTCAAATAAATAAATAAAATCTTTAAAAAAAAATCAAAACAAAAAACAAAAACAAAACAACAAAACCAGAAATGAAGGTCCTTATATTTCAAAGCATCATAAACAATGGAAAGGTAAATGATAAGATGGGAAAAATATTTACAGCTTGAATAATAGCCTTAAGATAAAAAAAAAAGTTTACATTTCAAAAGAAAAAAGACAAATATCCTAGTAGAACAATGGACAAAGGACACTCATTATGTAAAAATGTTCTTATGAAGAATTTCCCTGTGTCTGTAATGAAAGTATGATCTTAAGAAGAGCAACAATGTAAAAAAAAGGTAAAAAAAAAAACCCCATAAAATCTTGAATGGCCTTTAAATGTTTTGTCTGTTTGTAAAATCAATTTTTAACTATCCGTGGATTGAGTTATTCTTTGACTTTCCTTTTTTATTGTTATCCAGGATTCAAAGGCACATTGATTAGTTTCACTTATTACCAGCAATAGTAGAGAGAATCTGAGTGGGGCTGAAATAATGATTTTAGAATAACTACCTTCATTCATTCATGAACAAATATTTATAGTGCTTACTGTGTGCCAGGCATTGTGTTAGGTGCTGCAGTTACATTGGAGAGCAAAACTGAAACGCTTCCTGCATTTAAACTGTAGTGAAAGTCGGGGCGTGGAGCAGACATTAACTTCATAAAATCACACAAAATATATATATACAACTGTGATGAGCGCTCTGAAGTAAAGTACAGGTTGCCATGAGAGAGAACAAGGGGGACCTCATTTCAATTGTTGAGTCAGGAAGGACTCTTGAGGGTGTGATATATGAACTGAGGTCTGAGGGATGATAGGTAACTAGGAAGTGTGGTTGGAAAAGTGGGCTTGGGAAAAGCAAGCATATTAGCTAAATGGAACTGCATGAATAAAGGTCCTGAGTCAAAAGGGAGCTTGAGGCTTTATAAGTGCTGTAAGAAGGCAAATGTGGCTGAAGTGGATGGCCTGAGGGAACAGGTGCCATGGTATAACACTGAGAAGGACAAGAAGGTTGTAGCTAAGACTTCTGCCTTTATTCTAAAAGCGCTGAGAAGTCATTTAGGGGTTTTAAGCAAGATTATTCAATTATTCACAATGTTTCACATTATAAACTAGCTAGAATGTTGATGTGTGTTAATTAGGATAAAAAATTAAAGTAATGCTTTAGATTAACTTTATAATTTAGGAAGCCTGTTTGAAGATTATAGTAGAGAAGCCTAGGGTAATTAGATGACAGATTCTTGGGTTAAGTGGGGTTTATGTACACAGATTTGGTGCAATGATATAAAAATCTTATTCAGAAGACAAGTCTCCTTGATAAATATTTATAATTAATCCAAAAACATGGGCTATAGAAAAGGACCTTGTGTTTTTGGAGTCCAGTGAAATAAAATCATATTACACCATAACACGATAGGTGTTTGTCAGATTAGTTTTCCATTGGACACAATTGAGATATTAAAATTAAAAGTCCAGATTGATATATTATACTTAGTTAAAATGATGAATTTATTTTCTTAGGCGTACTACTAAAACAGATTCATTTCTACTTAAAGTGCATTTAAAACTAAAGATTTATTATTGAATTTTAGACCTAAGAAGGTTTTATGAGAAGCACTGAAGATTAACTAGGGTTAATAGTCACGATCATGGTTAATCATTTACCTAAAGACCAATGTTGAAAATCACATTTAAGATAGAATTTATGGTACAAGTCCCTTTTATTAAAGAGCATTGATCACACTGTTGGTGGGGGTGTAAATGAGAACAATGTATTCTCAAAAATAATTTGGCCCTGAATTCTAAAGTTGAATGTTTCATTCCAACTACCTAGTCATTTCAATGTTGGGTGTATATTGTAGAGAAACCTTTGCATACATGCCCCAAGAGACAGTATCAAAATTACTCATGAAATCATTGATCATAATAGCAAAAAACTAGAAACTCAACTGTCTGTAGAAGGAAGATAGATAAATTGTAGAGTAGTCACACAGTAGAATATTATACAGCAGTGAAAATGACTGAACTTTATGTAATGGCATGGAAGGTTCTAGAAATATAGTAGTAAGTAAAAAAAACCAACAATACCAGCTTAAAACCAAGCAAAACTACAAAAATATATTACTTAGGGATGCAGACATATATGGTGATGTTATTTTTTTAAAAAGACAAGGGGATGGTAAAATACAATATCAGGATAGTGGTTACCTGTGAAGGACAAGCAGGGAAGTGGGATAGGGAAAGAAACTCCTAGGCTGGTACAAAGATTGGTCACAGTTCTGTTTTTAGGTGGGATGGTGGGCTCATGGGTTCACGGGTGTAATACTCATGGTTGTTGTGCTTCACACACCCTTTTGTATGTATAGTTTAAAAATATAGATGTATATTGATAGAATAGTAGTAAAAGAATGTGAGTCAATACTCAGTATATTTTAGTAGGAAGAAGGCAGAAACAATAAAGAATACAAATACGAACGGTATAGAACACAAATATAAACAAAACAACACAAATTGAACTTATAATTAGAAAGTTGAAAATGTACAGAGAATTTCTATATGTATAGCTGATTAATTTAAAGTTTATCTCAGGGATATTTTTACTACATTCCTCATCCAGAGCTGATAAGTCATTTTACTTATTTACTTATTTGACATTGTAGTAAATGTCAAAAACAGAAAGAAATGAGGACAATATAGAACATCATACAGAAAATACATTTGTTATCAAACTCTGTTTTAAAGATTTCTTAAACCTAAGAGCTACAATTCTGAAAGTTTTTTCTGAGAATGTATTACTTCTAAAAGTTACATTTTTTGTTCTTTGTATTCTTGCAAGGCTGACATGAGTTCATTGCAGAGTTAAAAATGGTAATTACCTGGTAAGCATTACTATTATTGTATTTCATGAAAACCAGATTGCAATTAACTTTTGGTTCATTACTATGTCACCTGTAATGGTATAGTATTTGCATAAGGCACAGTCTACGTTAGTCTTTTCTTCCCTGTGAAATTCAGATGGTATTTTACTCTAGCAACAAATCTTTTTTTTTTTTAAAGATTTTATTTATTTATTGGAGAGAGACACAGCGAGAGAGGGAACACAAGGAGGGGGAGTGAGAAAGGAGGAAGCAGGCCTCCCGCTGAGTGGGGAGCCCGATGTGGGGCTCGATCCCAGGACCCTGGGATCATGACCTGAGCCGAAGGCAGACACTTAACGACTGAGCCACCCAGGTGCCCCTCTAGCAACAAATCTTTAAGGCTTTTATGTAGAGATGAAGGACAGTTTGCTTGTTCTTATCCTCTGCCCAGCACATATTCTTAGTGGGTGAGTGTAGTGCGGTGCTGACAAGGCTAAAGTCAAAGGTTGAAGTCAGAATTGTGGGATAAGAGCTTGTGTACTCTTTTTCAGATTTCTGTAACAAAGAGCCACTGAAATGTTACTAGAGAAGCATAAAAATTAGACTAGTCATCTCAGTATCACTGGGCAATCAATGGATGCTAAGAGTATTGAATTGGTGGTCAGAAGAACTGAGTTTGAGTTTTCAACTTCTTATACTGAATTATGGTATTCAGTTAACATCTTTGTACTTCATTTTCCTCATATTTATCACAGAGGTAATAGCTCCTTTTTCTTCTTCCTAGGATTGTTACGAGAATGGAAATAAATTGATATACATGAAAAACGTTTATAATTTCTAGGAATATGCAAACGTTAGTTTGTCACTAGGTCTTTTTCTTAAATATATTAACATTCATAGAGACCTATAGCAAAATGCTTTATTAGGCCTTTAAAAGTTACTATGTAAACGACACGAATTTCTTAATAGAAATAAAAAAAATGCCTATAAGGTCTGCTTGAAAAATCATTTTATTGATTTTTTCACAAAAATGAACTACTTAGATGTAAATGTCAAAGCATATCTCCACAGAATCCACAGGGTATCTAGATTTATTAATCAAGTCAAGCCCTACTTTTGCTTTTTAACTTCCAGGGAAACCAGTATGGTCCTTTCTCTTCTTTATTTAGGTATGGAGGAAACATAAAGTTATGCCTCTCAAGAGTATCTGCTATTATCATCAATATAGTAATGTTGTGGACAGGCTGGATGGGCCCCCAGGTTTGGAATTTTGCTTCTGCTCCAGGGCCTGGTTAGACTTGTAGTTCTAGAATCTTGAACAACTTAACTGGAAGTTGCCTTTGCCATTTGAGAAAGGTTCATGTACAGAAAAACTGATAATGCATCCAAAAGTCATTTGCTAATTTACAGTAAGAAATACTGTAAACTCATACATTCATGATGACACTAATATATTACTTTTGCTTTATAGTTCCTAAAGGCTTTTAAATTCATTATCTCATTTTGGAATCTCATGACTTTTGAACAGAATGACTTAATTTCAAAACTGTTTATTCTATTTCTCAGGTGGAATATACCAAAAAAGTGCAAAACAAAATAGGGGACCATATCTTAGATATCAAAAACAACATCCTGTTAACAGTTCTTCCTATTTCCTTCCTATCTTTCCTATGCACGCATATATAATTGAGAACATACTGTATATGCCATTTAAATGCCAAAGTTCCCTTTCTTTCTCTCTTCTTTTTCTTTCCTTCCTTCTTTTTCTTTTTCTTTCTTTTCCTCTTTCTTTCGTTCGTTCTTTCTTTGTTATGATGGCTACCTATGCTTTTTGTAAATGTTTTGGAAAAGTTGTAGAAAGCAGACAAAAGTCCAAAGCAGAACATGAAAACCACATATCATCTACTACTGTAGTTAAATACAGTGAACATTTTGGTGTATTTCCTTCCAGTATTTTATTCCTTTTTATTTTTTATTTATTTTTGTTTTTTAAAAAAACGTAGTCGGGATCATACCAAGGCAGGAATGTTTGGGGAGACAGACACTGGCTGGGCTCGGATCAGGCAGCCTCTACTCTCCAGTCTGGCGGACTGGAAGCTGCAGATCAGCACTTTTCTTCCTGGACAGGGGTAACGAGAGTGACTATTTTCCTTTAAAGCTCACTTCTTTCTGTCTTTTAAGCTCATTTGTACATTGTTCATTTCCTCCGAATCTTCAAGGCCATCGACACCTGCCGGTATGTCACCAAGTTATCTCTGATGGTTTCGGGAAGCCCGTAGCTTCTCTGCGGCCTTTCACTTCTGCTCACCCAAAGACTCCCGCCCCGACTGCACTTTCTCCTGCGATGACTGAGCAGGCGGTAGGAGGACTCGAGTTCGGAGCTTCAGAGGGATCCTGAAACTGGAACAGCCTAGTCACAGCCCTCGCCCCGCGGCGGGGTCGGGAGCGCCCCGGGGCTCCACTAGGAGGCTCCGAATCTCTCCGCCGAAGGGCTTTCCACGCCGAGAGCCCTCGCGGTCGCGTCCTCTGCTCCGGGGCGGCCGCAGCCCTCAGGGAGGCCAGCCCTTCCTCGTCCCTCCCGAGGTTATCCTCAGAGCGCACTTCCCTGTGGCTCCCAGTCCCCAAATCCTGGTGTTGCGGGAGGGTCTTTTCTCGTCGCGAGAAAGGTTCTAGGCCTCAGGCTCGCTCTCCGCCTCTCGTGAGATCCCGGCAGGCCTCTGCCACCGACCCCAACGGCCAGATCCTCTCCGCCTCGCTTTGCGAGCCTGGAGAAGTGCGTCCCTTCTCGCTTGCCTTATGCCAGGCGAGGCGGGGACCGCACTACAGTGCGGCCAGCGGAGGGGGGAATGCTCACGTGCGGCACTTTGCTTTCCAGCCGGCGACACGAGCTCCCGAGGAAACCACCGTTCAGACGACCAGAACCAGTATTATTTTGTCCTGGGGGCCCACATAGGAGGGAGGAAAGGCCACCTACTGGACCTAGACAGCGGACGCGCCCATTTTCTCCCCCTCGATTCGTCTGAACCGCCCGGAGCCGCGAGCGCGCCTGCCGCGGCCGAGCTGCCTCAGCCTTTGACAGCTCGGCGCGAGCACCTCGGACCTGGAGTCTCGGCACCCGGGGAGGGACGGGGCGGGGCGAGCGCGCGGGGCGGGGCGAGCGCGAGCCGGGGCCAGAGGAGGGAGCGCGCGAGCCGAGCCGAGCGGTGCCGAGCGGAGCTGGGAGGTACTGGGGAGAGGCAGGCTGAGCCCGCCGGCCGCCTGCGCCTCAGCGCGGATCGTGCTGCGTCGCCAGGCTCCGCGTACCCCCGCCTCTGCCCGGGCTCCCGCAAAACTTTTATTCTCTGGGGCTTCCCGGGGTGTCCGAAGGAATCGGAGCGCTCGGCCGGCTCTGCGCTCCCCTGCCGCGGCGACCGAGCGGATGTGCATCCCTTGCCCGCTGGGCTCTGGCGTCCCGCGCCTCCTCACCTGCTGCTGATCGCTCCCCAGAGCGGCGAGGGGCACCCGCGGAGCGGCCGCGCGGGCGCCAGCGCCCCCGAATTCTCCCGCCCACCACCGTAGACTCGCCCAGCGCAACTTTAACTTGATTCCTCTAGCCCATCTCGGGCACCCGCGGCTGCTGCTTTGCTGCCACCGCTGCCGTCTCGGCCGCCGCCTCACAAAGGGGCGCGGGGAGGGGAGGCGGCGCGGTCCGCGGGCACAGGCTCCGGTGCGCACGGCGCGGGCCTCCCTGCCGCCGAGGCCGGGAGACAAAAGGGAAACTGCCTCTGTTCGCCGTGCGGACTGGGAGCAGCCTGCTCGTCAGCCTCCTGCCCGGCTCCGCGAGTCTCCTCCCCCCTCCCTCGGCTGCTGCTCCGCCTCCCTCCCCGCGGGCTGTCCCCGCAGTGCTCCGGGACCCGGCGAGCCTTCGGGGCGCGCGTCGCTGCTGGTGGTTGGGGCCGTAGCGATAATAAATGATAGAGGATACAATGACTTTGCTGTCTCTGCTGGGTCGCATCATGCGCTACTTCTTGCTGAGACCCGAGACGCTCTTTCTGCTGTGCATCAGCTTGGCACTGTGGAGTTACTTCTTCCACACGGACGAGGTGAAGACCATCGTCAAGTCCAGCCGGGATGCCGTGAAGATGGTGAAGGGCAAGGTGGCCGAGATCATGCAGAACGATCGGCTTGGGGGGCTCGACGTCCTGGAGGCCGAGTTTTCCAAGACCTGGGAGTTTAAGAGCCACAACGTGGCTGTGTATTCCATCCAGGGCCGGAGAGACCACATGGAGGACCGATTTGAAGTTCTTACGGACCTAGCCAACAAGACGCACCCGTCCATCTTCGGGATCTTTGACGGACACGGGGGCGAGGTAGGAGTTCTCTGGGGTTTTGTTTGTGTGGGTGTGCGTAAACAAGAGGATGTGTGAGCGGCGGGGTAGGAACTGGGTGCGAGGGGCGTGGTGATGACCTGGTGCCCGGCTGGACAAAGACACTGGATCCAAATGTGACTCAACTTGCTAAAAAATACTGCTGGGTCCAGACCTCTTGGTCTCAGTGGCCAATTTGGGGGAGGGAGGTTCGTCCACAGTCTGTTTTGTGCCTCATAATTTATGAGGTTTCTCAAGGCCAGAACCCAGCAAATGACTGTGCTGGTTTTTAGGGGAGAGTTTAAGGTTTCTACTGTGAACTTTGGCCCAGGGCCTCAGCGCCCCTCTTCTAGGGTTTGAGGCTAAGCGAGGCACAAAGAAGAAAGAAAATATCTCTGATTCTCTTTAGGGGAAAAAGAGACAAAATCTGCAGAGCCGAGTCAGTGAGGGCTCATTGAAGATGAAGGAAGCTGTGACTCCTTCCTATCCCATTCTCCTAGAGGAGGAACCCGAAGGGCAGCTCTGCGCTTCTTCCCAACTCCATTAACTTTGCAAGTGCGGTCGGGCTAGTTGACAGCAGCGCCTCACTGGTCGCCTGCGTTTAGCTGGATCGTGCCACGGGATTGGGATGCCTCTGGCCTTTGCAGAGGTGGCAATGCCTGCAGAGGAGACGGTGCCCAGATCTCGGCCAGGCGCCCTGGCTGGCGTGGGTGCGCAGGCATCTCCTTGGTTCTAAACTCCTTTATTTGGGGTTCATCTGGGGCAAAAGATGATGTTGGAGGCCGGTTCAGGTCCCTCTGCGGCATTTCTGCGGCACCCTAATTGCGCGCCGGGGCTCAGATTTCCTGGAGGTCGGGGCGAGTGTTGGCTCTGGTCCTTGGGCAGTGGCCCAGGGGAAGTGAGTGGCAAATGTGGCTCCAGCGCCGAGCTCCCAAGCGCATCAGGCCAGCAACCCCATCTCTCTCAATTGGCAGTTTGTGAGAGTTTCAATGCTATATACTTTTATTTATTTTTTTCAGGATACTTTCTTATTCATATTCCCTCTGCCCCCTCTGTTACCCCTTCTTCATTAGCCCCCTACCTCTCCCCCCATCCTCTCTGTGCCCACATCCAACTTTCCTTCCAACTCTCATTTTGGTCCTTCTGGTCTCTGGTGGGCTGTAGAAAGAGCAGGTCATGCTCTTTCAGGATCTGCTTCTTCTTTGGCCTTTGTTTTGGGTGAACATTGAGAAAGCTTTGAATTGGTTATCTTATTTGCATTCTGTCTTTGATACAAAGTCACTTCACCCACCACTCTGCTAATCTTTCCAGATACTGTATGTATCTGCTTTAAACCAACTTTGCCAGGAATGACAAACTTAGTTGGAAAATTTATTTGGTACAACTGAAATCAATTTTTGCTATTTTCCATCCAACCTAGCCCTATGTTCTGTCTTTCAAAATGAAGGTTTCTTACTGGTTGTAATTTTGTAGGTTTTTGTGTAGGGTGGGGTTCCTTTCCCCTTGGTCACAGGATAGGTGAAAGACCTGAAATTAACTGAGGGAAGAGATGCTCTGTGCTTGGGTAAAACACATTTAAATGATAATGTTCCCAATAAAATGACTAAATTGTTTTCTTGGTTTGATCAGAATGTCTATATTTTCATTTTATATGCCTAGACTCTTAAATCATTTAATAAAGCTTATATTTATCATATATTTTTAAATTAAAATTGGCCAGCTGTTAATCTGCTTCTGGTCCTAGAAAGCAGTTTTATTTTTAATTTAAAGGTCCAGATGTAATATTAATGTTGTGAAACTTTGGGTTGTGCTTGCATGGGTGCTATACTGACATGTTTTGAGCCTGCACGTGTAAGTGAATGAGTATTTTAAATTTTCTTTTAAGTTGGTATTCTAAAACCTGAAAGTTGCGGACCTAAACAGATGTCAGGTTGAAAAATTTCCAGTACTATCTTCTGGTAAATGTATCATTCAGAAAAGGGACATGATCAATGTTTTTATTTAAGTAGAAGAATTTTACATGTATAGATCCCCTCCTTAAAAACAGAGTAATTGTTCTATCTATAATCTCCTATAATATGTGGCTAGTTCATTCATCTTGGCTTTGTTTTAGGGTAAAATATGAAAAGTAATGTTCTTTAGTTGCTATTGGGAATGCGATGATAACAAATAACATTAGGTAATTTATCTCTTGCTTTTCCTTTCATTCAAAGAAAACCCCACCATCTAATTGTTGTGTGTTGTTTTAGCTCCTGTAACATTCACCAGAGGAGGGTGCCACTGTTTGATTTTCGTAAAGATGATAGTTGTCTCCTTTCAGAAAAGGGGAAGCTTTTTCTGAACTCCCTATTATTTACATATGTTGTGTACATAACATAAATGAGGACTTTATTTTTATTTCTAATAATTCAAACTAATAAGGTAGTCTATAAAAAATGAGGGCCTATCTACAATGGTACTGCTTTTTAAATGTAGAAAGGACCTAAGCCACCTTGTATATATACATTTCATCCTATTTTTTAGATGAGATATTTGTTGATGGGCTTAAGATGTGACCTTCCTAAGGTTAGTTCAATTTGGTGATTTTTATATTAAACCACTGGACAAATTAGTTTGCATATTTACCTCGATGGATAGCACACTAGGGATACAAAGGTGAATGAGACAGGATTCCTGTCCTCACAAAGTTTTAGTGTAGTGAGAAAGATCTGTATAACAAAAATTATAGTCATGTTGTGCTTAGGGTGTTATGGGAACACCAAGTAGGGGCATTTAAATCATACTGGGAGGTGGGAGGCCCAGGGAAAGACACTTTGAAGACATTATTTATTGTAAGTTAAAGGCACAGGCTTTGGTTTGAGATCTGGCTTTGAATCTCTGCTCTGCCTTATACTAGCTGTGACCATGGACAAGTTGCTTAGTCAACTTTATCTGGGAGTTATTAATCTGAAAAATAGGGATAATAATGCAAATAAGGTACATCTCTATCAGTTGTATTATACCATATCAAGAGAAACACTGAATGGATGTGGAAGGATGTGGAAAAGAAAGCTTAGAGACCAAGAAGTCTGCACTGTTAGGGCAACAATATCCTAGAAAGAGACTCTGCATGTGAAAGCCACAGTTTTGATCACTAGAAAGGCATATGTTGGATATGGATAGTTTATGGTGTATCCCTTAAACTCTACATCTCTTTGTTCTAACTTCTGGTAAGCTGATTACTAATTTGGGATTTCAGCTATCTTAGCATTGGAGAAACAGCATCCTGGCTTCTGGTGCAAATTTTCTGATGAATGGAAAGGAATATTCTCTATGATTAATTAATAAGTTGGTATCCTGATTTGTACTTCAGTCTCTTAGCATGAGTTGGTACCCTTTAGTCTATTCAGTTGCATGTTTTTGATAAAAATATATCTCTGGACTTCTTATGCTGAGGACCAGACTCTGGCTGCTGTGACTTCTACATGAATGACAGCTTAAAGAGCTTTGTCTCAGTGGTCCTATAGGTCCGCTTCCTCACTTGATGCTGTTGGGCCCTTGAGACATTCTAACCATGATACTGTGGGTGGATGGTTGATTTTCTGTGTGTGTGTGTGTGTGTGTGTGTGTGTGTGTGTTTATCTAAAGCTATGACTGTGATTGTTTTTCTGTATAACAAAAGATTTAAAAAGATTGTAACAACAAAAAGGTTAAAAAAAAAAAGCTCTAATTATACCAACTGATGTGGAAAGGTTATTTTTAAAATTAAAAAATAATGTTTATCTAGGAAAATGGGTGTGTGTGTGTGTGTGTGTGTGTGCTTATCTGTAATTTTTGTCTACAGGGAAAAGGTGGGTGGGGTGTTTTTTTGTTTGCTTCTTTTCCTTTTTATATTATGTAAAAGAAATATCACGGATCCTTTGCGGCAACTTTGTCAATGTTCATGGCTGAAACCTATCTGAAAAAACAGATTGTTATGTGCTCCATCATTACTGTATTAAAGGTCATTGTATCATACAGTTGACACATAGGTTGGCCAGTGGTCCAGTGGTTAAACTTAGAGTTCCACACTTGGCATCAGAGAAGTTGTATTTCAGATGCTTGTCGGGGGCTACAGTCTTGAGGCTCAGCACTTCTCAGAAGTTCAGATGAGAAACTGCTTATAGAAGGTTCTCTGAAGGATACATAGTGTCTATTTCTTTAGATCAATGGTTCTTAACAGTTCTTGAGTTATGCTTCCCTTTGAGGATATTATGAAACTACAGACACAGCCAAAGGAGAATGGACGTGTGCATCAAGTTTTGTTTGTAATTTTAAAGATAAGTGGATGCATGAAGCCTCTTGATTTTAGGTTAGTTCAAGCAGAATAAAATCTGTTTCTGATAAATCTAGACCTGCAAAGAACTGTGTACCTGGACCCCTTCCTTGGCCTGATTGTCATCTTCTCCATCATTTGCATTTATTAAATTGTGTGCTGTCCTTTGCCTATGAGGGTTGTTATGAAGGATGGTGTTCCCAGAATTTTCTGAGAAATCAATTGCAAAGATGTTCTCGAGGACTTCATTTGTTGCATTATATAGTATTCTTTTTATGAGGACCAAGGGAAAGACAGTTCTCTGATAGCTTTGTGTTTTTATCTTAAGGATTGAATCATATGACTGGTTGGATCATCCTGTATTTGTTGGCTGCTAGAAGTGTTAGAGCCAAACCTCTGACCTACCTCTAACAAATGTGCAGAATTTTATAGAATACATTGATTTGGTATATAAATCTCACTCCCAGGACAGCTTATCTTTCCTGCATTCAGCTTTCCTTTGTTTTATTTTTTTTTCTCTTCTGAGGTATGTCATTTTATATTGTTGTGGTATATGTATTTATGTAAGTTTCATTGGATCCTTTCTGAAATAAGATATAGTTCTGAATAATTAAATATGAGTGGCATGATGAATGATCTGCTTTTCAGACATTATAGGTGCTATTAGTAAATGTTGAGCTCCCACATTACCAAATTTACAAAAGGCCTGTGGATTTTATGTGGACAAATGCCTTTTGATTTAAGAGAAAACTCAGATTACTTTGGTTTAAAATGACATATTGACATTTCTGCCAAAAAAGGAGGGGTAGTTTCCTCCTTAGTCAGCCCCCCTGTCCCATGCCTAGGAATCTATTTGTAGGTGAATGTAGGATCATGACTGCTGACCTTGGTGCACCTTCTCAACAGATTGTTTAGAAATTCAGTTCAATTAAACTAACATTTTCTGTATAGTCGGACACATGTGGAAAACAGCATTATGTTCTCTGTGATGCCTAAAGATGAATCAGTGCATTCTCTGCCCTGGGGGGACATTCCATCTACTTGGAGAGATGAGCTTCTTAATAGCACAGCTATGAGGTGGAGTCAGGGCAACTACAAGAGGGTGATGGCTTGACTGAGGGAGCTTGGGGAGTCTTGGATAAATTTGAAGAGGAGCTGACTTTTGATTATATCCTAGCATTTCAGGAGACAGAGATTAGCGGAGAGAGGATGAGAAGATGACGTTACAGGTTGACAGAAAAAGAAAATGTTATAGAGGAAGTAAAATACAGCACAGTTGGAAAAAATGCAAGTAGCCCATGTGTTTAGAGCAGGCTTTCCCCAACTGCTATTATTCTAGAAGCCAGTACCTTATTTTTTTCATTTTTGAGTGCCCTCTTTATTTTGATATAGTCAATAATATTTTTTAGATTGACTATTTTTGAAAATTATATTTATTTAGAAAAGAAACCTCATATCAGCACTGTGAGTGGAAAATCATTAAACGAAGTTTTTGGCCTCTAATCTGCTAAGAAGCCATCTCCATTGTGAGGGAGTAAAGTGATTTTTATTTTTATTTTATTTTATTTTTAAAAGAGTAGAATGATTTTTTTACATTTTTTTATTGTGTTATGTTAGTCACCATACATCATTAGTTTTTGATGTGGTGTTCCAAGATTCATTCTTTACGTATAACACCCAGTGCTCCATGCAATATGTGCCCCTCCTTAATACCTACCACCAGGCTCACTCATCCCCTTACCCCACTCCCCTCTAAAATCCTATTTGTTTCTCATAGTTCACAGTCTCTCATCTTTCGTCTCCCTCTCCGATTTACACCGATTCACTTCTCCTTTCCTGCTCCTAATGTTTTCCATTTTATTCCTTATGTTCCACAATTGAAACCATATGATAATTTAATTTCTCTGCTTGACTTATTTCACTCAGCATAATCTCCTCCAGTCCTGTCTATGTTGATGCAAAAGTTGGGTATTCATCCTTTCTGATGGCTGAGTAATATTCCATTGTATATATGGACCACATCTTCTTTATCCCTTCATGTGTAGAAGGACATCTCGGCTTTTCCCACAGTTTGACTATTGTGGACATTGCTGCTCTGAACATTGGCGTACATACGGCCCTTCTTTTCCCTACATCTGTATCTTTGGGGTAATACCCAGTAGTGCAATTGCCAGATTATAGGGTAGCTCTATTTTTAATTTTTTGAGGAATCTCCACACTGTTTTCCAAAGTGGCTGCACCAGCTTGCATTCCCGACAGTGTAAGAGGGTTCGTCTTTCTCCACATCCTCTCCAGCATTTGTCGTTTCTTGCCTTGTTAATTTTTGCCAAGAATAGAATGAATTTTTAGAAGGTTCTTCTAGTCTCTCGCTGCCTCTAGAGTCTCACTATCCCTCTCCCCTTGATTTTTTTTAAAAGATTTTATTTATTTATTTGACGCAGAGAGAGAGATTACAAGTAGGCAGAGAGGCAGGCAGAGAGGAGGAAGCAGGCTCCCTGCGGAGCAGAGAGCCTGATGCGGGCCTAGATCCCAGGACCCTGAGATCATGACCTGAGCTGAAGGCAGAGGCTTCAACTCACTGAGCCACCCAGGCGCCCTCCCCTTGATTTTTATGAACAAAAAAGTAGCTTTTAAAATTTAATTGTTGGCCGTAATAAGAAGAAAGGCAGGCTGCTTCCTCCCTTCCCGGGTGCAAAGCACATCTAGTGATGCCACTCTTCGAAGAACTCTGGTTTATCCACTGTGACTTCTGTGGCAGCTAAGATTTCATTGTCACACACCTTCATGGGGAACCCCGAGTTATGAGCAGTTCCCAGAGGTCTAGAAGAAATCCCACCCCCATTTCTAATGCAGGAAAATGGAAAACATTATAGTAATAAACCTGAATCCTTTCTAGCTTAGTTTAAAAAGTAAATAATTCGCCAGTTTTGGTACTTGAGTTATTATTGGTCACAAAACCAAGCCCAAAGATATAGAGAACAGTTTGGTCATTGCCAGAGGCAGGGGTGAGGGATGGGCAAAATGAATGAAAAGAGTCTAAAGGTAAAAAATTCCAGTTATAAAATAAATTATGGGGATATAATGTACAGTGTGATGACTATAGTTAATACTATTGTATTGCATATTTGAAAGTTGCTAAGAGAAGAATCCTTAAAAGTTTTCATCACAAGAAAAAAATTTCTGTAACAGTGTGTGGTAACAGATATTTACTAGACTTTCATTTCTCAATGTGTGGTGATCATTTCTTAATATCATTTCTCAATATATATAAATGTCAAATCATTATGTCATATGCCTGAAACTAATATAATGTTGTATGTCAACTATACCTCAACAAAAAAAATACTTGAAAAACTCAAAAAAGTAATATTTTTATTTTGAGTGCTAATATTTGAAATATTTGATTATTCTTAATTTCTATTTTGAACCTTAACCCACTTCAGTAATATATTATTGTGATTTAAATTTTATTACCATTTGAATAATCCTATTTAGTAGATATATCTGTAGCAAGTTAAACATGTTTAAAAATAGATTGACTTTGAAATGATAAAAGTCATACAGCTACATGGTAGGATAGAAAAGAAAAGAAAAAAAGTCACTCAAAATCTCATCCTCTTGTCACATCCATTCTTATGATTTTGGTGTATTACTTGCTCATCTTCTTAAAATACGCATTTTATTTATTTTTATTTTTATATTTTAAAGATTTTATTTATTTATTTGACAGAGAGAGAGAGATCACAAGTAGGCAGAGAGGCAGGCAGAGAGAGAGGAAGAAGGAAGCTCCCTGCTGAGCAGAGAGCCCGATGCGGGCCTCGATTCCAGAACCCTGAGACCATGACCTGAGCCGAAGGCAGAGGCTTTAACCCACTGAGCCACCCAGGCGCCCTTTTTTCAGTTTTTATAAGCTTATAAACATGAAGTCATTTTGCTCTGTAATTCTTTATTATATTTCTAATGTATTTCCTACTGATAGATTAATATTTTACTATATGGCTATTTGGTAGGTAACTCAGTTGCTTTCTAATTGGTATACATTTAGGTAGCATTAACTTTTTACCATTGTAAATAATATTGTAATAATAATTATTATTTTTGAAATTATGATAAGTTTTGTGTTTCTGCTGTAGTTTGGATTATTTCTCCATGGTGGATTTCCAGAAGTGGGGTTTCTGGCTCAGAGGAAAAATAAAGAAACCACCATTATTGGTAATAATAATAATAATAATAATAATAATAATGGCTGACATTTATTGAATATGTATACTATTTCCAGGCAGAGTTTAAAGTACTTTATATATATTACCTAATTTTAATTATCATAACAGTGTTTGAGGTAGGTACTATATATATGTAGAAATTCAGGCACTGAGAAGTCAAGTAATTTATCCAAAGTCTCTTGTAGCTCGTAGGTGGTGAAAGTAGAATTTCAAACTAGGATTCTGATTTAGAGCTATCTATCTCCAAACCCTATGCTATCAGTTTAAAATCCATGAATCTCATAATTTGGGCAATGATGTGTGACTAGCATTGTTAGGTGAACAGTCTTCTCATGTTGCTCAGTAGGACTTGGAGTTTCTCGTTTGACTCTGACAGTTGTTCTGTGACATGTGGTATTGTTGTTGAAAACTCAATGCTGGAAATCTTGGTAGGTAGATCTTGTAATTGACTAAGGAAGTCCTAAGGTTAAAAAAATTAGGGTCAAAAGTCAGAGCAGGTGGTGACTCACAAACAGCCATTCTCATCCACTCCCCTCTTTGCTGTCAGGATCTCTGTCCCATTACAGAGAATCTCTAACATTTTTGCCTGTTCATGAAAGGCTTGCATAGAATTTACAGTGGCATTAACATAACCATTTGCAAAAATGATTTAGGTTTTATTTGTTTTACTTTAAAGTAACAAAGACTTAAAGATAAATATGTAGTTGTGTGTATGTGTTTGAACAATTTCTCTTTATACTGAAGAACTGTTTTTTAGAACTAAAATAATTTCCTATATGTAAATAGTTATTAATTTTAAGTAGCAAAATATTATTTTTTCATTTGTTTATAATATTGAGTTGGTACGTTTAGTTTGAGTAGATATGGTCTTTGTTTCCATTCCAGAAGGCTGCTTCATACATTGTTCTCTTAGTCAATCTTAAGTTGAGCCCAAGCTTTGGCAATGGCTAGTTATAATCTATTTTTAATATGAATCTTCAAAGGTAAAATTTAAATAAACAAAGGATACCCATCATTTAAAAAATAGTTAATGGCATGAGAGTACTTTTATAGTTTTCTTTTATAGTTATAGGTCCTCCCTATAAAAGCATTTTAGGTATTCATGTAGAGAAAAAGTATGCATATTGATAAATTGGTATTCTTTCAATAAAGTTGAAGTCTGTGCTATGAAAAGCTGTGCTTAAAAAGTGAAAAACTGAAAAACAAATCTATAAAGTTTGACTACTTGCTTTTTCTGAGGAATTATTTTTCTCTTTCGTTATTTAATGAAAATAAGACTCAATTTAATGGAGCCTTAGCTGCCTTCAACTTGTCTAGAATGAGGGAAGGTTTTGGTGGTCAATTCTGTTAAAAATGAGACTGACCGACTTTCCTCCATTCCTAGAAGACAAGGGAGTTCTTGTCTGCTACTGGGCACAAGGCTCCTGATGGTAAGTCTGGGGCTACTACAAATACTTATGTAAAATGTTCATTGTACAATGATACCAGATAGAGAGATACCATTTCTAATGTAAGAAAGAACTGTTAGCTCCCCAAGTTAGGCATAATCACTTGGAAAGGGTGCCTTTTTCTAACTGGTACAAAAGTGAAAGGCTCTTTCCATAGTTTGGCTATTGTGGACATTGCTGCTATAAACATTCGGGTGCACGTGCCCCTGAGGATCACTACCTTTGTGTCTTTAGGGTAAATACCCAGTAGTGCGATTGCTGGGTCGTAGATGTCCATCAACAGATGAATGGATAAAGAAGATGTGGTATATATATACAATGGAATACTATGCAGCTATCAAAAGAAACGAAATCTTGCTGTTTGCAACGACATGGATGGAACTGGAGGGTATTATGCTGAGTGAAATAAGTCAATCAGAGAAAGACAATTATCATATGATCTCTCTGATATGAGGAACTTGAGGGGCAGGGTGGGGGGTCGTGGGGGGNGTGGATGGGTTATGGACATTGGGGAGGGTTTGTGCTTTGGTGAATGCTGTGAAAGATGTAAGCCTGATGATTCACAGGCCTGTACCCCTTGGGCAAAGAATAAAACAAACAAACAAACAAACAAACAAACAAACAAAGCAAAAACTTTCCAATAAAGTCCCAGAATAGACACTTCAAAAAAAAAAAAAAAGTGAAAGGCACCATAGCAGTAGTCTGTATTTCTGAGACTCACATTCTTTACCATACCGTCCATCATTATTGTCCTCCTTGTTCTTCTCCAGGGTTGAGCAGCTGACAGTCTTCATTGCTAAACCAAGGACCAGTTATCCATTGCACATCCACGTCAGCAAACCTTATGACTTCTCTAGAGAAGTGAGCACTTACTTGCATTTGCTTTTAACACAAATATTCCAGGTTTTAGTCATTATAAATATGAGTGGGGATTTAATGGTCAGTAGGAATAAATCTTAAATACTTCAAATTGTTTTTTTTTAATAGGACAGTCTATGTTCAGCACTACTCTTGGACAGTTAAAGTTCCTCATCTAAAAACATTTAAGGGGCACCAGGGTGGTTCAGTGGTTACACATCTGACTCTTGATTTCAGCTCAGGTCATGATCTTGGGGTCCTGGGGTCCAGCTCCCTGCTCAGAGGGGAGTCTGCTTGTCTCCCTCTCCTTCTTCCCCTCTCCCTACTCTGTATCTCTCATAAATAAATAAATAAATAAATAAATAAATAAATAAATAAATCTTAGACAAGACAAATTTAAAAATTATTATTTTAGTTATAGAATTGCCATAGGGCAAAAACTGTTTTTTTTTCTGATAAGTATATACCATTTCTTTTTAATCCAGTATGTGCTTTCAAATCTCTTTTTAGTTAAACAAATTAACTTTCAGTTTAATTAGTCACTGGACATTTTCTGGTCAAATAAGTTTCTTAATGACACTTGAATTTTCTGGAAATTGAGACGTAGTCAGATTTTTTGTCACACTGTTTACCTTTTTGCTCTCTAGAATAAAGAGATGAATTTGACGTAACAACTGGTTTGCATAGATATATGATAAATATGACTGACCCAGAATTTGGGGTTAAGAAGTTTCCGCTTCTCTTTTATTTAAACACTTAGAGGTTTTCTACTTTTCTATTTAGAAAGAAGATACAGTTTCTCTTTAGATAAGCCTGGCAGGAATCTTGAATTGTCATATAATCCAAATATAGTGCCTAAGGCTTCACAGCTACATGAATAATCTATTTTTAAAGACTTTCATCAAGGAGATTCCATACTGTCCCTGGAGAATTTTTTTTCTATAGTCTTTTCTCTCAGGAAATTCATCCTTATGTATGAACTAGTTCACTTTGGTTTAAACCTATTTCTCTTGAGTTTGGCCTCAACAGGGATATATTAGGATTAGGTTTTTACCATTTGTAAGTCAATAAGATTATGGTAATCAAAAATCTTCCTCCCCTCTTATTAAATAAGTATATCAAATTTATAGGAGAAGCACTCATCTCAAAGAAAGGAGACAAAAGGTAATTTTACCAAGACAGAATAATTTCCAGATGATCAATAATAGCTCCTCTTACTAACGAGCTGTTTTGGCAATAAAGAAATTATCCTCAAGTTTTACAGATTGGTTAGTTTTGTCTTTCATGTCCATTGTCAGATGCTTAGGTTATAGGTGGAGTAAATTCTAGCTGGACATTTACATGGTATATTATTTGGAAGATTTCGGCTGCAAATGACAGAAAACTCTAGTGGAAGCTGTTTAAACACTAGGGATATTTATTATCTCACTTAACAAAAGGCTGGGAAGTGTGGGTATTTCCAAAGTTGGTTGATCAAGCGGTTCAATGTCTCCAAGTCTGTATAACTATATCCAGAGAGGGATAAAAAAAAAATTGCACCTGTCCTGTGTTCTTGAGGTTGAGGAAACTTTTTTTAGAAACACCCCTACATCTCTTAGGCCCGAACTGTGTCCATGCCTAAACCAATGTCTTGGCCGTGGGAATACCTTCATCATGGTGAACTCTGACCCAGCACAATTCACCTTGGTCTGGGGAGGATCCCAGCCTTCTCTGGAGGTCATGACAGCTCAGAAAGGGGAACAAGGCCAGCGTTTTATTGGCTAGGAAGTAGGGGAAGTGGGAACAGTTGTTGGGTGGGCCACACAGTTAGGAAGAGGGTTCAGAGAAGGTGACCTGGAATATTTCTTGTCTGCACATGAACAGACTCATTGGAGAATGTTGCTGTGAAGTATGGAACACTGACATGAGTTAAAAAGAAAGCTTTAGAAAAGGGCAAACCTTAGTTTTGGATTGGCTTAGAGGTAACTTTGCCTACAGCTGAGATGTAAATTTGTTCTTTAAGGGCCCCAACAAGTCTTAAGAAACTATTAGGTAGTTTTCTAACTCAGATTTTCTCTGTGTTCTGTATAAACCAGCAACAAAGAGTGGCCCGAGTGTTTGGAGAACAGCAAGGTGCTTTTTTTTTTTTTTTTAAATTTTATTTTTATTATTTGCCCAAGGGGTACAGGTCTGTGAATCATCAGGCTTACATCTTTCACAGCATTCACCAAAGCACAAATCCTCCCCAACGTCCATAACCCATCCACCCTATCCCTACCCTCCCACCCCCCAGTAACCCTCAGTTTGTTTTATGAGATTAGAAGTCTCTTATGGTTTGTCTCCTTCCCCATCCCATCTTGTTTCATTATTTTTCCCTCCCTACCCCCCACAACCCCCCACCCTGCCCCTCAAGTTCCTCATATCAGAGAGATCATATGATAATTGTCTTTCTCTGATTGACTTATTTCGCTCAGCATAATACCCTCCAGTTCCATCCATGTCGTTGCTCTCGTATATGACTATGTGTTCAGTACAAGTACTGCTGCCAATGAATGTGGAAGTATCCCAGAAGTTCCGTTGTGGGCTATCCATGTCTCTTTTGCTACCTTCCTGCTTTAGACAATGAATTTGTTCAAATTCAGTAGGATTTTTGTCTCTTAATTAATAGTTATCATAAATTGTGTTATTTTGTTTTAAAATATTCTAATCTGCTCTAGGCCTGAGGAAAGAGATTCCTGGGAGAGTCAGAATTTTTGTACACATTTTAGAGGGGTACAGCCTGGCACTGGTCTGGGCTTCAGTGAGAGGGGAGGGCATTAAAGTCTTCTGATTTTTCTGCAGGCCAGTTTGGAGTAAATTCTGTGTTTGAGGATGAAGTACTCATCCTGCTGCTACTGCTATAAATTGATTACAATGAGGCCATCTTTTCATTATGGTTTCCTGACTGTTGATTACCAGTCTATAGAAGTGCTGCCTGACTAAACTTCCTGTTTAGTTTTGGTGGCCTTTCTGGTGATTCATTCTCTCTACTTTTTTTTGTTTGTTTCTTTCTTTTAAGAGATATGCAATCATATTGTCTACAAAAAATGTAATTTTGCCTCCTGCTTTCTAGTTACACTTTTTGTTTTTGTTTCCTGCCTTCTTGCAATAACGAGAACAGAATAACGTTCTGTAATACACATGACTGTGAGTGTTATGTTCCTGTATTTGAGATTATTTAAAAAGTTTGAGATCAGAGAAATGTGAAATGGCCTCGGTTTATGGATAATAAGGCTAAAGTATTTTTACTGATATAATGAAAGATGAAATCCAAAGGTAAAGTAAAAAAAAAAAGAGGTAAGAGTCAAAGAAGAAAGGATATTCAAGGTATGGTAATCAAGAGAATGAATGATCACGAAGATGGACTAGAATTTGGTGTAGATGTGATGCTGAAAATTAGCGTGCATTGTTTACCTGAAGGGGAGAACACTGTCTTTTCTACTTTGGGGAAGAATTATCATCACTAGATCCATCTCATGGCAATGTCCCAGAAAGCATTAGTCTAAACAATAAGCACAATATATAACCATATAGGATACCAATTCTGCAGGTTGTGAAGACCTAGCAAGATACACACAGGAATATCTTCTGCTGGTTCTAGAGGAGTGGGAAGTCTGGAGCCATCTTGCCCTTGCATTTCTGCTGGTTTTGGTGAAGGTTGTCCTTATTTTCTCTAGGATTTCCTCTGCAGAAAATCCTTGTCCTATTTCTGTTACCTGTCTTGTAAGGAAACTGCAGCTGCTTAGGCAAGATTCTCATCCTGAGTGGGGTTAGGTAGTGTTAGTGTACAGAGACTAAATCTTAGGTAAGATCCCTCAAATTGCCCATAAAGAAGAGTGTGTGATTTTCATCTCTTATTCTGTAGAGTTATATGTAATTATAAATGTATAACTATATATCCAAAGTAATGTATAGTACAGAATAAAGTATGTGCATATAAAATATAGTTTTATAGTGTTTTAAATGATAAGAGTATCTTGCGTTTGTGTATATTTGTGAATAGTACTGTTGCACTGTGCCTCTGAAAGATAATAGAATAAGAAATTGATGAATATTTTGAGATTTTCAGATGATGACAGGAACTTTTCTTCTTTTAAAGATAGCATATTGTATATTTCCATGTGTGATCACTTTGAGAAAATTTAGTTTGTTAAGGATACAAAGCAGCACATAAACATGTGGCTTTTGGAGTTGGGAGTAAGATTAATTTATCCTGATTATTTTTAAAGTCAATTTTAGAAAGATAATTATAATGCCATATTGAGTGCTTTATTTTTAATCTAAGTGCCAGCCATATCTTTGACACCAGATGGGGGATATGGAGATGGGCACTTAGCCCGGTAATTTATGCTCATAAATACATACAAAAAGTTTACACTTGCTGTTTCTTTCTTGCTTATGGCTTGAGACCCTGGGGGATTTTATTCTCCTGTGATTTCGGAAGAGAGACCTATCGAGGATTCTGACCATTCCCATTTTCCTGGCATCCCTCCTGAGTACCTGATAAGGTACCTGTAGGTCTAAACTATTTTGATAAATGTCTGGTCATGAGTTTGTCTAAGAGTGAGACTCTTTGACCAGCAAAGAATTCTTGGAAAAGAAGCTTGTATTTTTATAGGATTCACATAGCTGCTGCTAAAGAATCATGTGGGTAGAGAATTGAGAACCTGACAGTAGCCAGAGAAGTTCTCTGTATCTCCTTATTAGAGCTACACAGAGATGGAAATTGTTTATCCCCAAAGGATTATGTAATACAAACAGTTTTAGACATGAAAGAGTACAGGCAGGCATGTACTTTGGAAATATTGCTTAAGAGGAAATTCTCTGATGAAGAGGACAGCTAGTTTTTTTTTTCTTTTTTCTTCTCTCTCTCAAAAATAAGGTAATAGTGGAAGTGCCCAAATGATGTTCCCAATTTACCAGAGAGAAGCCCTCATCCCTAGGCTTTGTGGTGACTTTATGTTATGGGGATTAGGACATCCACTTTCTTCACTTTTAAAAATTAACCATTGTTATAATATTATTATCTCATACACAGTCTATTTTCAAATTTTGCCTGTTGTCCCAACTGTTTTTAAAAATAGCTGGGGAAGAGGGAGGGATGGGGTGGCTGGGTGATGGACATTGGGGAGGGTATGTGCTGTGGTGAGTGCTGTGAATTCATAGACCTGTACCCCTGAAACAAATAATACGTTATATGTTAATAAAAAAAAAAAAGAATCCAGGCAAGATATGCAGTCACTTTTAAAGGGACACACACAAGAATAGCTGAGGTATGATTGACATAAAATAAACTGCATATATTAATATATATGATTTGATCAGTTTTGCATATATATGTGAAACCATCACCACCATCAAGATAATGAACATATCCAACACTGTTTAAAGTCTCCTTAAGCCCTTTTATAATACTTTTCTTCTGTCTTCCTCTAGTTCCTCTGTCCATCCCTAGGCAACCATTAATTTGCTTTCTGTCCTTATGGACTTAGTTTACATTTTGAAATTCATCTACATTGTTGCATCTATCAATAGTTGATTTGTTTTTATCACTTACCGTTATATTGTATGGATACCAAAATTTGTTTATCCATTCCCTTATTGTTGGACATTTGAGTTGCTTTCAGTTTTTGACTGTGGACATTCATATATAAGTCTTTGTATGGACATAGGTATTTCTCTTGGGCAAATACCTAGGAGTAGAATTGCTGGGTAATATGCTAGGTGTATGTTAACTTTTTAAAAAGTTGCTAAGCTATTTTCCAAAGTGGTTGTATTATTTTACATTTCCATCAATGATGAATGAGAGTTCTAGTTGCTCCATATCCTTGCCAGTCTTTTTAATTTTAATCATTCTAGTAGTTATGAAGTGGTTTCGTAATGTGCATTTTACTGATGACTAATGATATTGAGTATATTTTTAATGTGCTTTTTGAAAGATGGCTTTCTTTTGAGAATACTGAGGAAGAATGACTATCAAATCTTGGTTTTCTTATACAATCTGACTTTTGACCTTGCTTCCATGATGTGAGTGAAAAAAAGAAAAAGGTAAAAGGGATAGGAGGGATGAGACATGGCCCTCTCTCACTGAAAGGAGAAAGGCTCAGAAGTACGGTCTAGAAATGAGAGGTCTTGAGAGGTTACACAAAGTAGCCAATAAATCAGATGAAGCAAGGAGAGCAGAAGAGAAAGATAAGGGCCTGTGACTACTAAAGGCAGTTTCTATTATCACTTATTTTCCTTCCTTCCTTCCTTCCTTCCTCCCTCCCTTCCTTCCTTCCTTTTTTTCTAAAATTTTGTTTATTTATTTGTCAGAGAGACAGAGAGAGCGCGTGTGCACAAGCAGGGGGAGTGGCAGAGGGAGAAGGAGAAGCAGGCTCCCCGCTGAGCAGGGAGCCCAACATGGAGCTCCATCCCAGGACCCTGGGATCATGACCTGAGCTGAAAGCATACTCTTAACCCACTGAGCCACCCAGACACCCCGGATGAGAGGTATTATATAAAATCTCACAGGGCGCCTGTGACGAATTCTTTCGTTTTCTTAAATCTACATGTTCTTGTATTCCAGATTAAAAATCTGAATGAGATTTAAAATGCATTTGAAAGCATACACTGTAGACACGGCTTCCGCTTTCTTCCTACTTATTCATTCATTTGCTCTTAACTTCCTACACTTTTTGAACCTGTGGGTTTTTTTTTTTTTCCCTTAAGCTTTCCAGGGATCTCCTATTTGGCATGTATGATGGCCTGTTTTCAGCCCATATCTTATCTTTTTCTGCAGGTTCTGGCTTTCTTCACCACCTCTGTCTTCTTGAGATTCATCTTCTCGACTTTGATGACAACACTTAAATTTTTTTTGCTCCTTCTCTAGTATCTTTGAGGATTTCACTTCCTTCATGAACCTGAGTTCTGAGGAGAGCTGTACTCAGTGTGCTGGTCCTAATTTGTTTGCACCAGCAGCGTCTATGGAGTCAACCATCCTTTCCGAGCATAGGGCTTTCCTTCCCATCTTAAGCTCACATCTTTATATGCTGACTTAGTACGTACTTTCTGATAACAACCAGTCTGAAACTGTATTTGCTTTTTGTGTCCCTAGATTAATTTCCTCCCTATATTTGTCTTTTCCTCTCATGGTGCTGTTATTCTCCCAGTCTCCCAGTCTTGGAACTACCATGTCATCTTTGCTTCTTCCCTCTTCATTCATGTCTGTGAGATTTTATTTTATTTTATTTTATTTTTATTTATTTTTAAAGATTTTATTTATTTATTTCACAGAGGGAGATAGATCACAAGGAGGCAGAGAGGCAGGCAGAGAGAGAGAGAGAAGGGGAAGCAGGCTCCCCGCTGAGCAGAGAGCCCAAAGCGGGCCTCGATCCCAGGACCCTGAGATCATGACCTGAACCGAAAGCAGAGGCTTTAACCGACTGAGCCACCCAGGCGCCCTGTGAGATTTTATATAATACCTCTCATCCCTGTCGCCATCTTTAGATTCCTACTACCACCAAGCTAATTCAGCCTTTCATCATTTCCTGCTTGGATTGTGACAGTGGCTTCTTAACTGATCACTTAGTTTCTAGTCTCTCTTCTGTCTCACTCATTGATGTCTCTGATAGATCAGTCTTCTCAACTCACTGGGTTATATACATTGTTTCTTTAAAAAAATCTATGATTTATACCAACCATGATTTATTTCTGTGAAAAAAAATATTCTTTGGGTTCTCCTAGTGGCATCCCTGATGACTTTACCTTACTCAGCCTTATCTTCTGTGGCTCCTCTACACAAAACTCTGCACTATAGCAAAAATGCTGTATTATTTCCTGAATGCCCAATGGATACATATGACCACTGCTGCTCCTTTGTCATCTCTACTCCATTCTCTGAGAGACTTCTTATTCTTCTTGCCATACCTTGTATCTTGTCCTAATTTCAAGGCTCCTCTTAATTTCCAGCTCTTTCATGAGTTCTTGCATGGTCATGTCAGCTTTAAGTAATCATTCCCTCCTTTGAACTTACTGTCTGTGATGGGCAATTGAACATTTTGTGTTATTTTTCATTTTTAAGGTACTTTTTCTCTCCAACCCGAGTTTAGCTGCCTTGAGTTTCAAGCCTCTAATGAGTTCCTGTGGTATGCCTGCCCTATCCCAGATGCTTGCATTTTAATAATAACAATGGCTTACAGTGATTCTAGAAAGAACGGTGCCTAACAAATGAAAAGGAAATACCAAGTTGTGTGACTGCATTTCCTATGTCTTGTGTGTTGGAAACCAAAGGGCTCTGTTCATTCTGGCTTTTGAGTGCCTGCAGCATGTCAGGTTCTTTCACTGATTCTCTCTCGCTGAGCCCTCATGGTTTTTTGAGGCAGTTGTTATCCCATTTTACAGCTGGGGATACTGAATCTCAGACGTCTTTGTGCCCAGGGTTACACAATTGCTAAGTGGCAGAGCTGGGAGTAAAATATTTCCCATGTCTGTCTGATTGCAAAGTCCTCTTCTGTACCACACTGTCTTTTTGCAGGGATGGCTTGGCAAGGCATTCGCATGGGGGTCATCTCTGAGGTATCTTATACCTTGGACTATCTTTAATAAAAGTTTCAAGTATATGGAATGGAAGCAAGTTGAAGAGATAAAGTAATTTACTTATACCATTCACTTTTTTAAAAAAGATTTTATTTTATTTGACAGAGAGAGAGAGAGAGAGAGAGAGAGAGAGAGAGAGAGAGAGAGAGAGATCACAAGTAGGCAGAGAGGCAGGCAGAGAGAGAGGAGGAAGCAGGCTCCCTGCTAAGCAGAGAGACCGATGTGGGACTCCATCCCAGCACCCTGAGATCATGACCTGAGCCGAAGGCAGAGGCTTTTACCCACTGAGCCACCCAGGCTCCCTATTCACTTGTTTTTACTTTCTTTGTTTCTTTCATCAACTCTCAGGACTTATGCAGTGTATAGTCAACCTGGAAGTCCTGTAAATAATGGCCAAGGGAAACACATAATAAATGTGGAGAATTCCACAGGATAGCCTAGGCAAGTGATTTTCATGTGTTTGACTGATAACTCTATTTCTGGTTGTAAGGCAGAAATTTGGGGAATTGAGACTTGCTTCTCAGAGGAACCCAGGCAACATTTTCCGATTTACCTCAATGTGCCCTTCAAAAGGTAGTTTAGTTATTTGGTTAGTAGTTTATGGATTATAGGACACCAGTCATGCCTCAATTGTTAAATGTAAGAACAAAGAACACGTCCTAGAGCTCAACTGAAAAAAAAGTTCAGTCTGTAGCTTCCCTCACAAAAGCATCATGCAAAGTAACATTATACATAGTATTTAGTGAGTATCAGAGAGTGGGGAAATGTAAATGAACAATTTCAGCTGCCTGGGGGTGGAAACTGATTCATAGACTTAAGATTTGGAACTTGGAGTGCCTGGGTGTCTTAGTTGGTTAAACATCCCACTCTTGATTTCCTCTCAGGTCATGATATCTCGGGGTCATGAGATAAACTCCCCCCACCCCTCCACCAGCTCCATGCTGGGTGTGGAACTTAAGATTCTCCTTCTCCCTCTTTTCTGCCCCTAACCACCTCCCCCTGCCCCCTGCCGCACCCTCCCAAAAGACTTGGAACTCAAACATTCTTGGTTTATATTCAGTCAAAGAAGAGAGGCATCAATAAGTTGTATGAATGGAAAACAGCTTATTTATAGCTTGGGAATACTTTTGAAAGGAATAGAAATCATCAACCTCATTTTATTTTATATAATATCATCAACATATACTTGTTTACTCTATGCTAATTATTGAGTTAATGGAATGGCATTTTTAGAAAACGTCCAACATGAAGGAGTTTATAGAATTCTCGTGTACAAAAGGGACATTTTTTACTTTGGGGAACTTTATGAATCATATTGAAAACCATAGTAATTCACTTCTTAACAGGTAACGCCATTAGCTACCTCTTTCTCAGCTCCTCCAACCATGGGAAACAGAAGTTGCTTTGTGGTTTTTCTCACCCATGTAATTAACACTGATCATCATTTCAGAGAAAGATGAGATCTCAGGATGAAAACATGATATTTCCTTGGCAGTATTGAATCTGAGTTGAAAAACATTTTTACTTTCCTGAAATTGGGTAGAAGTTATGGGTAGAGAGATGTTTAGGCTAGCATTATGCCTGTTTTTACTCATTGGTTCTTGTATGTCTACTATTGGTTATACTGTACCACCTCTGTGTTTTATATAGAGAGGGTGCCCCATAAATGCTTTTAAAATTAATCATTCATTATTTGTCTTTTTGTGACTGGCTTATTTCATGTAGCAAAATGTTCTCAAAATTCATCTGTGTTGTGGAGTGCAATAAGATTTCCTTTCTTCCTTTTTTTTTTTTTTAAGATTTTATGTATTTAAGAGAGAGAGAGCACGCACAAGCAGGGTGAGGGCAGAAGGAGAAGGAGAAGCAAACTCCCCACTGAGCAGAGAGCCCATGCCAACTCGATCCCAGGACCTTGAGATTATGACCTGAGCTGAAGGCAGATGCTTAACCAACTGACCCATCCAGGCACCCCAAATTTCTTCCATTTTAAGGCTAAATATATTCTTTTGTATGTATGTACTACATTTTATTTATCCATTCATCTGGCAAAGGATATCTGGATTGCTTCTATCTCTTTGCTATTGTGAATGATGCTGCTGTGAACATAGGTGTGTAAATATTTCTTTGAGATCTTGCTTTCAATTCTTTTGGCTAGAGACCTGGAAGTGAGATGGCTAGATCATATGGTAGTTCTATTTTTAATTTTTTGAGGAACTGCCATGCTATTTTCCATAGTGGTTGTTGCTTTATTTTACACTCCTACCAATGGTGCACAAGCATTCTTACTTCTCTCCATACTTGCCCAAACTATTATTTTCTGTTTCTTAAATAGCCATCCTATTGGGCATAAAGCAATATCTTGTGATTTTGATTTCCATTTCTCTACTGATTAATGATGTTGAGTGTATTTTCATATCCTTATTGTCCATTTGTATATCATCTTTAGAGAAATGTCTATTCAAGTCTTTTGCCCATTTTTTAACCAGGTTATTTGTTTTTTGTTGTTGTTGAGTTTTAGCAGTTTTTATGTTCTAGATATTAACCCCTTGTCAGATATGATTTGCAAACATTTTCTCTTATATTTCTAAAAATATTTTTGTAACTTTTATATTGATATATTTTCAAACTTACAGAAAAGTTACAGTTACGAGAAAAGACTAGTACAAGTAACTCCCATATAACCTTTCTTCAGAGTTACTATTTTTTTTGAAAGAGCACCTGGATTTCTTGACATTTTGACATTTTGTTGAGTCCTTTAAACAGAACGAATGACTTGCAGCTGTGGGAGACGTGAAAATATAAATATAGTCCCTGTCTGAATATGCAAAACAAATAAGGATGTTTATAAAGCAACCACTACAGATGAGAATAATACAAATAAGAACAAAAGTGAGAGGGGGCCAAATGTAAGAATAATTTGAATATTTAGAATTGGCGACCTGTCCCAGTGTTTCTCAACACAGAATCCTTTTTTTCCCCTAGAGACCTTTTTTTTTTTAAAAGATTTTATTTATTTATTTTAGAGAGAGAGAGAGAGCAATGCACACACCTTAACAAGCAAGGGGAGGAGCAGAAGGGGAGGGGGAGGGACAGGGAAAGAATCTCAGGCTGACTTGTTCTCAGCGGGACCCTAACACAGGGCTCAATCTCATGACCGGAGATCATGACCCACGATCATGACGTGAGCCAGAACTAAGAGCTGACTGAGTTGACTGACCGAGCCACCCAAGTGCCCCTCCCCTAGAGGACTTTTTGCAGTGTTTGGAGACGTAGAGGTGGTCACAACTGCAAGGAGTACGGGAGAATTTACATTACTGGTGTATAGTGCGTAGAAACCAAAGATACAGCTAAACATCCTACAGTGCACAGGACAGCCCCATACAACAAAGAAATATCCAGCCTAAATGTCAGTAGTGCCAAGGCAGAGAAACCATGCTTTATCCTTGGGAAGCAGACTTTGCAGAAAACCTGTCTCGAGGACTTTGAAGGCTTTGGGCCCAGAAAGTCTCTCAAACATATCCAAACACTTGAATAACACAATGAAGACTCTGCCTGGTAAAATAATAAGGTATGAAAAAGTATTTTCTCTTTTTTGTGCATAACCTACAATAAGAGGGCTTAGTTGCTGTGCTTACTATACATTTTCTGTAGTAAACAGTTGAAAAATGCTTTGCCTGGCTTTATTCTGTATTGCAGTCACTTTATTCTGTATTGCAGTCACTTATGGCTAACATGTTCCTGTTACTGCATCCCTTTCTTTGCCACTTTCTGTGTCATATAAAAACTATATAAAACTCTGAAAAAAGCAAACACTACTATACAAAAGATCCTGAAGCTTAGAGAAAGCAAGGAGAGGTATTGGGGAAATGTGCTTTAGATGGCTTCCTTTCAATCCTCGGTTCACTGCAGAGAAACTAGGTGTCAGTTCTGTTTTATCACTAAGTCCAGTAAGCCAGGAGGAGAATAAAAATAGCATGGACTTTGACCTCCTGTAGGGCTGGACTTGAATCCAGGCCCATTCTTTACTAGCTGTCTGACCCTGGGCCAGTAAATTATATACACTGAACTCAGTATTGCCTTCTCTGCCAGGGGGATAATATTTGCTTCACTGAGTGGTGAAGGGTAGTGGAGTATAGTGGTTAAGGCTATGGACTCTCATACCTAATTGCCTGGCTTCAGATCTTCACTCAGCTACTTCTAGCTGTGTGCCCTTTGGTAAGTTTCTCAACCTTTTCTAGACCTCAATTTCTTCATATGAAAAATGAGAATAATTGTATTAGTATTTACCTTGTAGGGCTGTTATGACATTAAATGAATTAATAAATGTAAAACACTTCAAGTGATGCCTGGCACATAGTAGGCACAGTAAATGTTAGCCATTCTGAGGGTTAATTTGAGATAAAGGATGTGAAGAACCCTGTAGTGTCTAGCAAAAGTAGGTGTTTGCTAACTGGTTTTTCAGAATTTTAATGTTAGTAGCTAACAGCTTATTATAATATAATGCCATCATACCAAAATTTCGTTAGCTGCTGAAGTTAAATTAGTAGGGATTTGATCTTAAGAAATCTTCAGGATCCAAAAGAAAACTGGTCATTCTTTTGCTTCCTACTTGTTCCTGGCAAAGACTCCTTTGGACCCAGGTTCAAAAATGTACTTAAAGAGCTGCAGCCCTAGCCAGACTTCTGTGGAATTACAAGGGGCAACTATAACAGCCACCTAAGTGTGTGGAGTGGTGAGGGGTGTTTGGGTTGGAAATAGCTGTTTCTGTAGCCCAGCTTTCATGAAAGCCCCCGTGGTAGGAGAAAGTAGAGAAATGGCAGGAAAAGTCTGATTGTTTTTGACCTCCCTGTTTATCCTTGGGGTGTGGGTGTTTCTGGTGAAGGGGTCTTTTCCTTCTTGACAGTGTAGGGAGGTTAGAGTCACTCAAAGGTCATTTACAGTGGAACCAAATATCCTGCTATACCAGTCCCTGCTAGATATTGGGTTGTAGACATATTTATAGAGCACACATGAGTCCAGCCCTTTTTTAAAATATGAGAATATGTTATCTCATTGTAAGATAAAGTGTATGTAAAGTGTTGAGCCTGGCATTGTAGTGCTTTATTAAGTGTAAGCTGTCATCATCATCATCCTTACTCTTAAACTTATGTTTCAGTTTAATTAAGAAACTATTAATACTTATTAATATTAATAAGTAAGGAACTACTAATATTTATTCAGCAATTCTGTTTCCCTTTTTAAATTTTTTACTTTTTAGGGACATATACATGTTAAAAAAAAGTGCATGTCATAATTCTACAGCTTGATGAATTTTCACAAATTAAACACACACATGCCTTCAATACCTAACTCAAGAAACAGAATATTACCAGTACCCCAGAAGCACCACTCATGTTCCCTTCTTGCCATTATCCTTTAGTTTTTAGGAAAAAAAAAACCAGTTTTTCTCTTTAGTGATATTCAAAGCTACTCATGCATGGCTTTATGTAAACTCTTAATAGCTATGGCTGACAGTTATAGCTGGTTTCATTACATGCTTTTATTTTCTTATGGTTTAAAAAGCACATCTCCTGGAAAGGGATTTCAGCCCTGCAGGCTGTTGCATTTGGACACGGATAGGCTGAATGATCTCGTGGATCGTCCTCTGCAAATAGGTGATGTGTTCTTTGCTTTTATTTGTCCACACTATAGAAGTCCATTGAAACAAAAAAGTTGTCCATTGTAATAAAAGAAAAGGAAATTGGCTCAGCTGCACAGACCTCTTAGATGTCTTCTCTAAAAGCATTCCACACTCAAAAAAGCTCAAGGCACATGAAAGAAATCCTATGGTGGAGGAAGATGGCACAATGCTGGGTGCACTTGTGGGTGCTCATGTCCGTCATTGAACAAGGTGATAAGGCTGAAGGACTGGCTACTTCTGGAAGTAATGGACTTCAATGTGTTTCCTTTGCTTTGTCTGGACATATTTAGAAAACCATGGGGAATTTTTCAGAAGGCAGCTTCTCAGAGGAAGAATAAAATTTGGGGGTTGAGTTCGAGGCTCTTTATATCTTCTTTTTGAAATCAAAGTACTGATCACATTAACTCTGAAATCACCAGGACATTAGTCTTGCTTTGTGTGTCTTGTTTAACTTTTTCGGGCCCAGCTAATGGCTCTACTAAAATATTATATGTGTGTTTCAGAATATCATTAGTCATTTTTGGCCATTGTTTCATTTCTTGAGATTTATTAATTAGTTAAAAAAATTAAGATGTAATTCACATACCATAAAATCTACTCCTTTAAAGCGTGCAGGTTAAGGGGTTTTAGTACGAGTATTTACCACCACTATTTCATTCAAGAGCATTTCTTCACCCCTGAGAAGAAACCTATACCCATTAGCAGTCACTCTCCCCATTCTATTTATTTATTTTTGCCAAATAAATGTCATTAGCTATCTTTATTTCATAGAAGTCTTTTGCAGGGTGTCATGAGAGTTGTATGACCTTCTGCATAGAAGTTTGTCCCATCTAACATCCATTCTAAAGTTGATTTGGGGACGCCTGGGTGGCTCAGTTGGTTGAGCAGCTGCTTTCGGCTCAGGTCATGATCCCAGGCTCCTGGGATTGAGTCCTGCATGGGCTTCTTGCTCAGCAGGGGGCCTGCTTCTCCCTCTGCCTGCCACTCAGCCTGCTTGTGCTTTCTCTCAATCTCTGACAAATAAATAATAAATAAAATCTTAAAAAAAAAGTTGATTTGGGGGTGCATTTTCAGCACTACCAGCAACACCGTGTTGACTGGAATTGTTCTTAGACATAAAATGACATATGTTTAGTTACAATCACTTAGGAAAATTTCAGTGCATGTGAACTACTGTGTTGTTCCCACGAAACTAACTGAGCATGTTGAAGATTTCTGATTATCTGCCAAATAATCAGATATGTTTTATTAGTTTAATGGATTGAGAAATCTGTTCTTCTGGCTTATATGGGAATGTTTAAGTTTATTTGTTTCTTCAACTAGTTTTTGAAAAAAATACATAAAATGTATTTGTATTTACACTTAGTTGATTTCTGAAGGATTGGAATTGATTATTTCTACATGACTGAGATTAACTTATTTAAAGTTTAGATTAATAATTTAGATTGATTTTTTTGAATCTGTATTTTTATTTTTTCAAAAGTAATATATGCTGATTGAAAAAAATTTTTAGGTATGTAAAGGTTAGAAGAGTTGTTAAGTACAAAAAGAGAGTTGTCATCCTGTCTCTCACTTTATAGAGTTTATACTTAAACTATTTTGTCTAATCATGTAACCTGCTTAATTTTTACTTAACTTTTAAATATACTATAGCAATGCTTATTTATTGAATTGTGTTGTTCTACATTCTAACACTGTTTAAAGTTTCTGGAAGATTTACAGATTTTTTCCTTTCAAAATGGTGATTGATATATACTCAGTAATCTTTCATAAAAATTACTGTGGTCTGTTGTACTCTGAAAACTATAAAACACTGATGAAAGCAATTGAACATGACACAAAGAAATGGAAAGACATTCCATGCTCATGGACTGGAAGAACAAAATCTGTTAAAATGTGTATGCTACCCAAAGCAATCTATACATTTAATGTAATCCCTATCAAATTACCACCAGCATTTTTCACAGAGGTAGAACAGACAATCCCAAAATTTGTATGGAATTACAAAAGACCCCAAGTAGCCAAAGCAACCTTGAAAAAGAAAAACAAAGCTGGAGGCATCACAGTTCTGGACTTCAAGTTATATTACAAAGCTATAAAGATCAAAACAAATGGCATACATGTTTTAAAAAAACACAGTATGGTACTGGCACAAAAATAGACACATAGATCAATGGAACAGAATAGGAAACTCAGAAATGAACTCAAAATTATATGGTCAGCTAATCTTCAGCAAAGCAGGAAAGAATATCCAATGGGTAAAAGTTAGTCTCTTCAATACATGGTGTTGGGAAAACTGGACAGTAACGTGTAAAAGAATGAAACCAGACCACTTTATTACACCATACACAAAAATTAATTCAAAATGGATGAAAGACTTAAATGTGAAAACCTGAAACCATAAAAATCCTAGAAGAGAACATAAGCAGTAACCTCTTGGACATCAGCCATAGCAACTTTTTTCTAGATATATCTCCTGAGGCAAGAGAAACCAAAGTAAAAACAAACTATTGGAACTTCATTAAAATAAGAAGCTTCTGTACAGTGAAGGACACAATCAACAAGACTAAAAGGCAACCTATGGAATGGGAGAAGATATTTGCAAATGACATATTTGATAAAGAGTTAGTATCCAAAATCTATAAAGTACTTATAAAACTGAACACCCCCAAAATGAATAATCTGGTTAAAAAATGGGCAGAAGGAATGAATAGACATTTTCCAAAGAAGGTATATAGATGGTCAATAGACACATGAAAAGATGCTCAACATCACTCATCATCAGGGAAATACAAATCAAAACCACAATGAGATATCACCTCATACCTGTCAGAATGGGTGAAATCAGCAATATAAGAAACAACAGGTGTTGGTGAGGATGCAGAGAGTGGGGAACCCTCTTGTACTGTTGGGGGGGCATGCAAACTGGTGCAGCCACTGTGGAAAGCAGTATGGAGATTCTTCAAAAAGTTAAAAATAGAACTACCCTATGATCTAACAATTGCACTGCTAGGTATTTACCCAAAGAGTACAAAAATACTAATTGAAACGGATACTGCACCCCAGTGTTTATTTATAGCATCATTATCTATAGTAGCCAAATCATGGAAAGAGCCCAAATATCTATTGACTGATGAATGGATAAAGAAGATGTGGTATATAGACAGAATGGAATATTACTCATCCATCAAGAAGAATGAAATTTTGCCATTTGCAGTGACATGGATGGAGCTAGAGAGTATTATGCTATGTGAAATAAGTCAGTCAGAGAAAGACGAATACCATATGAGTTCACTCATATGTGGAATTTAAGAAACAAAACAAATAAGCAAAGGAGAAAAAGAAAGAGAGAAAGAGAGAGAGAGAGATAAAGAGAGAGAGAGAGAAGCAAATCATGAAATGGACTCTTAACTATAGAGAACAAACTGATGGTTACCAGACAGGAGGTGGGTGGGGGGATGGGTTAATGGGTAATGGGAATTAATGGGTGAACTTGTTGTGACAAGCACTGGATGTTTGTATGGAAGTGTTGAATCACTGTATTGTGCACCAGAAACTAATATTGCACTTTGTGTTAACTAATTGGAATTTAAAGAAAAACTAAAAAAAAAAAAAAAGAAGAGATGGTATATATACACAATAGAATACTATTTCGCTATAAAAAAGAATGAAATCTTGCCATTTTTAATGACATGGATGAAGCTAGAGAGTATAAAGCTAAGCAAAATAAGTCAGTCAGAGAAAGACAAATACCATATGAGTTCACTCATGTGGAATTTAGAAAACAAAATAAAACGGCAAAGGGAAAAAAAAGGAAGAGAAACCAAGAAACAGACTGTTAACTATAGAGAACAATCTGATGGTTACCAGAGGGAGGTGGGTAGGGGGATGGGTGAAATAGGTGATGGGGATTAGGGAGGGCGTTTGTGATGATGAGCACTGGGTGATGTATGGAACTGTTGAATCACTATATTGTGCACCTGAAACTAATATAACACTTTACCATATTGGAATAATAATAATAATCATACATAAAAATAATTACCACTGTCTGTTCTGGGTCTAGTGGAACTTTTGAGCAACTGTGGAAACGTACATGCTTCCAAAGCTGGGTCTGTTTATCATCAAAGAAGGCTGTGAGTCCAGAATTCTTGAAGAGGCCCCCTCCCTCAGAACAGCTTTATCCAAAGGTTTTAGGACCAAATGACTTCCATCTCATCTGAATTTTTTCAGGCACAAATATTTCATCATGGTGATACAGTTGAAAATGCACACTTTTCAGTGATTCTCATGAATAGAATGGTATTTATCATGTACTATGTAAAAACATTAAATACAAGGCATCAAAAGATTGCGGCTAACTGGATTCACTAAAAGAGCCACCCCCCCACCCTAGCCCCTGATTAAATGCCTCTTTTTTTTCACTCTTGAATCCACATGGTCTCCTGGAGTTTCCCAAAGACTCTTTGTAATTATGTAGGGATGGTTGATTAGAACTGTGTTCTTGGGAATAAGTTTTTTGGACTGAAGAAATGCCTTAGAGGTAGAAGAGATGGCTGTAGCAGTAAGCTTTTTGAAGTACCAAAGAGGAATTTGGAAGAGAATCCTAAATTTGTTTTAGGTCAGAAGTATCTAGGAAGGCTGCGTAATGGATGTGAACTACTATTTAAAATAAACAAGTTGAATTCAGCTATTGCCTGAGCAACTACCTAATAATGGACTTGACATCTTTGAATGTGTGATAATGTTTTCATTCTATTAGGGTATCTTGTAGCAAATTAATTTTAGGATGTATATATCTATATCTTCACTGTATTTTTAAAATGGTTTAATACTATTCTCATATGCCACACTGTTTCATTCATATATAGTATCATATACTGGAATTATGTGGCTGTTAGACTGTGACTTGATATTGATAATGGACTGGAAAAAGTTGTAAAGAGCCAAGCAAACCATCTTCTATTATATGAATAGTTAATCAGCAATAGGAGTATTTTGCAGAAAATGCTGGAGCTTTAATGGATATTAGATAGCACTCACTGTTGAAAGAGAAATGGAAAAAAAAATGCCATACAGTGTAAAATGAGGTCAGGTTACACATACTCTCTCTTCCCTGTAAAACAGGGAAGAATTGGTAGGCTCTGAAGTTTACCTTGTGTATCCAACAGTTCACAAAAGGTTAGGCTTTATACTTATTAAATAGTACTTAAAGAGATTGTTTTTGTTTTTTTCCCTACATGCTCTCTCACCCAAAGGTGAGTTCATTTCCTTGTATTATCACCCTCTCAAATGTTAATTTATCTCAACAAATTCTTATTGTGCTTTTACTATGTAGTAAGCACAGAATTTTGGATAGCATTGAACTTTGGATAGATCAATGGTCAGTTGGGTTCACTGAAAGGAGAATACTTCTATTTGTCCCAGATAAACCTAACCCTAAGGGAAGCACTGGGAGATTGAAGAAGAGGTGTGCTGATCTACAAACCAGAACTGGGAAGACAAAAGTGGTGATTGTTTGGGAAAGAGTATATTATCAAGAATCCACTCTAACCAGTATATCTGGCTCTGTGGTTATTCTGAGGGTGACTGAAAACTCTCTAAGCCTTTGACACAAGGAGGAAGTTGTTTGTCCTATATGAAAAACTAATACTGAGGAGCATGTTTTGTTTTACCAGTTCGTTTTTGCTTTATCTCCTCCAACAAGCATTTATAAAGTATTTGCTTACTCTATGTTAACCAGTGTGCTAGATATTCAAAACTGTGGTTAAATCATTAGACTTGTGCTTAAGGGTCTTAGTATCTATGTTTTTATAGGAAAGATTTTTAAAAGTTCACTTCCTAGAACATTGTGAATGTTATATATAATTATAAACTTTGTGTAAGAAATAGTAAATGGTTATTTTATTTATTTAAAAAGAAAAACATTTATTTAGAAGTAAAATTGGTGTTTTGTAAGTAACATGTCTGAAACTGAGATGAAGGATATATTCTTTTTTAACTTAAAAATGCCCAAACTAGGGGCACCTGGGTGGCTCGGTTGTTTAAGTGTCTAAGTCTTGGTCTCAGCTCAGGTCTCTCTCTGTGTTGTGAGTTCAAGCCCCACATTGGGCTGCATGCTGGGTGTGGAGCCTACTTAAAAATTTTATATATATACGCACACACACATACATATATATATAATATAAATATTCTTATATATATAATATAAATATGCAATGTACAATAAAAAAATACCCAAACTAAAAAACTCAAGCACTGTAAAAACAATGTTCAATAACAAATTAAATTCCCTTCTACTCCAGATCTTTCCTTCAACTCCAGATCTCCAGATTCCCTTCCACTCCAGATCTCCCTCCCCAGTAACAACTGTTGTTTATCAGTTTCCTGTTGCCTATTTTAAGTAATAATTTAAGCATGCACAAACATACGTGATTCCAGTTCCCTTTTCATTCAAATGGGAACATATTACATAAACTCTACTGCTTCTTGTACTTTTTAGGGTCAATTGCAGTCCTTTTTACTGGCTGCTTAGTATTCCATTGTCTGGGTAAACTGTTCATTATTTAACCATCCGTTGCCAATGGACATTTAAAATTTCCCCAGGTTTTTGCTCTAATAGACAGTTATATATAAAAATGTATCAATATTTATATATATATATCTTTCCCATGTGTGTATATTTGGGATAAATTTCTAGAAGTGGAATTACTGGGTCAAAGAGTATGTAGTTACAATTTTGATAGATATGGTCAAAAGGAGGTTCATGGGGGTTGACCAATTTATCCTTCCATTAGTGCTAGCTGAGAGTACCTGAATCCCCACATTCTTACCAGAACACTGCATTTTAAAACTTTTTGACCTTTGCCTGTCGACTACGTGAAAATGTTATCTCATTTTAACTTTTCTTTCTTTATGACTAAAGTTGAACATCTTCTTATGGATTATAAGCCATTTGTTAGTATTTGTGAACTTCTGGTTTCATGTCCTTTGCCTTTTTCTTATTGGTTTCTTAGTCTTTTTCTGATCAAGTTGTAAGAGTTCCCTTCTCTTTCTTGGGGTACCTGGGTGGCTCAGTCGTTAAGCGTCTGCCTTCGGCTCAGGTCATGATCTCAGGGTCCTGGGATTGAACCCCGCCTCAGGCTCCCTGCTCAGCTCCCGCTCCTACTCCCTCTCCTTGTGTTCCCTCTCTTGGTGTCTCTCTCTGTCAAATAAATAAATAAAATCTTAAAAAAAAAAAGAGTTCCCTTTTCTCTATATAAGAAAATTTGCCCTTTGTCATATGTGCTGCCACTATATTTTGCATTTTTTAAAAAAGATTTTATTTATTTATTTGACACAGAGAGAGAGATCAGATCACAAGTAGGCAG
>LNAC01000359.1:1383645-1471783 GCA_002007465.1 Ailurus styani
GTGAGCCCGTTGCGGGCCTCGATCCCAGGACCCTGAGATCATGACCTGAGCCGAAGGCAGAGGCTTTAACCCACTGAGCCACCCAGGCGCCCTATATTTTGCATTTTGTTTTTTGTTTTGACTTATGACGCTTTTTTCTTTGTATATTTAAAAAAATTCTTATGCTGTCAAATTTAACTTTTCTTTTTTTAAATTTTTAATTTTTTTAAAAGATTTTATTTACTTACTTGACACAGAGAGAGATCACACGTAGGCAGAGAGGCAGGCAGAGAGAGGGGAAAGCAGGCTCTCTGCTGAGCAGAGAGCCTGATGCCAGACTCCATCCCAGGACCCTGAGATCAGGGTTAACCCACTGAGCCACCCAGGCGCCCTTAAATTTTTTTTATCTAACTATTTTCTTTTATAGTTTTGGGATTTTGTGTTTTACTTAGAAAACACTTTCACATTTAGAGGCCAGAAAGGTTGGCTATTGTTTTCTTCTAGTATTTTCATGGATTAATTATTTTTACCTTTGCTCAATCACAATTTATTATGTTATGAGAAGTGAGGTAGATAGAAATTTAGTTTTATTTTTCCAGCCTATTAGAATCTATCTTTTCTCCACGTATTTGAGGTACAGTTTTATTGTATACTAAATTCTTATAAAAGTAGGTGTATTGCTTGACATTTTTCTATTTCACTGGTTTTCATGGACCCAGTGCAAACTTTTAATTATTATAGCTTTATAGTATTTTAAAATCTAGAATTTTCCTGGCTATACTAGCATGTTTCATTATCTGACCTTTAGAATCAGCTTATCTGATTGCAAACAAGGACAGAAATTCTATTAGTATTCTTATTGAGATTGCATTGCCTTTATAATTTAATTGAGATAAGTTGATAATTTTATAATACCCAGGGACAGGATACTTTTAAAATTTATTTGAAACTGTATTATGGCTTTCTGGAGTCTTAAAGTTCATATAGGTTTTTTGTGTTTGTTATTAAACTTATTCTTAGGAATTTTTTTGTTTAGTCATTGTTCTTATAAATGGGATCTTTTTGGCATAACATTTTCTGACTTTTTTTGTTCATAATAGTTTTTTCGGTTTCATCTCATAGGTCTTTTTTATCCAATTATATTAAATGTAAATACTGATAATTTTGCCTCTTCCTTTGCTGTTTGGGTCTCTCATTTCTTTCTTCTAGTTGAATTGACTCATACTTTTTGGATAATGTTAAATGAAAGTGTGATAATATGTATCTGTATTTTTTTCCTGAATTGACTAGAATTGGTTCTAGAATTTTATCATTAGTCCTCATATAGGCCTTGGATTTCAGATACACACATACCCCCCATATAATCACGTTAAGGAACTATACCTACTTTTTTGTTTTATTAAGAAATTTTAAGGGGTACCTAGGTCTTGTAGTCAGTTGAGCATCTACCTCTTTCTTTTGGCTCAGGTTGCAATCTTGGGGGTGGTGGGATCAAGCCCTAAGTGGGGCTCCATGCTCAGTACAGAGTCTAGTTAGGACTCTCTCTCCTTTTCCCTCTGCCCCTCCCCTCTGTATGCTCTTTTTTTCTCTCTCTCTAAAATAGATAAACCTTAAAAAAAGAATTTTTAAAATTATGAATTTATGTTGAATTTTATCAAACATGTTTCTAAATTTATAAATATTATCATTTTTTCTCCTTTGATCTGCTAATGAGATCTGGTAAATCTAATATTGAACCATCTTTGTCTTACCAGTAAAAGCCTCACATGATCATGCATATATTATTCTTTTAAAGTATTGATGGATTCTGTTTATTGATATTTTCACCAGGATTCAATATTGATATTTACATGAATATCTGTATGAATCATAAATGAGATGGCTCTATGCATTTTTATCTTATTTATTTATTTTGTTTTGTTATTTTATTTTTTCAGTGATCCAAGATTCATTATTTATTCACCACACCCAGTGCTCCATGCAATACGTGCCCTTCTGTTTTTATCTTTTTAAAAGGGTGCTTGAATCGGTGTCTTTCTGGCAATGTAAAAAGAATTTTAAATCTTTTTACCTTTTACTCCCACACATTTAAAATCATTAGAATTATCCATACCTTTGAAAACTTGGTAGAATTTGTCTGTGTAACTATTTGGGCTTGGTGCTTTGTGAGGTAGGGCTTTGATATATTAGTTACAACATAGGTTTGTTAGCCTATTTTGATGGCGTCTAACATTAATTAGTGCATGATGTTTATATATTTGACAGTAATCGTGAGAGTTTAGATTATCATTTTTAGCTGTTGGATCTTCTTTGTCAAAATAGGACAGCGGGACAAAGTCAGGCTTTGGGGAAATTGCTGAGAGATAGCAGAACTTACCATGGAAAGACTAGCCATATCTGCCATATCCTGGTCTTGAAGGATTGGCATTTTCTCATTCATGTTAGTCAAAGTGTATATATTTGGCTGGGAAAGGATATTGTTAAGGATTATGTCAGTCAGGGTTAAGCTGATCTGGTAGAGTGATTTGGAGATTGTACAGTGTTCATAGAGGATTCTAGGCACTAGAAGGCTTCTTTAAGTCATCTTTCATTTGAATTTAAATTAAGTGTTTTGGCCAATATGTTATTTATTTATTCATTTATTTATTTCCTTATTATCCCAAATCTATTTATTGGGATAGTGTCCCACTCATCTTGATTCAGGGTATTTTAGCGCTGCTTCCGCCTGAAGGAGCATCCTCCTCCTCCTTCTTCTTTCTCCTTCTCCTTTCTTCTTCTTCTTCTTCTTCTTCTTCCTCCTCCTCCTCCTCCTCCTCTTCTTCTTCTTCTTTTAAAGATTTTATTTATTTGACAGAGAGAGAGAGAGACAGCCAGAGAGGGAACACAAGCAGGCAGAGAGGGAGAAGCAGGCTTCCTGCCGAGCAGGTTGTTGATGTGGGGCTTGATCCCAGAATCCTGGGATCATCACCTGAGCTGAAGGCAGATGCTTAACGGCTGAGCCACCCAAGGAGCATCCTTCTGTAAGCCTTTGCTTTCTCTCCTGTGGGCTGGCAGAGGACAGTGGAGCAGCCTACACACAGAGCTACCATGTGTGCGTGGCTAAAGACAGTGGGGATTTTGTAGCATCCCGGACACTTCACGTCCATGGAGTAAGAGCTAGGGCTCTGCACTGGGCGCTGCTTCTTGTGCTGCTGCTTCTCCTCTCCTGGGGTCAGGTGCAGGAGGTCCTTTGCGAGGGCCATGTTCTCGTGGGTAGGTTGTCACCTCTGGGAAGGTGGCCAATACATTCAGAAGGTCTCCGACTTGTAAACACCTCACAGCTCACTGTATTTTCATGCATTGTGCCCATCTCTATTAAGTGCTTTTCTGTCTTCTGGTCTCACTCGCTAGTTTTATCAGGCTAAGGTCATAACATAGTCACTGTGGACGGCATTCTACTAGATTCCCAGTTGCCATGATACCATTTTTTAAAGAGGATCATACATGAAGAATTGGGTTTATACCTTAAAGAAGGCGTGGAAAGAGCACACAGGCTTTGTTTGGGTCAATGAGATGTGAAGTCATGTTACTTTTGCCATTGAACTACTTATTAGATTTCTCTCAGCCTTCATCTGTAAATAGTAAATAAGGATAATAATATGTATTTTGCAGGGTTTTGTGAAGATTTAATGAGATAATGTATCTGATGAGCCTGGAGCGTAATTAGCATTTAATGAATTTTGTAATAAATTCATTCCTTTCCCTTAATAGCTTATAATTCAGTTTTACTGCATGGTTTTCTTTAAGTCTGTTTCCACTTCATTCATTCATTTGAAAACCATTTATTGAGCACCTGCTCTGTTTCAGCCACTGTTCCGGGGGTGCTTAGAGCAATGATTAAGGCAGGCAGTGTCTGTGTTTTTATGAAATTTGCATTCTAATGCATAGGTAGAAAGAGATAAAAAAAAACCTAGAAAATATCAGATGGTGATTAGCAATGTGATAAAAAAAGGAACATAAACAAGTAGAGATAGAAATCCAACATTAGAAGTGCTTCTTTAGATTGGATGGACAGAAAAGGCCTTTTGGATAAAGTGACATTTTACGGAGACCTGAATAAGAAGGAGCCAGCAGTGTTAAGATCTGGAGATAGAGCATCTAGACAGAGGCACCATGTAGCAGAAAGGTGGTAGTGAGCTTGTTATGCTCCAGGAATAGAAGGATGGGACTATTCAGACAAGGGCCAGATCTTGAGGGACCTTATAGGCCAGCATCTAGAGTTTGGTGTGAGGGGAGTTTGGAGTTTCTCGTCAGCCTAAGATCTAGGGATGCGTGTTAATTATCATGGTTGAACTGTTGTGGTAATAGTCTAATCTCAGCATGCACCCAGATAATATACATAATATTATCATCCTTCAGGGAGAATGAGAACGAGAAAGAGAGCCTTATCTTAATATAGTGAAATAAGTGGATTAAAAATCAAAGCGAGGCCTAATACACATAACTAATTTTTATGTTAGCTAACGAGAGGTGATTAAAGTAATATGCCCATATAATTAACTTTTAATTATTTTTCTTAGTGACATTTAGTTTATGATTACTCTTCTTGGGATACTGTGGCATAATATGAAAAGTTATGACCACGTAAGTAATGAATTTGTTCTGAATATCACTCATATTTGATGGTAGCTTAGAATAAAGATAAAGGCATATTTTTTTAAATAAAATTTTTGGAATAGTTTTAGGCTTGCAGAAAAGTTGTAAAGATAGTACAGAGAGTTCCCACATACTCTGCATCCAGCTCTGTTCTTACTAACATCTTAGAGTAGTATGGTACCCTAGTCAAAATTGAGGAGCCGATATTGATACATTGTTAAGAAATGAAATTTTTATTTGCAAAACAATTCTGATGCTAACGACCCAGAGTTAGTGCACACTCACAGGCTGAGGTCACAGTTCTCCACAAGACTCTTCTGATTTCATATACCAGCCGGAAGCTTCGGGGTTGCTAGACCACCTGTGTTTCTGACCAAGGAGCTATATAAATTCAGGGGTTTCCACTAACGACTCCTCAGGTTCAGTAACTCCCTGGAATGACCCAGAACTTAGGAAAGTACTATACTTATGATTACAGTTTTATTATAAAGAATACACATCAGGACTAGCCAATGAAGTGATGCATAGGTATGGGAGGGTCCCAGATGGGAAGTATCACCCTGAGGCACATTGATATATATGATTACCAACCAGGAAAGCTCACTGTGGAATGGCTCTCAGTTTGGGTTTGTCGGATGTTTTTCTCATGATTAAATTGGGGTTACGGTTTTTCGGGGAAGAAGACCATAGAGCTAAAGTGCCATTCTTACCACATGATATCGTAATCAACATGACTTATGACTGTTGATGTTGACCTTAGTCATCTGACTGAGATAGTCTTTATCACCGTGGAGTTACCCTTCTCTTCCTTCCCCCCTTTTCATATTGTACTCTTTGGAAAGAAGTTACTATGTGCAGCCCACACTTAAGGACTGGGGAATTATGCTCTGCCTCCTTGAGCATGGAGTAAGATTGAGGAATTTTTGAGAGAAAGAGAAAAGATTTGAAATGTGTAGGTCATTAAGAATCTGTTAACCTTTTACAAATATTAGAAAAATGGCATCTTAGAGCTGGATGGGACCTGGAGGGGCCGTAGTTTGAAACTGATAAGAGTCCTGTGCTGGGAGGAGGGACTGTAATAACTCAAGGGCTACATTTACACGTTTCTGGCTCAATTTGCTGTCTGTGGAGTGGGAGGTGACTTATGGTAACCTTGCTGAATAAAAAGCCATCAGTCTTCTCCCAACTGCCCCCCCGCCCATCCTCCACCTTCAAATGTGTTTTATGACAGGAAATGTGGTGAGAGCTGCTTCTTTCCATGTGTATGGTGGTTGGGCATGCATTTCAGCTGATTAAAGTGGTGTGCATGCTATTTTCCATGAAATTTAATTCTTCTATAGGTTGGGTTTTACAAGTTGAATTTTGATTTTGTTATCATTGTTTTAATCTGGAAAGGTTTAACTTTTGGCCTATGGGAAAATTGTTTTGATGCGTTATATATGTTCAGGTTCTGTGTTCTGGGATGTCAAATTATTTGTAGGACTATTTAGAGAAAAGATAATCACTATATTAAATCTGATAGTTGGTGAGTGGAAAAAAAAAACATTCTGAGTTGGCTGAAGTATTTTGAGACCCCTACTGTGACAGGTGTCCTCATGCAAATAGCTGTCCTTATGATAAAACTCTAGCTTCTAGCCACATGCAAATAATATGAAATTTTAAGTCAAAATATTCACGGAAAGGCATTTGGTCTGGGATGGGGGGAAGAGAAGTTGCTCTTCTTGTAGTTTGATTTGCATTTTTTAGATATTATTCTTTCAAGTGTTCCAAGCAACAAGCATCATTTGTAACATCTAAAACACTTAGCCTCTTTCGTGTTCTTTTTTTTTTTTTTTGAAGTCAGTGCAACTTTTATTACATCATAAGGGGATAAGAGAGGAAAGAAAAAGAGATTATACACATACACGTACAGACATATTCATAACAAAACCAATTGTAATCCTAGTTTCTATAACTAGTCATAGCTGGTATTCATAACTACCTTCTCCCACTATCCACTCCATATTCTCTTTGCCTTCAGCAAGCACATCAGCAAGCTGTGGTTCTTTATCTGGTAGGGTAACCCAAATATTTATCCCTGAAGAGTCTGGACTACTAGCAGTACTGACTGAATTGGGTTGTTGTAACTTTCCATTGACCTTCATGAGTTGATTAATCCAAACAATACCCTCTGAGAGCAAGGGTTACCTCCACTTTATGCAAAGAAGAAATCCTGGGGATGATGGTGACATGATCTGATTTGAGGCAGTGGCTGAACCTGGTAGATTAGTTTTGGTTGTCTTGACTGGGTCCATATCTATCCAAACAAAAAGCTGCTTCTTGTACGTTAGCTGGTGAACCTCACCCTACCGTGCAGGGAATAACACTTCTACGGAGAAATGTTACTTATGGACTGGAAGATGCGGAAGTCCCACCCAGACAGCAGACTGTGTAATGTATTGCTATACATTTTCATCTTCAAAATGTTGGTCCATCAATAAGTATTGTTTTCCCCAGGAATTTTTCCACCTCTATGTATCTATGTATCTATGTATCTATCTATCTATCTATCTAATCTATTATCTATCTCTACAACAAATATGATTTTTCTAATTAACTTTATTTTTTATTTTTTTAAAAGATTTTATTTATTTATTTGACAGACAGAGAGAGAGATTACAAGTAGGCAGAGAGGCAGACAGAGAGAGAGGAGGAAGCAGGCTCTCTGCTGAGCAGAGAGCCCGATATGGGACTCAATCCCAGGACCCTGAGATCATGACCTGAGCCAAAGGCAGAGGATTTAACCCACTGAGCCACCTAGGCGCCCCTCTAATTAACTTTAGATCAGGGTTTCTCAACCTGGGTATGGTCGGCCTTTTGGGCCAGATAATTCTTCAATGTCGTGGAGGCTGTCCTGTTCATTGTAGGATGTTTAGCTGCATCCTTGGCTCCAGCTTAACCCCCCCCACCATCCCAGCCTGTGACAAAACAAACTGTGTTCAACATTACCAATATCCTTTAGGAGGTAAAAATCACCTCTAGGCGGGAAGCACTGCTCTAAAGTTAGCGAGGAGACCTTCAGACTCCAGTTTTGACTGTCCTGTTTAACCAGTCAGTGCCATGCACCACCACTAGCCTCCTTTTCTCTCAGGGACATTATTTGTGTCTGTTTATGGTGTTTCAGGATTTGGTTTAGAAGATAAAACAGTAATGAATAACTTTGTATAGGAAATTTATCTTGACACAATGTTGAACAGTTTTAAAGTAATCCAAATTATATTTACAAGTTAAGTACATTTCCCCAGGTGAATTTAAACTATCTTGTCACTACTTAATTATATTCTACTTAATTATATCTACTTTTAGGAAAACCACAAACATTCCCCCACTTACCTCTTTGTAAAGCTTTACAGGGCTCCCTCAGCAGTTTTTGTCTGCAGCTCTTTGATCTCAGAGTGGTTTTGCTAACCAGTTCTCAGTGCTAGTGATTTCAACTAGTTGTCTTCCTAAAGATCTAATGGAGTAGATCACAGGGAAATCCTTTTACTACTTTCCCCTAAATCTGAATTTAAAGCCATGAAAGGGAATACTTTCTTTTCAATCAGGGAACCAACCAGCAACCACAGATTTCCTCCTCTCTACCTCTTCCTAATTCAAAGCTGAGAATTTAGGAAACCCTAGCCTGGGAATACATAAAGGAATAAATCTCTACGGCTTTCTTTGAACATCTTATGTACATCGTAGATAAAGATTCATGCTGTTTGCTTAGATGCCATTATGAAAGAATGAAGTAAAGCAAAAGAAAACTTGCAAACATCATCTCTTGCTCCCATCATCTTTTCCTTTTGGATATATATATCCAAAAGATAGGTTGAGAGGTTGCTTCTATCCAGGGGCTGGAGTTAAGGGTGGGGATGGGGGAAGGGGCAGAATGAGCTGCCTAGACTCTGTGGAAGGTATTTTTGGGCTGCATCTCTGCTACTTTGCTTCCGAATCTACACTTCATCCTCAATTTTTGAAAGTATCTTTTACATCAATTAACACATTGTCTTCTTTTGGGTGATCTGAAAAAATAAGGAAGCCTAAGTAGAATGTACACATAGAAGAATTGTATGTATTTTTTCCCTTTGTGGGACTCATTTAATTTGGATGCTCTCCCTTTTACAGCTTGTACCTTTGGCTATCCCAGGGAAGCAGAGGAGCATAATAATTAAGGGCTCCAACATTGGAGTTGGAAGGATCTGCATTTAAATTTGGTTATGCCCATCCCTAGCTCTGTTTCCTACCTTCTCTGTGCCTCATCTGTAAAACAGGTGTTAACAACACCAGTTTCTTAGGACAGGAGTGTGGATTAAATGAGATAATGTCTTTTATCAGGTACTTGGTAGGAGCTCAGCGAAAATGTGCTACCTGTCCTTTCACTCTCCCCTCCTGCTTTTGTTATCCTTCACCTACTAAAACCAGTCAATTCCATATACTTTGGATAATGCAGAATAAACATAAGGACCTCCTCTCCCACCATTCCCCTCCCCACCCCCCATGCTCACTCTGCCTATCTTTTCTAAGTCTCAACACCCGAGGTGTGTTCATGCCCAGGGCCTTTGCATTTACTATTCTTTTTGCCTGGTACATGCTTCCCAGATATCCACATGGAGTGCTCCTTCACTTCCTTCAGGTCTCTATTCATATGTCACTTATCAGAAAAACCTTCTCTGGGGACGCCTGGGTGGCTCAGTTGGCCAAGCGTCTGACTGTTGATTTCAGCTCAGGTCATGATCTCAGGGTTGTGGGATCCAGCCCTGCACAGGGCTCTGTGCTGGGCGTGGAGTCTGCATAAGATTATCTCTTTCCGCTCCCTCTGGCTCTCTGCTGGCACACTCACACACACTCTCTCTCTCTAAAAAAATAAAAAAATAAATAAAATATATATTAAAAAAAAAAGGAAAACCTTCTCTGACCACTGTATATGAAATAGGACTTGCTCTCTTTCCTGGTGCTTCCTAACTTCGTTGCCCTGCTTATTTTTCCCCATACCACTCAGCATCTATTGGTATATTTTTGTTTCTGTACCATCTGATCTCCCCACTAAACTAGAAGCCTCATAAGGACAGGGACTCTTTGCTAATTGCCATATTGCTCAATGCTTAGGACAATACTTGAACTGTTCTTGGTACTCAATAAATATTTGTTAGATGCATGAATAAATATTATTTTTTATTCATGCTACATTTTTGAGTTTTTCAAGAAAAAACACGTGTGAATTGAATTTAAAAATAGCTAAAATATTTAAATTGTCTCTTATTATTATTGTCTCAAAATATTATTCAACTTAGAGGTGACCAATTTTAGTCTTCACTGTTTTATATTAAAATATGATTTCTTCTGAGGCTTTTTTCCTTTATACAGTTTTAATTTTAGAGAACTTTTAATTGTATCATTAACATTCCTGTCTGTAGGTCACTGTTGTATGGTGGATTGGGAAAACAGGGAGAGTCCTATATTCTACTTATATAAATTTTTTGTGACCTTCAGGTGATTGTCAAAATCCCAGTACTTTTTTCTTTCTGTGGAGAAGTTGAAATACATGATATACTGAGGTAGATTTTCTCAATAACCTAAATTGGTGTCAAGAGATACTTTGTGATCAAAACCCAGTTGGCTACTATGGGGAAAAAATCTGAATTGCTTTTTAAAAATTAAATATTGAAAATTAAATTAAATTTAAAAATTTTAAATTGAAATTAAAAAGAAAATTGAATATTAAATAGCATGCAATATTTAAACAACTGGAGTTGTGGTCATTTTAATTTTAGCAATTTGATGATAATTACATTTGTCAGCCAAAAGGTTTCCATGTATTTTTTTTTTTTAAGATTTTATTTATTTGAGAGAGAGAGAGAGTGAGTGAGAGAGAGCATGGGGCAGGGCAGAGGAAGAGGGAGAAGCAGATTCCCCGCTGAGCAGGGAACCCAAAGATAAGGAGGACCTGGGGCTCAATGCCAGGACCCTGGGATCATGTCCTGACCTGAAGGCAGATGCTTAACTGACTGAGAAACCCAAGTGCCCCTTGCCATGAATCTTTAAAACTTTCACCTAAGATGCTGTTTTATTTCTGCTCTATTTATGTTTTACCTCTGATTCCGTACCTGGCCTCCTTTGGATTAAGAAAGCATTCTAAGAACAGGGAAATCTGGTATCCTTATGAATTCTATGGCTTTCATGTATTATCTGTCTTTTTATTTCAGGTAGGGAACAATGATAAACAGTTTAAACAGTTTTTTAAACAAACTTTGATAAGCAATTTTTTAAATGAACTAGTTCATGACTTCTGGACTTTCTTTTTTTTAAAATAAACTGCATAATGTTTTTCGTCTTTTATTTAGTGCCGCCTGTCCTGAGAGTGTTATACTTTGCTCTCATACTTTATTTGAGAAACCATAGACCTATAAATAAGTCTTTTCAGTGTGGGGATGAGATTTATTAAATGTTTACTAATATTCACATGGCACGGGTTTTTTTTGTCCTTTTAATCATGATAAGAGAAAAAGCAAAAATATTTACCACATTATTTACTGTACCTACCGAGACCATCCCAAATATTTGTGATTTTTATCTAGGAGGATTCTCCATTTTAGGGCCAGTCTTTTCTGAAATATGAAAATAAAACCTTTGCTTTGAAGGACTTTTTGCACTTGGAACTAAGCAAACTTTGTTAAGTAAGTGGATTTTATGTCCCGTGGGGCTAGAGAAGTAGTAATATTTTATGTCTGAAACTCTGGGTTGGATAACATGGTCCAGTGTAAGATTGCCCGTCCACAGCCGTTCCCACAATGACAGTTTAAAGCAGAATCATCTACATTTTCTGAGTTTTATGTACATCAGCAAATAATTCCAACTATGTTTGTTCCTCTGTGCCAAGGGGTTCTTGTGCCGTTGTGATGCACCTTGGCGCAGCACAGTCCAGCAGAGCAGTGCCTGGCTGTTTGTGCCAAGGTAACCTGTACTCTCTTTACTATACTCAGGGGACTTGTGCAGGTTGTTTTTTGTTTTTTGTGTTTTGTGGTTTTTTTTCCAAACTGTGTCCACTTCCTCCAGCACATTTCTGTTTGAGCATTTTTCCTTCCTCACAGGGTCTCAGCCTGAGATAAATTTAGCTCTCCGTAATGTCTGGGAGTTTGGGGGCTTGTATTATCTACAAAGTAGAATGTTATATAGAGTCACTTTGCTTCATCCTGGTTAGCTCAGTGTCACACAGAGTTTGGGTTTATACAGCCATTTCTAGCTCCCCTTCTACTTTCTCCTACTTCTAGCCTCTGTCTAATCTGGGCTAGAGCTATTTCTATCCATTGTCTTGGTCACTGAGCTTGCAAGCTCCAGGCTCCACCTCCTTCACTGTCTCCTCCCCCCACCCCACCCCTCCAGCCCGGTTCATCTTCAGAGATATCAGAGATATTTTTTGTAATTTCGTAGAAGACATGTTGGTGGCTAACCGGGGTCCTGCCCAGCAGGACCCTATGTAGATGTTTTATCCTGGGAATTAACTCTACAAACTTCTCTTTCCTGAAGCAATTCTTTACTTTGGAAAGGCTCATCTTTGTCTTTTTGATTCTACAATGTTCCAAAAGCTGTAGCTTTCTCACAATTCTGCCCTCGCATGGTTTTGCTCTTCTTTCTCTTACCTGGGGTCCCCAGCCCCACTCCAGGCATTCTTTGGGATCTGTGACAGTGCTCGGTCATGTGATTAGTAGAGAAGGACGTGGTCATTGTGTGGCTAGGCTGTGGTATGGCATATATGCTAGTGGCTGGAAACCTGCAAACCAGACTTCAGAATCAGGGTTTAAAGATAGCACTGTGATCCTATGCCGTCAAAAATCCACTCCGTTAGGGGCGCCTGGGTGGCTCAGTCATGAAGCATCTGCCTTTGGCTCAGGTCATGATCCCAGGGTCTTGGGATCAAGTCCCGCATCAGGGTCCCTGCTCAGCGGGGAGCCTGCTTCTCCCTCTCCCACTCCCCCTGCTTGTGTTCTCCTCTCGCTGCGTCTCTCTCTCTGTCAAATAAATAAATAAATAAAATCTTAAAAAAAATCCACTCTGTTAGAATTCCTTCATTTTAAAAAGGTAGGCAATCAGGTCTTAAAAGACGGGAAGGACACTAATGTTTACTGAGCCCTGTTTTCATTCAGCCCTCACAGCATTCCTGTAGAGGAGCAAGTGGGTGGCAGATGCAGCTAAGAAAACAGATACAAATATAGATACAAAAATACAGATACAAAAAGGTGCACAAATTATAAATGTGCCTACTGAAGTCATACTAGAAGACAGTGTGGTAGGGTATGGTTTTGGAAAGTCAGAGAGACCTGAGTTTAAATCTCACTTTTATCCCAACAAAAGCAGTAGTCCTGCTGGGCCAATGTACTTTCTAAAAGTAACAAATACAGAGTTTTGGTTAAAAAAAGTACAATTAAACAAATTTAAATGAAAAAATCTCACTTCTCATAGCACTGGTATGGTTGTATAGGCTCTTTGGAGGTAGAAAATGGACTCTGTTAAGAAAGAGAATGGCAAAATTCCCTCCATGAATTAACTGCACGATTCCTAGATTTTTCAGAAAGCCTACACAGGTAAATGGAAGAAACTGGGCTGGCCAGCAGGTCTGGCTTGAAGCATTAAAGCAAATCCTGGGGATAACTCAAGGCTCAGTGTAAAATATGCATAGGAGAAACTTAGGGGGCTACTCAGAAGCTAAATTAGGAATAATACAAAGAGTTGTTTTTTTTGTTTGTTTGCCCCCCCCCCCCAGTGGGCAGGCATATACTTATTTTCCTTCTTTCCTGTGTGGTGTCGTTAATCTAGGCCTCATTCCTTGACAGGACCAACCCTTTCCAGCATGGATGATTTGTTTAATCAAAGTTATCTTTTCTTTCAATAAAAATTTTAGAAATTAAAAACTTGTCCCATACTTGAAAGAAACCACTGGTAATTTTGCACAAATATTTATTTCCATATCAAAAAATAGTATGGTGAACAGGTTTAGATAAGATATATTCTCATATATAATTCTTTCTAATACATACTTTATGGGTTCCCTAAGGTGACTGTTTTCTCACTGGAAAAAAAAAACCTCTTCTAATGATTTTACTGCTATTATTTCTTTATTTAGCTTTTAATTATACATGACAATTGATGGATGGAGGACAGTTTTTCAAATTAAGCTCTGAGCCTTCATAGTCAAAGGTATTTTCCCCTTCTCTGCCTTTAGAGAGAGATCTTTTTTGAGTTTATGTAATATTTAATCTTTAAAAATATTTGAGACTCAGCATAGAGATTGTTCAATGTAATTTAAATAACTTCTTCCTTATGAGAGGACAGTTGTTTTTGCTGAATTATAAATGTTATTGTATAATTTCAAGCTTTCAGAGGTTCTATTATCTTGCAGTTCAACAACCCCTCTTTGAAAGTCAGAATGCCTGAGAGAATCCCATTTCCATATCTAAAATTAGAAATGGCATGCAGAGACTCCAGGCATTTTACCAGACATAGTAATGATATGTTTTCTCTTTTTGTTAAAACTTGAAGAAAAAAGTCCACCAGGTAGCTCTCTACAAAATAAATAGTCTTTCTTTGGACAGTCCTTCTGTCCATTTATTTGATTTGAGAATCAAATAGCTGTATGTCTATGATGTGTTCCTTATCACCGCCCAGTTTTTGATTTAGGACTTTTTTTCTCCTAATCAAATCTGTGAGATCATACAAATGTTCTTGTTTCTGTATTTTGTTTATGGACAACTATATTTGTGAAATACACCTCTGCCACATTTAAACCAAGTGTTACAGTTATCTTGGAAGATCTTCTGTAAGTGCTCTGTTTGCCATGCATGGGGCTTTGCCTCGTGACTTTAAATAGATACCAACTGCTAGAGAGGGTGCTGAGAATTCACATTTGCGGTTGGCCCTTACCTTATTTGACAACTGATCAGCATGTGTCAGGAATCTGCTTCCTCTCTTACATTTGGGAGATTGACCTTGGGGAGGAGATTGGGGAAGGGCCCAAATGGAAGAAGCAAAGTCCTCTCTGGGGGCCGGGTGACCTTCTCCTGGCATCTGGCTTTTCCACCCAGTCCAGCTGAGCTGCCCTAGCCTGGGTGGCTGGCTGTCTTCCCAGCCTGCAGAGGATCATTGCCCAGGGCCTAGAGCCCTAGCCCAGTTTGGCAGAACATCTGTGATTTTTTTATTACTACCTCTGTACTCTACCGGCATACGTAATTCAAATCTGACTGTAGTTTCCATTACCTTGAAGCTTAATAAGTGTAGTCTTTACCTACATCTTAATATTTGCCAAATTGTTTTTTCTCCCTACAGTTAAAAGTCAGAAGGTCCTGTATGAACTCTGAGAAACGAAAACGTAGGGGCCTAATTTCAGAACAGTGGTACCTTGACTCACATTACTGTGGGGGTAAAGCTTTGTGCTGGCGGATTTGTCAGATTGCTGTCTGCAACACTGCAGTTCAGTTTCCTATTTGAAAACATATGAAATCTAAATTGGACACTACCCCCTTCTTCCCTTTAAAATCCTTCAGTTGGGCGCCTGGGTGGCTCAGTGGGTTAAAGCCGCTGCCTTCGGCTCAGGTCATGATCTCAGCGTCCTGGGATCGAGGCCCGCATCGGGCTCTCTGCTCCGCAGGGAGCCTGCTTCCTCCTCTCCCTGTCTCTCTGCCTGCCTCTCTGCCTACTTGTAATCTCTCTCTCTGTGTCAAATAAATAAATAAAATCTTAAAAAAAAAAAAAATAAAATAAAATCCTTCAGTAAGGCATGCCTGGGTGGCTCAGTCCATGGATCAGTTGTAAGTTCAAGTCCCACTTTGGGTATAGAGATTGCTTGCAAATAAAATCTTATTTATTTATTTATTTTTAATTAAAGATTTTATTTATTTATTTGACAGAGAGATACAGAGCATAAGTAGGCAGAGCGGCAGAAGCAGAGGGAGAAATAGGCTTCTCGCTGAGCAGGGAGCCCAAAGTGGGGCTCGATCCTAGGACCCTGGGATCATGACCTGAGCCAAAGGTAGACGCTTAACCGACTGAGTCACCAAGGTGCCCCGAATAAAATCTTTTTCAAAAAGGAATCAAATCCCTCAGTAATTTTTCATAATGGAATGAAAAGTTATAGCCCATGCCTGAAGCCTACAGGCAGTATCTGGCTTGTAGACTTATTTGTCCTGCTCAGCATTTAAAAACCTGTAAAGTTCACGTAAGGACCAGATTCTTAGCATCCCTTGAAAATCTGAAAGCTGCGTCAGTATTGAACCTTTAGTCTCACATTGGCTGGAGCTAAGAAGAAACAGCCCCCCCACCCCCACCCCTTGGGTTGGGCAGTCTGCCACCAACTGTTGTCTTACACTCTGAGTACTTGGTCTATTATCCACTGAGCCCTCGAGGCACCCTGGAAAACCCCTCCAGCCTCATTGCCCTCTTGTATTCACATCCTTCTCTGCTTTACCTGTAAAAAAAAAAACAGCTTGCAGAACACTAAGGAGAGGGTCATCCTCCCCAGCTTCTGGGCCTTTGTACATTCTAGGCTCTCTTCTTGTGACGCCTTCCCTACTTTCTCCTCCTGATAGACTCTTAGCCTTCAAGACCCAGCTTGTCACCTGTATTTGAGAAGCTACCACTCCCTCTCTGCCTGTTTGTGTTACATGCCCCTCCCCCAGGCTCCCTTTACTGTTCTCTGTGCCTTGGTCATAGCACAGCACACTGTGAGGCAACTGTTGAGTTACATGTCTTTCTCTCCCCTAGACTGAGGGCCTTGGAGGCAGAGTCTGTCCTATACCTTTCCTTTTACTCAGTTAGTCACAATTCTTGGCTCATGGTAAGCTTGCAATACAGTTTTACTAATTGATAGGTTTAACATTGTGTAAGGCAGTGGCTTCTCTCCCTTAGCTGTACAGTAGAATCACCTGGACAGCCCTAAACCATCCCAGTATCCAAGCTTCATCCCTGCCAGTTACATCAGAATCTGAGAGTGGGGTCCAGGAATTAGTAGTTTTTAACAGTTCCTTAGGTGGTTCCAGTGTGCAGCCAAAGTTGAAAGCCACTGGTTTAAGATGTTTGACTAAGGTAATCTAAAGAAATTTGCCGTGATTGTAGTTTGGGATTAGAACATTTCATGATGATTTTTAAAAAGATTTTATTTATTTATTTGAGAGAGAGAGAGAGAGAGAGAGAGAGAGAGAGAGAGAGTGTGAGAGAGAGAGCATGAGAGAGGAGAAGGTCAGAGGGAGAACCAGACTCCCTGTGGAGCTGGGAGCCCGATGCGGGACTCGATCCCGAGACTCGATCCCGGGACTCTGGGATCATGACCTGAGCTGAAGGCAGTTGCTTAACCAACTGAGCCACCCAGGTGTCCCAGAACATTTCATGATGATTTAAGAGAGTCTACTTGGGATGAACATTTTTACTTACCTTTGGCAGCACATGGGCATTTAAATAAGTAGGAACCTATTTTCAGGAAATCAGTTTTTCTTATAACAGTTAGATAATTTTGCAGGCTATAATGGTGACAGATAGTTAATCAGCAATGTCATGTGCAGTACATTAAGAGCTTTTTATAATTTTGGTAGTTTATGTTGTGTAGCAATGTGCCATTTTCCACGTTGCTGCATTTTGATTTAAAATTCAAGTGAATTATTTTTCAATCTATAAATTAGCTCAGGCATTTGTTGAGTTTCCAATACCAACTGCTTCTCTTTTCTGCATTTTCTTTTTTGTTTTATACTGGAACTGCTAGTTGGAAAATAGACAAAGCCAAACATTAATTGGTGTCGTGTGGAAAACACACTTGGGATAAAAGCCATTTTAACTTGGTGAAAGCTATCACCAGCTGCATTGTCTAGTAATTAAATGATCAGTCCTGAGCTCATGATTAGTTTGGATAGGGTTCAGCAAAAAAAGAAAGAAAATAGTGAAAGAATTGAGGAAACATTTATGACTTGGGATTGTCTTTATGTTGGAGAAGAATAGACTGAGGCAAAAGAATTTTTATATAGACACTTTTTTTGGTGGATGGTAATTTTTGTCTCCACTGAGAATGAGGTAGTAAGCATTTGGTTTAAAATTAAGGGAGTTTTCAGGATTTATGTCTGAAGAATCATTTCTTGTTTATAAAGACTCTTTGATAGTGGTATTAACTGGTGTGTGGTCTCTTTTTTAGGAGATTGACTACTATCTGTCTGACTGGATAACTTCTTGAGATTTCTGTTATCTCTATGATTAGAAAATCTCTTCTAATTAATCTTTTGTATCTGAAGCAAATATGTTTTTTCAAACTTCCCATTTCTCTTACTGGAAAGTTGGAAGCTGATTTATCTAGATTAACTCTAGCAATAGTACCTATTGCTGTAGTATTTAAGCTTTTCTGAAAATGTTCTGCTTACTCCACTCTTGTTTTCCTCTTTGGGCTAACAAAAGCTAGGAGAGAGGGATCTGGTTGTGCTGACCTCTCTTCCCAGGGATTCTCCTCCTCATGGGAGGAGGGTGGGGAGATGCTGGGCTTCTGGAGAGATGCAGGAGCTGCTTGGGGAGGCCTCACCAGGAGCTGTGGCCTCATTCTCCAGCCCCACCCCATAACCCCGGCTGGCTCATTTCCAGGCCAGGAGCAATAGCATTACTTGTCCTGGGGAGAGAGGCAGCTGGCCCAGAAGGGCCGGACTCAAAGCTCTGGCCAGCCTGGGTGTCACCTTCAGGGACCTGAGGACACCTGGGATGTAATTTCATGTCTTGACACAGTGTGTTCCATCACAGAGCAGAGAAGGGGACTGATTAATCACCTAGTCAGCCTGGCACACTTAGCCGGATCTCTCTTCAATCATAGCCCTGTGAATCAGGGGTTGAATTTTGAAATCCTGCCCCTGCCCACCCCGTATTTGCAGAGCAGTTCCTTCTTTCTGGAGAGGAGAGGAAGGTCGCCTTTGGAGGCATTTTCTGCTTCCTGGACACCTGGCCTTCTGCTGACTGCTTCTGCTGCCAGCTGCCTTCCCTTTGGCCTCATGAGATCCAGGACTGGCTTCGTACGTTTGCTTGGATGACTTGGGTAAAGAAGTGGTAGGCGGTAGCCCACAGCAGGGAGAGCGCTGGCAGCAAGGGCAGGGGAGGGGTGCCAGCTGCTAATGTCGGTGTGCCTGGCACCAGTGTTCTTCCCAGAATCGCTCCTGAGGCCCAGCTCTGCCGGCACGAGGCTGCTGTGTTTGGAAATACAAAATTCTGATTTAATTCTGGCAAAAATACTCCTTTTTTCTTGAATTTGCTTAAATTGGTATCCTGATTCCCTCTGTGCCTCTGATTGTGGAGATTTGGCCTTCTGTGAAAGTTATCAACCTGACGACGTGGAAAGGAGAGCCGTTGGTATTTGCCATGGCCCTGAAGTAAAAAGTTGCCAGTTCTAGCTGACAACCCTAGCCTCTGCTTCCTCTTCTTCACCACATCATGTTTCTTTTCTTTCTTTCCTTTTTTTTAACAACTTTATTTATTTGAGAGAGAGAATGAACGAGCAGTGAGGAGGGGCAGAGGCAGAGAGAGAGGGAGAAGCAGATTCCCCACCGACCAGGGAGCCTGACTTGGGGCTCGATCCCATGACCCTGGGATCATGACCTGAGCTGAAGGCAGATGCTTAACCGACTGAGCCACCCAGGTGCCCCACCACATCACGGTTCTTATCTAAAGACTCAATTTGAGGTCAATCTGGAGCCAAGATGGACAGTATTTAAACAGCTTCAGCCTCCTAGTCAGTGGAGTCCAGGTTACCTGGAGTCAAGACAGGTGACCCCTCTGGACTCCCGTGGTGCCAACTGAGTCTCAGCTCTCTCACTTCCCTACTTGGTGCCCTGGTTTCTAGCTTCATGTTGACAGTGCGGGGCCTTGGGAACTGACGTTGGGAGGATTGTTGGTGCCAAGTACGATGTCATTTGCTCCTGCGACACTTGCGTCCTGGCTTGTTCTTGCTATCTCTCTCCTGGGGTGGTAGATTCCTGGCCTAAGCTTGGAGACCTGCGCTTACCAGTACTACTTGCCTGTTTCACTCCTCCTGAATGTTGTCTACTCCATGCTTTCTTTTGGGAGGTTGGTATATTTCCTATGGGTGACAAAGTCTGATGGAATGAAAGGGGAGGTTTGACCTCAGACAGACTCAGTTCAAATGCCAGCCCTGGCACCTCCTACTTGTGTGATCTTGAGTAAGTTTCTCTCTGAGGCTCAGTTTTTCCGTCTGTAAAATGGGAGTACTAATTCCTATTTTATGAGTTAATGATGATTATATCATATGCTGTATGTAAAATGCCTAGCACACTCACAAGTCCTTAGGAGGAACTCACCTCTGATTCCTTTCCTTTCTCTGCTTGGTGTCTTCATCATAACTGAAATTGCCATGTCCTTTGTATATAAGGAAACACTTTCCTTGCTTGACTGCACTGCATTACTGGTTTTTTTAGCTGGTCCTTTTCTCCAGTCTCTGGTAATCTGTGTTAGTAGGTCTTGGGCCAGCTCTTTTTCCTGACTGCCCTGGGTTTCATAGGAGGGGGTTATGCAATTGGACAAAGGGAACAAAATCCAAGAAGGGAGCATTTCATTTTATTTTTTATTTATTTTATTTTTTAAAAGAATATTTTATTTATTTATTTGACAGAGAGAGAGCACAAGCAGAGGGAAAAGCAAGCAGAGGGAAGGAGAGAGGCAGGCTCCCCGCTGAGCAAAGGAGCCCAATGAGGGGCTCGATGCAGGGCTCCATGTGGGGCTTGATTCCAGGACCCTGGGACCATGACCTGAGCTGAAGGCAGATGCTTAATGACTGAGCCACCCAGGTGCCCCAAGAAGGGAGCATTTTAATTGCTCTCAGTCTTGTTCCAGTTTGCCAGCTGTTCCTGGACTAAAATTGGCCTGTATTTATTTACCTGTAGAATGGGCTACGTGGTTCTACATGCAGGCTTATGAGATAAGGTACCAGCCTTCGGAATCTGTCACCTTCTGGCTTCCAACTTGTTTAGCTTAACAGTGAAAATAACATTTGTTGCTGTTAAATTGGCCCCTAGTGGCCATCTTCTGCTTCCACTCTGTAGCTACCAAGTAGCTGGGCATGAATCAGCAGAATTGAAAATACTTTAACCAGAAACACTTGGACCTGGCACCAGGGTTGTGTTGCCCGGACCAAGGCAGAGGTTAGTCAGCCAACTGACAGAGCACAGGGCTAGTATATGCTTTATGGAGGGCCTGAGAGCAAATCCTGGATGCAAGTTCAGTATCTAAGACAATTAAGGAGATCATAAATTGTACATTATTTCGCCTTACATAGCAAAATCTGAATGTCATTTGAAATGCATTTCATTATGTGCTTTAGTGTTGATGAACTGGATCCAGTTTGTAACATCTGTTAGATTGACTTGATGGCTGTTGTAAGTTGCAGGGAGTGTTCAGAAGCTTGTTTTACAAGTGTCATAAAGTGAATGGAAAATATTTTCTATAATTTCAAATAGCAGAACCCCAGAGGCCTTTGATCATATTGAAAGAGCCCATGGTCAGTTCAAATCTACCTATGTTCCTGTTCATTATGTTATGGCCCTCTGAAATAGTCAGTTTTTATTAGACTGCAGAAAGAATTGATTTTCAGTGACAGATTAATGCCTAACTTGGAATAGGCAAGGGCATGGATTTAGAAAGAAGAAATAAATGAAATAAATGCAGGCTAGCTTCTAAAACTACTCTAATGAAGGAGTTTGAATAAGGGACTACTATTCTTTACACTTACTAATGAAATGTATATGAAGTGACCAGATTGAGTACTGATTCTCTCCTAGCTTCCTCTTCTCTCTTCATTCGGAAGCAAAAAGCACCTGGTAAATTAAGACATTGAATCAGTGCCACAGTTCTCATCCATCAGAATCACTGACCTTTGCTTGGACCCTGTGTTCCAACACAGGGCTGAGCACACTGGGCCATGGCCAGTCTCTGTATAGCCTCAGGAGCTAAGAATGGTTTTTGTGTCTTTGAAGGGTTGTAAGAGAAAACAAAAATGAATATTTGGCATAGTTTGCAGAGCCTAAAATAGCCACTTTTTTTTTTTACAGAAAAAGTTTGCCAACTCCTGTTTTAATATTAGATCTTTCTCTTTATGAGCTTAAACTGGACTTTCTAAACTATGCCCTCTGGGAAGTCAAGCACAGAGGAAAAGTGGAAAAGGCATGGGCTTCAGAGCTGGATGGACCTGGTTCTGCTTCCTGGCTGTGTGGCTTCTACCTGAGAACCTCAGGAGAAGTAACTTTATGTCTCTAAAGCCTTAACTTCTTCAGGGTTTCAGGGTTGTGACTCTGTTCCTTACACGTATAGTCTCATAGCAAATCATAATTCTTGATCGTTTGTAAAGCCTGTCAAGAGCTGTAAAAGGATTGCAACAGGCTTGTCTGCAAATGGGCAAAGAGGGCATGCTGGGCACTTGGTTGGCACTGAGTAGGCATCATCTCATCACTTCAATCCCAGAGCAGGGTCCCCTGGATCTGGTACCGCTGTGGTTCCTTCAGAGCTGGCCCTTGCTTCAGGCCTTGATGAGGACACTTTTTTCTAGTTCGCTGTTCTTTTTTTTTTTTTTTATTTGACAGAGAGAGAGAGATTACAAGTAGACTGAGAGGCAGGCAGAGACAGAGGAGGAAGCAGGCTCCCTACCGAGCGGGGAGCCTGATGGGGGCCTTGATCCCAGGACCCTGAGATCATGACCTGAGCTGAAGGCAGAGGCCTTAACCCACTGAGCCCTCCAGGCGCCCCCTAGTTCACTGTTCTGATGCTTTCGGGCCTCCTTAGTGGCCTGAAGATAGTCATGTCTTTGAGTGTAAGTACTGGGAGCTTAATCCAAATATATGTGAACACATGCGCCTTTGATTTGCTGCTAAGAACCATGCTTTCTTCCCTCTTCTCTCTTCTTCTTCCTTAAAGACGTTGTGTGCATTAACAGGGTCAAAAAGAATTTGATCCTTCTTAATTGTCCCTTTCCTAAGTCATCACTGTAATTTCCAAGTGACTTCAGGCAAGGGATTTAAACTGTTGTTTCTTTTTTCTTTCTAAATAAAGCAAAATAGACAATATCTCTGCTTTATACCAGGAGGACTCAGAAGCATGCATTTTGGGGTGAGAACACCTGGGCTGAAGTAGTGAGTATGGTTTTAGAAAAAGTCTCTTTAACACTTGCTATTTTGAAATGATTGGGGCTGAGAGGTTCTCTGGCTATGTAGTTATGCATTGCTTGATTTTCCAAGGAAAGTTTTGACAGATTGTTCCTATGGACCCCCACACTCAACCTATGAGATTCTGAGAGGTGTGTGCAAAGATCAGGCTGTTCTCTTCCTGGAAGGGTAAGGCTGCGGGGCAAGCCTGGCCTGACAGTGGTGCTTGCTTGGTGTGTGACCTCAGCAACGGGGCCTCTTGCCAAGATTTCTCACACTGAGTACAGGTAGCAAATGCTGAGTTAGGGCTCTGCACCTCTAGCACATGGCTGCATTTAGCATGAAGTGAAGAAACCCGAATGTGAAAGGTCCTTGCCAACCTTGTAAGAAGGTAGTTGATGTTTATAATGCCTCTTATTCATGCAGCATTTTCCCTTTAAGGATAGAAGGCTTTATTAAGATGTTACTTAAGTATTCAGTGAGGATATTCCTTTGTCCCCCTGTGTATTATCAGTAAATAGTTTTGTTGGTTTTGTTTAAGGGCCAAATGGCTCTTCTGAACTGGCCTGAGAAACCCAAGTTTTCTGGATGTGAAAATAGATTTTATATAGTTAAAGCCATTGAACTGTATACTTAAAAATAGTTGAGAACAAATTTCATGTTGTGTAAGTTTTACCACAACTTAAAAAAATCCATTTTAAATTACCAAAATTTATTTTTATTTTTTAAAATATTTTTATTTATTTGTCAGAGAGAGAGAGAGAGAGAGAGAGAGAGAGAAGGCACAGCAGGGGGAGCGGCAGGCAGAGGGAGAAGCAGGCTCCCCGCTGAGCAGGGAGCCCGATGTGGAACTCGATCTCAGGACTCTGGGATCTCTGAGCCTAAGGCACATGCTTAAACAACTGAGCCACCCAGGAATCCCTCAAAATTTAGTTTTAAAGAAATTATTAAATAGCTGTTATCTTTTGGTACTTTCAGTTTTTTCTTTGGTTTTAACCCCCCCAAGTTTCTTGTTGTTTTTTAATAAATCATTGAAGTAGGGTTTTTTAGCACTATTCTACGAATATTAACAAGTACTCCTTATCTCCTCATACAGTTATTTATTTATTTATAGATGTATTTATTATTTATTTATTTATTTATTTATTAAGATTTTATTTATTGATTTGACACAGAGAGAGAGATTACAAGTAGGCAGAGAGGCAGGCAGAGAGAGAGGAGAGAGGAGGAAGCAGGCTCCCCGCTGAGCAGAGAGCCCGATATGGGCCTCGATCCCAGGACCCTGGGATCATGACCTGAGCCGAAGGCAGCGGCTTTAACCCACTGAGCCACCCAGGAGCCCAATTTATTTATTTATTTTAGAGAGAGTGCAAGAGCATGCATGCGTCAGCAGGGGGAGGGGTAAGGGAAGAAGGAATCTTTTTTTTTTTTTTTTTAAAGATTTTATTTATTTATTTCACAGAGGGAGAAAGATCACAAGGAGGCAGAGAGGCAGGCANCCCAGGACCCTGAGATCATGACCTGAGCCGAAAGCAGAGGCTTTAACCCACTGAGCCACCCAGGCACCCGGGAAGAAGGAATCTTAAGCAGATTCCACACTGAGGGCGAAGCCCATATGGGGCTCAATCTCATGACCCTGGATCATGACCTGAGCTGAAATCAAGAGTGGGATGCTTAATCAGCTGAGCCATCCAGATGCCCCTCTCCTCATACTTCTAGAGCAAATTTAGCCCATTGGTTTAGCTTCATGCATACATTTAAGACAAATGTTTATTTTGAAATTAAAAAATATTTTTCTTTAATAATCCCTGCCTGAGAGATTCAGAAGTGAAGGGGATGATTTTGATTCATTAAACTCTCTGCACACAGTGTACATCTCCTTTGTGCTAAAAAGCAATAATTTTTGAAAACCTGATATGCAGATCTCTACATCTGAAACAAAGTGGGGTGGTAGTGTAGTTTACACATTTGGGAAACTGTTTATAGATATATAGAAAAAGATTTGTCATTTAAAAATAGCATTGGCAAGGTATATTAACTTGCTTAGATCAAAGAGAGTTAAGTAAGGAAATATTTGGAAGGAAGTAGGGGAGGATGGGAAGTTAGCTTGCAACCTTCTATCAAGAAGTTGCCTCTTTTCTCCTACTTCAGGTATCATTGCTTCCCTTCCTCTTTGGAGCTGTGGTTTCATGCCTGTCTGGGGCCTGGTGGGGTCTGAATAGTAGACCTGCCTCTGAGTAGGTTCGGCCCAGAGCCCAGGGCAGGGCAGATGACAGTGATCTGAGAGGCACTGCCATGACTTCCCCGCACATGGCTTCTCTGCCTTTCTTCCTGTTTCTGCAGTCACGTTTTATTCATCCTTAGGACCTGGCTCAAATAATCTCCCATGAGGCTATTTCTAATTCTTCTACTTCAAAACAGGTGCTCTCTGCTTTCTCTCAATTCTCCAAGCACAACCTTTTTGCAGAGCAGCAGATAGATGTTCATTGAAAATAGCTCTGGTCCATCGAATCTGGGATTCCCTGCATGCCAGACCTGCCTCTTGTAGAGTCCTGGGTGCTCATTAGCATAGTAAATGTTCTGAGAAACCTGTTTAATTAAAAAAAAAACAAAACAAGAAATTTTGATTACAGAACTTTTCCAGGAACAATGATTGACATTTTGAGGAAAGTCTGAGTGGTCCATAATTGGTGCTTAGTAATAAGTATTCTTCCAATGAATAAGTGTCCTTATATTTTCATAATATAATATTTAATATTCTACCACTAGAAATTATTCCCAGAGGCTGTGCAGGGAGCACCAGATTTCTGGGATATACAGTTACAATCAAAGAGAAGGGGAAGGGTGAAGAATGCAGAGAGGGAGCTTTGCTAAAATAAAAAAACATTTTACCTTATGCCTAGGGTAGGGGTCTGAATGAGGACTCACATTCGAACCAGTGGACAGATATAGGAGCAATGAAAATTATAAATGTTTTGGGTCCTTTTTTTTTTCTAGGAAGGTTAGTGTATTTAACTATATGCCAAAAACTGAAAGGAAGAGAAATACTAAATGTAAACACTACTCAGTTACTGAGAAGTCATCTTTCTCTCCTCTGCTTTTTTTTTTTTTTAAGATTTTATTTATTTATTTGACAGAGAGAGAGAGCATGCAAGTAGGCAGAGCAGCAGGCAGAGCAGCAGGCAGAGGGAGAAGGAGAAGCAGGCTCTCCGCAGAGCAGTGAGCACGATGCGGGACTCAATCCGAGGACCCTGGGATCATGACCTGAGCCGAAGGCAGTGGCTTAACCGACTGAGCCACCCAGGCACCTTCTCCTCTGCTTTTTTGCATCCTCACAAAGATATACTGTCAGAATATATATATGGTCTTACCTTTTGCATGGAGCCCCCAATTTTTCCTTCAACTCAGGAAGAGATAAAGGAAAGGATAAGTTTAGAAATGGCTGGATATCAATTAAATTGATTCTTCCTTCTTAGGAGTAAGAAGTATCGGGGCTAAGGAGAAAGGAGTAAATTGTATGTATGTGTATGATATATCTGCGATCACAGCAATTTCATTTTTAGGTGAAACCCATAGACCTCAGTTTGGAGCTTTAAATATTTGTGAGTACAGTGAGAATTGTTTGTTATATTTCATTTCTGTGAAAAAATTCATTCTGTGAAAAACAGAACGTTTTATGAAGTGGGAAAGGAAATTCATTTTCCTTTGAAGATGTAAATCTGGCCTAAGAGGAAAATGCAGTTGAAATGTGAAATTTATGAAAAGCAGAAAAAGTATGTTTTTTAACCCAACAAATTACAGGCTCTGTAAAGACAGACCATCTTTGCTTTGTTGGGGGAGGGGAAGATAATATTAAAAATTTCCCAAGATTCCCTTATTTTATATTGAGTTCTTTTCCATATTATATTTATCTATACTGGAGGGAAACCCAGGGCTCTGTCTAGCTTCTCGATGAGATAGAGGGACTCATAGTAGAAGACTATATGAGAGATGCTGTATTCACGCTACTTCTGTATTCCTGAATAAATGGGTAGCAAGGCATACTCTTCATCCCCAGTGAGGCCTCCATCATCAGATATGGGAGCTTGTATGGCATCACTCCTGACTTTGTCTTAGGATTGCTATGAGTAGCTTGAATACATACATGGTTATTCCACAGCTAAGATATCCTTCCTTTCATTTTCCATTCTGTTATATCTGAATCTTTCTTTCTTTCTTTCTTTTTCCCAAGTTTTTATTTATTTAATTAATCTTTACACCCCAGGTTCAAGAGTCACGTACTCTTCTGACTGCACCAGACAGGCACCCAATGTCTGAGTCTTTCTTATTGGTAACTATTGACTAAAACAATGGTCAATCTTTTTAGTTTTAGAATATTGCAGATTAGAAATTTCTGTTGGTGCCATTGACATAGAGAAGAAGATGAAAAAGAAGTACAAGAAAGTGGTAGAAAAGAGGAAAAGTTATGAAGAGAAAAATAGGAAGAGAGGAAGAGAATAAAAAGGAAGCTGTAGATGTGAGTTGAGTCTACCAGTCATTTCTTGATCTCACACCTGTGTGGGCACCTTCAATCTGTGAACTATGAGGATATATCTGAAGTGGAAGGGCTCCTAATCCCGGTGACAGGATGGAATATAAGATTATATGCCCCCCCCCAAAGACTATGTGCCAGACTAAGAAGTTTGAAGAGTCATTGAAAGTCTTTGGACAAATGAATGGTATAATAAATTTGAAGCAATGGTTGATGTCAGAGGTTGATGGGCAAAGTGGATGAGAAGAGGGGCAAGATTTATTAAGATGTGAGGTGAAGAAAAGCTTGAACTGGAGAAATGGTGTTCGTGAGTAGACAGGAGGGGAGGCTATGAGGACAAGAAATTCTAAGATGGAGGTGACAGTAATTGGGTGTGTATGATAGCCCACACATCTGGATTTTTACATAACACATACTTACAAATATCTGTCTTTAAACCGTAGAACTATTTGACAAGTCCCAATATCTTAATATGCAAATTAATATTCAATATTAATATTAATATTTTTCTTTAATTGCTTAGCTTTCGTGGTGGCACTTTTCTTTTTCTTCCAGTTTTGTAGATCATTTCCTGATTTTGTCTCCATAAGTAAAGACTTCAGTACCTTAATGGCTGACGGAGTCAGAGAGGCAAAGGTGACTGAAGAGATGCATCTTAGCCGCTGAGGGAGCTGTGGTGCCATTGATGAAGACAGAGAAGTTGAGAACGGGAGCTGGTTAGAATATGGGGTGAGGGTGGTTTGAAAGAGGGTGAGTTCTGTTTTGGACACATATTTAGACTGAGGAGACGATTAGCTAGATAAGTATCTGTTATTGGCTCTACCCTGAATAGATCGTGGGGACAGGGACTGGAAGTGGAGATCTAAGAATCCATTATGTGGAACTGTTGGTTAAAACTGGAATGCAATCTCTTCATCAAGGGATAGTTAGCAGATGAAGGAGAGAGGATAAGGATACTTTAAAGAGAGTAGAATCGTAGCATGAGAAAACCAGAAATGCACAAGTCAGGGAAGCTCAAGGAAGAAAGACATCGAAGAAAAAGTTTAAAATTGCCAGATGCTGCAAAGATATCAAAGTAAACTCAACACACCAAATTTGTCAAGAAGTTTGGAAATCTTTAAGAGCAGGATCAAACACAAAGGAAAGGTTGTGGAGCAAAGACAAAACTGTAGCTTAAGAAAGGTTGATGGTGAAGTTGAGACCGGTATAAAATAATGAGAATAGGACATGTTTTGTAGGAAATTAGTGCCTTACTCAAGACCGTGCAGTGTATTTGTTTGAAAGCCTTTGTCTAGTATTTGTGACACAGTTCTAGTAAACTGGAATGCCTTTGATCTGATGTCCAACTGAGTTATTGAGTCACTGCCCTACATTTCTTTCAGTTTCTTACCCCATTTAGTAGCCTTCCTAGTATACCAAAATACTGACTAAAATAATCAATCGATAGTTTTTTAAATTCTGAAAAATAATAGAGCCCACAGAAAAATGTAGCAGTCATCCTATTAAAAATCTGATTCACCTTATCTTTCAGCTGCCATTGGTCTTTTCAGCCTGCTTTTCTTCTGTCATTATTTTGTGGTATCTTCTGATATGTTTTGGGACAAGCAGAAACAAGCCTTCCTTTGTTTTACTTGCGCATAGTAACTTCTAACTTCTGTTGCCCTGTCTCTTTTGGTGTGCTGCCAGAAGTCTTGCCTTGATATTTATAATTTGGTCAGAAGTGGTAGATATATAGCTGTTTAACAACCTGGTGGCAAAGTTAAACAATAGATGAAAAGAAATTCATAAGCATAAACCGAGTATCATTATTATGATAGAAAGTAGTGTTGAGTTTGAAGTGGTATTGTGAGTCCAAGAGTACTAACCCTGTCTTTAATAGGTCTGACTTTAGGCAAATTGCTTACTGTCAGTTGGTCTAAATTTTTTTAGATTAAAAAAATTAAGATAAAAAAATTTAGATAAAAAAAATTTTTTTACATTATAACAAAAACATTTTTTAAAATAAAAAAAAAGCTTTGTAAGGTATGCTGAGATATGTGGATTAGTGATATTACATAGTCTCATTGAACATAGCATAAGAAACTTGAGTACTTCAAGTCATAAGAACCATTTGGTGGAGGTCTAGATTATAGACTTAAGTTTTCATTCAGATTCCAGCATTGTTGAAGGCAAGATGTTTTGCCTTTCCAAAATTCATTTCCCATTATCATTGAACGTGTTAGTAGGGAAGGCCATACGACAGATACAGTGATAGGGACAATAGGAGTTAACATTTGCTGAACATTTATTTTGCCATATATTGATCATTCCTTCAACAAGTATTTATTGATCACCTACTATGTGTCAGGTGGTATTCTGGGTGCCAGGATACAATAATGAAAAAATTCTTGCCTTCTTGGAGCTTATGTTTTAGAAAGAGTAACTAACTGATAGTAAACAAAGTAAGTTTCACTGCCTAACATACTATAAATTTTATGGATTACTTTTGTTAGTTGTCTTTCTTTATCCACTAGCAGGTAAGATCCATGAGGGCAGGCAGATTAGCCTGGAGAGCTAGGTTGACACCATTATTTTTTTAAACAAACTTTAGGTATATAGAATTAGATTGATCATAATCTTTGCTTTGTGACAAACTGCATCGATGGTCATTTTATTGTTAAGTTTTTATGTACTAATAATGTAAGGAATACCTATGACGTTATCACGGATGCCAAAAACCGGAACATTGACACTAATTTTGATCTACTAGGTAGGTTCTATTTGTGTCTTATTTTGAAGGACTTCTTCTCTCATTATTTTTTTTTAAATTTAATTCCAGTATAAGTTAACACAGAGTGTTATATTAGCTTCAGGTATACCATGTAGTGATTCAACAATTCTGTACATCATTACTCAGTGCTCATGATGTTAAGTGTACTCTTAATCCCCTTCACCTATTTCACCCATCCACCCCGCCTATCTGCTGTCTGTTAACTACCAGTTTGTTAAGAGTCTGGTTCTTTGTCTCTTTCTTTCTTTCTTTCTTTCTTTCTTTCTTTCTTTCTTTCTTTCTTTCTTTCTTTCTTTCTTTCTTTCTTTCTTTCTCTCTCTCTCTCTCTCCCCCCCTCCCTCCCTCCCTTCCTCTCTCTCCCTCTTTCTTTCCCTCCCTTCCTTCCTTCCTTCCTTCCTTCCTTCCTTCCTTCCTTCCTTCCTTCCTTCCTTCCTTCCTCTCTCTCTTTAAGACTTATTTATTTGAGAGAGAGAGAATTCATGAATGAGCAGCGGGAGGGGCAGAGTGACAGGAAGAGGGAGAATACTCAAGCAGACTCCCTATAGAGCATGGAGCCCAATGCGGGGCTGGATCCCAGGATCCTGAGATCATGCCCTGAGCTGAAATCAAGAGTTGGCCACTCAATTGACTGAGCCACCCAGGTGCCCCTGGTTTATATCTTTTTTTGTTTGTTTCTTAAATTCCGCATATGAGTGAAATCATATGGTGTTTGTCTTTCTCTGAGTTATTTTACTTAGCATCCATCCATGTATCTAGATCCATCAATGTTGTTGCAAATGTCAAGATTTCATTCTTGGGTAAGTACTCAGCAGTGGAATTACTGGATCATATGGTAATTATACTTTGAATTTTTTGAGGAACCTCCATACTGTTTTCCACAGTGACTGCATCAGTTTGTATTGGGTCCTGAGAGTTCCTTTTTTTCTACATCCTTGCCAACATTAGTTTCTTGTGTTTTTGATTTTAGCCATTCTGACAGGTATGGTTTTGAATTGCATTTCCTGATAATGAGTGACGTTGAACATCGTTTCATGTGTCTGTCGGCCTCCTCTATGTTGAAGTGATTTTTTTAAAGCACGCAGTGGGGACAATATGGAGTCCAGAGAGGAGGTGGGCAGGGAATGAAGTGAGGTGACCAGTTCAAGGTGAGGGATGATAAGGCATAACCTGAGCAGTGACAGTGGGATGAAGAACCACATGGGGCTGGATTTGAGAGAGAATGCACTATTGCATTGCCATTGTGGCACAGAGTTATTGTTCACTAACTCTTCACATGTGTTTAGATAAGGTGCATGATGATGAAATCACCCTTGGTTTTATTTGCTTTCATACTTTCAACATTTAGTGCTCCAAAGCTAGAGAGTCTCAGAATTTTTATATGAGATTTAAATTTTTATTATAAAATATTTAAGACATAAAAAGATATGCAAAAGGATATAAAACTTAATGCATTAGACTCCCATATTCATAGTTCCTAGCATAAGAAATTAAATATATTAGCCCCTATATTCTGCTCCTTGATTTCATTTCTTTCTTTCAGCCTCAGTAGTAACTTCACTATTTAAATTGGCTGTGTATCATTCCTTTTTAAAACAAAACAGAACTATATATGTATGTATTTCTAAGAAATTTATAGTATCATTTTGTATGGTCTTAAACTTTGTATGTATGGTATTCTGCTGTATATATTTTTTTGCAGTGCTATTTAGCTGAGGTATTTATGAGATTCATTCATGTTGATGCATGTAGCATTAGTTCACTCCTCTTCACTGCTGTTCATTGTGTGGCTATATCATGATTCATTTATCTTTTTTCTTGTTAATGGACATTTGAATGTTTTCTATGTTTTGGTACTATAAACAATGTTGCTATGAACATTTTTGTACATTTTTTTGGTACACATATAAGAGGTTTTTTTTTTTAAGATTTTATTTATTTAAGGGCGCCTGGGTGGCTCAGCGGGTTAAAGCCTCTGCCTTCAGCTCAGGTCATGATCCCAGGGTTCTGGGATCGAGGCCCACATCGGGCTCTCTGCTCAGCAGGGAGCCTGCTTCCTCCTCTCTCCTCTCTCTCTGCCTGCCTCTCTGCCTACTTGTAATCTTTCTCTCTGTGTCAAATGAATAAATAAAATCTTAAAAAAAAGATTTTATTTATTTAAGAGAGAAGGAGAGAGAGAGAGAGAGAGAGAGAGAGAGAGAGAGAGAGAGAGAGAGAGTGAGCATGAGCCGGGGGAGAGGCAGAGGGAGAGGGAAAGGGATAAGTAGACACCCTGCTGATTAGGGAGTCTGCCGCTGGGGTCCATCCCAGGACTCTGGAATCATGATTTGAGCCAAAGTCAGAGATACTTAACTGACTAGCCACCTAGGCGCCCCTGCACAGTGTAAGAGTTTTTAAGATACATTTGTAGGAGTGGAATTGCTAGGTGGTAAGATAGACACACTTTATACTTTACTAGGTTCTACTAAATTGTTTTCCAAATTGGTTGCACCTATTTACACTTTCATCAGTGTGCACTGCAAAGAGTGTTCTTGAACTTGACAGATAGGAAGTGAGCCTATATTTTGTAGACTAGTGCTTTTGTAGACTAGTGCTAGTGTAGACAGGGGCAAGGTGGTATGTGATATAAGAGAACCACCTCCCAAAGCACACACTTTTCCTTCTTCTGTTTCTGTCTAGGTTTTGACCCACTGGTGTATATGTGTTGTTCGTACTGGGAACTGGGAAATTTGATTATAAAAAGTCCTTACTTGGTGAGCCTTACTTGTTCTTTGAGAACCTTCAACTTGGTGGCTAGTTGATTTAATGCTATACCATCTCTAAAGCTATTATAACCCCTCAGTTTAATTTGTTTTGTTTATTGATGAATTTGCCCAATTCTGATCATTTGTTTTTTCTTTATTTCTGCAGTTAAAAAAAGAAACTATCTTAAAATTCTTATCTCCAGCGTTATTGTCATATACTGTCTAAACAATGGATTGCAGTTTTATATGTAAAATTTTTTTGCTTAGCTGGCATTTTAAAGATAGCTTATTTATTTATTTAAGTAAGTAAGTAAGTAAGTAAGTAAGTAAGTAAGCTGTATCCTCAGTGTGGGGCTTGAACTCACGACCCTGAGATCAGGAGTCGCATGCTCTACTGACTGAGCCGGGCAGGGACCTCTAGATAGGAATGTTTTAATATAATAAAACTGTAATAGATAATTGAATTTCTTTGATAAATTTTAGTTTAAAACAGTACAGCCAAGAGTCCTGCAGGAGATCTAGGATTCGGCCTTGTCAACTCTGCTAGGTTAGTTAGGACTCATTTCTCTGCTTTCCGGCTCCCAAAATTTTGTTATTACTGTCTTCTCTTGTCTTTTCATTATATTTGTGGGGTTCTTTCTTTATTTTGAATCCCATTACATTCTAGTAGGATTTTGAGAGGTTACAAAACTAAATATGAATTCAGTGGGCATTCTTTTAATGGCAGTGCATTATTATTTATGGAGCCTGTACTGTGTGTTAGGTACTGCACTGAACATATAATACCTATGTAATTGTGTTTAATTCTCTTGATAGCTTTAGGAGTAAAGAGGCAAAAGTGGAATCAGAATTGACATTTTCTGGTGGCCGAGACTGTTCTTCCCACCATGCCACAAAAACCTTCTAGGCTTTTTATTATAGTCTGAAAAATATTTATAATACAGTGTGTTTTTGTTTATTTTTGTACTTTTTTTGGTAACAGTGTTAATTATATGCTATTCAAGATTTTGGAGAAATCACCCAACACAGTTGTCATTCTTTTAAAATCTTTTCTTTTTTTTTTTTTTTTTAAAGATTTTATTTATTTATTTCACAGAGGGAGAGAGATCACAAGGAGGCAGAGAGGCAGGCAGAGAGAGAGGGGGAAGCAGGCTCCCTGCTGAGCAGAGAGCCCGATGCGGGCCTCGATCCCAGGACCCTGAGATCATGACCTGAGCCGAAAGCAGAGGCTTTAACCCACTGAGCCACCTAGGCGCCCTTAAAATCTTTTCATTTTAGCTTCTCTTTACAAAAGCTGACCTCTTGACAGATCATCAAATGAGATATTCTTAGTATGAAGAAGTAAGTGTTCTTTTATTTGTTTATTTATTTATTAAAGATTTTATTTATTTATTTGACAGAGAGGTAGAGAGCACAAGTAGGCACAGAGGCAGGCAGAGGAAGAGGGAGAAGCAGGCTCTCCGCCTAGCAGGGAGCCCGATGCAGGACTTGATCCCAGGACCTTGGGATCATGACCTGAGCCGAAGGCAGCCGCTTAACCGACTGAGCCACCCAGGCGTCCCGAAGTAAGTGTTCTTTTAATGAACATAATGAAGTATTTCCAGGATTCTTGGTTCTAAAGGACTCAGAACTCTTATCATTTAAATAAACTAAAATAGTTCTTATCTTCTCTGATCTTTGCTCCTTTAGTAATTGCTTTTTGTTACAGGACACCTTCAGTGATTAGAGTCCTTTCAAAGGAGAAATTTCCTAGGGATATTTTAGATCTATTAGATATTTTATCTATATCTAGATATCTATCTAGATATATCTATATCATATCTATCATATCTATATATCTATATCATATCTATCTCATATCTATCTACACACACGTGTGTGTGTATATATATGTGTATATATGTGTGTGTGTGTGTGTACAATTTAGGGGTATGTTTATGTATAACAAGACTGTTTCTGGGTCCAAAAATTTTGGTTTTTGCATTTAGTATTTAATATCATTGTCTTTAAGTTCCTTAAAAGTCTCTTTTTAAAAAAAATTGCCTACTTGTTTTCCATAAGTAAACTTCCTTCCTAACTTTATTTATTTATTTAAGCTTTATTTATATGAAGGGGAGAAGGGCAGAAGAGTGGGAGTTGTAAGCAGATTCCACATGGGGCCCATTGTGGGGCTCAATCTCACCACCTGAAGTCACGACCTGAGCCAAAACCAAGAGTCAGATGCCTGACTGAGCCACCCAGGCTTCCTAACTTTATTGATCATAATGATAGTAATTATCCATGAGCAATATCGATTAGAAGTCATATTTCAATTTTTAATGTGGTCAAATAGGAATTACCCAAGTTTAAGTGATAATTTATGTAGTCCCACAGCGGTGAAAATGTTTTAGTAGTAATGAAAGCTAACAACACACCAGATCTAACAATGTTGAAATGGCTGGGCTGTCTGTCCATAGATATTCTGCTACAATTATTGAATAAATAGCTGAAGTATCTATTATGTTTAACACATTATCCCAGAGCCTATAGTACATAAAATTGAATGCAAAATTAAGAAAACTTGAATTAGAATATCTAAAAGGAATATTCAAAAAAGGATTGTGTTCAAGAAAAAGAAGAGGATTTCATTCTTTTTTATGGGTGAGTAATATTCCATTCTCTTTCTCTCTTCCTGCATATATACGCAGAGATAGAATACACACACACATACACACAACTTCTTTTTCCATTCATCAGTCGATGGACATTTGGGCTCTTTCCATAATGTGGCTGTTTTTTTTTTAAGATTTTATTTATTTGATAGAGAGAGAGAGCACAAGCAAGAAGGAGAGGGAGAAGCAGACTGCCTGCTGAGCAGGGAGCCTGATGTTGGGCTCCATCCCAGAATCTGGGATCATAACCTGAGCTGAAGGCAGATGCTTAACCAACTGAGCCACCCAGGCACCTCCTAATTTGGCTATTGTTGATAGCGATGCTGTAAACATCAGGGTGCATGTATCCCTTTGAATCAGTTTTTTTTCAAATTTGGGTATTCGGGTAAATACCTAGTAGTGCAATTGCGGGATTATAGGGTAGCTCTATTTTTAACTTTTTGAAGAACTTCCATACTGTTTTCCAGAGTAACTGCACTAGTTTGCATTCCCACCAGCAGTGCAAAAGGGTTCCCCTTTCTCTGCATCCTCAACAATGCCTGTTATTCTTGTGTTGTTTTTAGCCATTCTCACAGGTGTGAGGTGATATCTCATTGTAGTTTTGATTTGTATTTCCCTGATGATGAGTGATGTTGAGCATCTTTTCATGTGTCTCTTAGCCATGTGTATGTCTTCTTTGGAAAAATGTCCGTTCATGTCTTCTGCCCGTTTCTTAATTGGATTGTTTTTTTTTGGATGTTGAGTTTGGTAGTTCTTTACATATTTTGGATACTAACCCTTTATCAGATATGTCATTTGCAAATATCTTCCCCTATTCCATAGGTTGCGTTTTGGTTTTGTTGATTGTTTGTTTTGCTGTGCAGAAACTTTTTATCTTGATGAAGTCCCAATAGTTTATTTTTGCTTTTGTCTCCCTTGCCTCAGGAGACATATCTAGTAAGAAGTTGCTATGGCTGATGTCCAAGAGGTTATTGTCATGTTCTCCTCTACGATTTTGATGGTTTGCTGTCTCACATTTAGGTCTTTTATCATTTTGAATTTATTTTTGTGTATGGTGCAAGAAAGTGATCCAGTTTCATTCTTTTGCATGTTGCAGTGATGTCAATGGAGCTAGAGAGTATTATGCTACATGAAGTAAGTCAGTCAGAGAAAGACAAATACCATATGATTTCACTCATATGTGGAATTTAAGAGACCAACCGAATGAACATGGGGGCAAGAAAAAAGAGAGGCAAACCAAGAAACACTCTTTTTTTTTTAAGATTTTATTTATTTATTTGTCAGAGAGAGAGAGAGAGAGCACAAGCAGGCAGGCAGAGGGAGAAGCAGGCTTCCCACTAAGGAGCCCAATGTGAGACTTGATCCCAGGACCCTGGGATCATGACCTGAGCTAAAGGCAGATGTGTAACTGACTGAGCCACCCAGGTGTCCCCTAAGAAACAGACTCTTAACTATGGAGAACAAACAGAGGGTTACTGGAGGGCAGGTGGGTGGGGGATAGGTTACTTGGATGATGGATATTAAGTATAACACTAGTTGTAATGAGCACTGTGTGTTGTATGTAAGTGATAAGTCACTTAAATTCTGTACCTGATACTAATATTATACTGTGTGTATTATATTAGTATAATAACTGATAGGAATTTAAATAAAAATTTAGAGGAAAAAGAACATGAACTCAAAAGGGAAAAACATACAAGTAAAAGCTATGAGACAAAAGGAATATGAAAAGTAAATATTAGAAGACAAAGGAAGTAGAAAAAAAGTCACTACTCATAAGATGGAAACTGTCTTCTGTTATCTCAAGAAGAAAAAAAAACACCCCGATTTACATAAATTAGTATGCATCATTTGTACAAGCTCTGTATTCCTGGAAGAGTGCCAGCATAGCCTTTGGTGAGACAAAGTTCAGGGGAGTTCTAATTTACAAGAAATCAGTTAATGTTTTTTTTTCTGTTCTTTATCTAGTTGTTTACTGCCTTTGATTTTTCTTAATGCTCTTCTTGATTACAGATGACTGGAGTAGTGAGGGAATTTTAAAAAATGGTTGATAGATATTAATAGTAATGTTAAGGCTCTTGATCTGTTGTGCAAATGTATAAATGATTATACTTTTGATCTTCATATGTAATGATTCATCTTTCTAATGTTCACCATTCATTTTCTATATTTATAAAATCATTATCTGTATAGAAATGAGCAGAGGTAATTAGTATAACAATAATACTAAATAACTACTACCATTTTTTCAGTATTTACTATGTGCCAAGTACTCTACTAAGTACTTTCTATGTATTAGTGTATTTAATTTTCACAAGAACCCTGTGAGGTAGGCATATTAGTACTCCTCATTTATAGATGATGGAAGTGAGGCACAGAGAAGTTAAATAATTTAAGGTCCTATAGCTTCCAAGCCTGGGATTTAAATCCCAGTAGCCCTGACAACAGTGCTATTCAATATAGATGACCAGGCTGATTCAATCTCAAGTTGGTTTATTTGAATTGCTGTGGACATAATACCCAGAGACTAGAAGAACTCTTGCTTTTATTATGCAGTTCATATCTAGACATAAAGTTCTCATTGAATTTCAAAAACAGTTATTTATGAGTGCTTGTTAAACTACTGAATCATAAAGTTGGTGCTATTTTGAATGCATGTTTTAGCATTGTTAGTGTGTGATTAGAGGAGGGAGTAATTATGGGGGAAAGGTCATGGGCTGGAATCCTGTGGGTGTCCATTAGCTTGCTCAGTCTGTGTGGTCAATCTGTCCTTTTAACCCTAGCTGCCCATCTGACAAAAGTGAGCATTTGGGCATCATGGGTGTCAGATGTGAGGATGTGACTAGATTAGTGCACCTTCATCACTAGGGTGACGACCACAAATCCAAGCTCATTACTGAAAGCCTCAGTGGATAAAAAAAAGTTGTATACAGGAGTCAGTCCTCCCTTGTCTGCAGTTTTGCTTTCTGAGGTTTCACTTACCTTGTCAGGATTTGATTGTTTTCAGACATGACCTCCCTGTAGGTAAAAGTAATAGTCTTGCCTTATGAGATTTGTCTTATGATAGACATAGAGATGTATTGGCATTTAGGTGTTTCAACCTTAATTGTTGAAAGAATATGATGAACTGCAGCTTGGGCTTACACATGGATTTTGATCTATGACTCAGACTCTGGCTTGGGGTCTTTTTTAAAAAAAATTTTAAAAAGATTTTTTTTATTTATTTAACAGAGTGATAGACCCAGGGAACACAAGCAGGGGGACTGGCAGAGGCAGAGGGAGAAGCAGGTCCCTGCTGAGCAGGGAGCCTGAGGCAGGACTCCATCCCAGGCCCCTGGGATCATGACCTGAGCCGAAGGCAGACGCTTCACCAACTGAGCCCCTGGCTTGGGATCTTGGTTAGATTCTGGCTTAATGATGCCATTTGCTTTAGTATTTTCTTCATTAGACTTTTAAATATCATCAGAAATCACTAGAACAATTGGTAAATTAAGTATAGTAAATGAAATATTTTGTGAAATTAATGGAGATGTAGTGATATTGACAAAAAAAAGTCACACTTGAGTATTGAGTGTTATAGAGCTTCTTGGGCAGTTTTACATATTGATTGCCAAAAATGTGTCAGCACATTTTACGTGATTATAGTTACCAGGTACAGATGAATCCCCTTCCTGATAAAATCATTATACAAAGTCTATTTAGATTTATTTCATCTTTATGTCTCTTAACGTTCATTTTTAAAGATAATATGATCTTGGAGTAGAGAGTGAAGCAAATGGTGGAAATGTTATCTCCTGCTACCACTCGGCCTAGTTTTTCTTATTGAAAAGTACTATCTTTAAAAGAAAATATGTATTTACAACACTCATTGAAGCCAATTTATTGGATAATGGCAACAATCCTTGGGTCAAAAACAGCAATGCAAAATTTGACTTAGTTTTATCACCCTCAGGAATTTTTATTAGATCCCCTGTACAGAATTATCAGCTATAAATAGAGATCCACTAATTTGATGAAGAGGCACTAGGTCTATAGATAATTGAACAAATATATCATGGTTTAAAAAAACTCTCACACGAGACGACAGTAACAGTGAATAGGGCAGAACAAAGAAAGGAAATGGAAAAGAAAAGGAAAAGAAAATATAAAGGAACAATGATGGATTTGTGTGCAATAAAATGCGGTTCCAATACCGACCTACTTAACACGCTTTCTCACTGGGAGGCCATTGTTCTTTCTCAAACTCTTTTTGCTTGGCTGCTTTCCCTCCCCATTTAGAAGGAGGACAGTCCCCCTCCCTCCTCCTCTGGTCCTTTGACCAGAGACTAATGTTGCTGAGGTTGTTGGGGGATGTAATGGAATTTTGCATCTGCAAATGTGGTCAGCCTCTGCAAGGGCTGGCTTCCAGTAGAAATGTTATTAGCCTCTGAGATACATTTTTACTGGCTGATTAAAAAAAAATCTTAATCTTTAAAGAGGTTTCTTTAGATAGATAAGTAATATTCCTTTTTGTTCTTCTCTCTTTCTCCCTTCCAGGGGTATGAATGCATTGATGTATAAAATACCTACTGGGAAAGTGTTTTGCTATTAGGTGTGTGCTCTTGTGTGAATATACACGTATTTTAAATTCCAAGGGTAGGACTGGCAGAACTGGGAAAAGTGTGTGCATACTCTAATACCCAGAAAGACTTCTTTTAAAGAAGACACTTAGAGGGGTAAGACAAAGTGTAAAAATATATGGCCAAATCACAGTGCCTGACAAAGGGATAGCTATTAGACTGTTTTTACACAGGCCTCTGCACTCCATCCAATTGACTGATGGCTTAATGTCATTAGTGTAGATTAATGTATGTAGAAACCATGTGGGTTATTGGGTTAGTGCTTCTTGATGCTACCTAAGTATGGTGCTTACCCATCTTTAGAAATGGCAACTATTAAGTATTTTTTAACTATGATTGGCAGATTTCAGCTACTTTAGTTATACATGTATGTATTCCATGACTTGTTGATCATATTTGCCCTACCCTAAATCATGACACATTATGTAGTTAGGGAGACATTTATGGGGATAGTACAACAAAGTATTTAGAATTGGGACTTCCCATAGAATTTGTATATTCACCATGCATTCAGCAAGTACTCTCGAATTCTTGCTCTATGCCAGGCATTTTTATGGATGCCGGGGATGCAACAGTGACAAAATAAGAGAAACCACTTAGGTTCTAGAGGGGGGAGATAGACAATAAATAGATAAATAGGTAAAAGACAAGAAAAATAGTGATGGGTATTAGGGAGAAAACAATGTATAGAAAGGGGTTAGCCAGTGTTGCTGGGGTGGGCAGGGATTGCAGTTTTTGATAAGGAGTGGGGCACATGGTCATGGGCCACTTATGTGTTCTGCCCAACCACAGCTCTCGAGTCTCTTGTATTCTTCCCTTAGATTCCATAAACTGCTCTGACCTCAAGGAAGGAGAACCTTTCAACATAGACAGGTAGAACCACTAAAAACTAAATCAAAGCACAACACTCTGAACATAGATTACCAAAACACCCAGATACCCGAGAGAGAGATGCATAATTTAAAAAACACAAAAAACCCCACTCTCAGCGGAAACGCTTGTGTCTGCATCTGTGTACCTCCAATAGGATTGTCATTCTTAGCTTAGTTAAGAAGACCAGTTGTTAGAAGGAAGTGGTGATTCCGGGGCAGGGAAATCACACAGCGAGAACATGATACCTGTTGTCATTTGCTGGCCCAAGGAAGAGCAAGTGGTAGAAGACACTGGTCTCCTCAGTATTCCAGAACATGCTCTGTACTTTCTGCCTAGCTCTGAACATGTTGTTTCCCCTACCTGATAGATGGGTTTCTTTGACCTGGAATGCCCTCCCTCCTTGTTTTTTTTGATCAAAACCCCATGCATCTCCTGGAAGGCAGGGACCCAACCCTTTATCTCTGTATCCTAACAGTGCCTGTGGTCTGGCACCAGTAAGTGGTCGATGAATGTGTGATATATGAACAGGTGAATGGAATGTAAGAGGGGAGCACAGCTGGCATTTGCCTCCCTCACTTTTCAGTCCCCAACTAGCTGTTAGAAGCAGCTTTTCCAGGCTATGCCCCATCTCTGATTTGTCTTGGACTCTCCTTCCTATCACATTCCTCTAATTAAAATAAAGCAAAACTGAGCTTGAGGAGGCTGCCAGACAACTCGCTCAACTACCAGAGAAGGAGGCTCTTCTGCTTTCGTATCTCTGAGTACATCAGATAGAGTTTACTGTTTTCCCATCCACCTTTTTTTAAAAAATGGCTGATTTTCCCTTACTGGGGGGCCTACTGTTCCCTTCTTGCCTCACTAACTCTGTTCACATCCTGCAGGTAGATGGGCTGGCATGGGGTTTCATCTGTAGCCTGTCAGCTCTACTTTTCAGCTGGTGGAGCTACGGTTGAGCATTAAGAGGGGCTTGGGAGGTCAGATTAGTAAGGAAACAGCAGCTTTGGTTTCTTAGGGGGTGGGAGGTGCAAAATGAATCTACAGATACCCTCCAGTTCATTAAAGGAGGCAAAAATTTCAAGCTTTGGTCCCATTGGCATACCTTTCCTGGCCTGTTCCTCAACACATGAGGTTGTCCTTCACACATGCTGCACCTCAGCCTGCAAAAGTGTAGGCTGGCAGCTGCTTCTCAGTCCTGGGAAACTCAAGTGAATTGGCCTGTCACATAAACAGGACTGAAATCCTTAGGGTAGTTGAGAAAACAAGAAAGAATTTCAAAAGCCTGGCATGATGAATCTTGGCTTTATGAGTTGACCTTGCTCTATGTTTAGGCGTTTCTTTGAGTACAGTGGTTTTTATCTTACTTTAAATACAAAATGTTTGGCTTTCTTTTGTCATCATTATCATTCCCCTCCTCATTACCCTTTTGGTCATTATCATGGCTGCTGTTTGTTGAATGTCAACTCTCAGCCAGCTGTGGTCTTTATGCTTTACATGGATTAACTCATTTAATCTCCCAATAACCTTCCCAAGAAAAGATTGACCCTGAGCTTTAAACCATAATCTAGTACTAGATTAGAAAGAAAAAGCATATAAATTTTCCTTTGGAGGCATTAGTTTGAGATAGGGTAAAGCCATGAAGGCAAATTACTTAGAAACTTATCCTTGGAGTAAGAGTACTTTATATTATTCCCACCCTACCCTAAAAGTTTAATATTTAGTTTTCTAAATGGATTAGAGAGGTTTGGATTCACATGGAAGAGAAACAAGTCAATCATAATTATACTTTGTTGCTCCGAAAATAATTTTTTGTTTATTGCTGAATTTTTTGGTCTCAAGATTATGTAAGATTGATAGGTTAGATTCTATCCTCAGTCTATAATTGCACATTCTCCAGTGGGGAAAATTAAGACCTAAAAATTATACTCAAAGCTTTTTTTCCACTGGTGAATCTGGATTTTATAATTTCTCATGAAATTTCAAAACTAAATAGTTTAAAAATATCCTTAAGTCTGCTACTTGTAAGTGTGCATAAGATTACAGCAGTAGTAGATTTAAGAGTATTTAAGAACTATTTAAAGAAGCCTTCTAATTGCCCACTTTAGCACAGGTTATAAATCAACAAAACATTTTCCAAATTCCTGTTCTATGCTGGGAACTATGTTGGGTGTTGGGAATGGAATTCAGTTGAACAGTACCAGCTATAGTCTCCACCTACCTTGGACAGCACCCAAGAGGGTTTAGTAGTGGACACATTGGAAATACACTTGTTTAAACATGTTTCATATGTTGCCAGGGAGAACCCGGGTTTTCCATTACTGGGCACATGATTAAAAATCAACCTGTGTGTGGTCTGAATTAACTTTTTAATAAAAATCAGTGATGAGTTAGGGGTAAGGGGGCATTAGGTATGGTTTGAATATGAGTTGATGGCAGTAGAAGCTTTGCTCATATGTATTTTCCTTTTGTTAGCAATCCTTTGTGATGCTTAGTATCATTCTGTAATTCGAGTGGAATTAAGCTTAAACTGTTCAGAATTATATAACTAAGACATTACATTTCGAATACTATTTGAAGTTAATCTCAGCCAGCTAACATGACCTCTGCTACACAAAGATTGGTACAGAGAGGATGAGAGGCAGGTGGCTAGGCTCCCATGCATTGCTAATTCATGGGACTGATTTAGTGTTTTGTGTTTTTCCCCCTAGGCTACCTTCTAGGGCCAGACAGGCTGTTCGTGAGGAGCTCAGGATCTGTGCAAAGCAATGAACAGAGGCATAAGAAATCTAGATTTGAATCCCAACTCCCTCTTATTTACCACCTATGTTATCTTAATGAAGCTTAAGCTCTCTGAAGTTTGGTTTTCTTATCAGCAAAATGGTTATAATAGTACTTACTTGCAGGTTGTTGAGAAGATTAAATCCATAGAACCTAGCACAATGCCTGACGTGTTTCAGGCGAGTGCTGGCAGTCTCTCTTCAACTCCTAGTGATTTCTAGCTGAGAAATGGTGCTGGGGCAGATACCGTGGATTGTTCCAAAGTAATATTTATGTAGTTAATGATAGTTTTGTATTGTTCTATAACCAGTTCTTACACTGATTGCAGTTTGGAATATGGTGTTTTCATTATAAATCAGATGTACATCTATATTTACTTATTGTATACCTTTTATGCAGCAAGTTTTTTTGAATATTAGAAGTATAAAGATGAATAAGACTTCATTTTATTCAAAGAATTCACAGTGTATGGAGAAAAGGGGTGCAAAGTTAGCTAACCAGAGTACAACGTGGTGAAATGTTTTATTCTGAATGGATACACTGCTGTGGATTATGGGGATGGAGGAGAACAATCTGAACTCTCCCTGGTAGAGTGGGAACTCAGGCCAGGCAGTGCTTTCCAGAGATGTCACTAAAGTGGGTCTTGGGATATAGTGGAGTTCTGAGAGACACAGAGGGGAGTGGAGGGGCACTCCAGCAAAAGGAGAGTGCCTAAGAGAAGCACGGAGTGCTGGCCGGGGAACTCAGGAGCCTTCTGCTGTAGTTCTGTTCTTGTAGCTCTCTAGCAAGAAGATGTGTGCCTTAGAACAAGTCATTTAACCTGATTTTCATAATTTATAAAATATGGGGGCTCAAGTGAGTTTTTTTCAACTCTAAAATTCTGGCGTTTGTGATGAACAGATGCAGAGAAGCTAAATAAATTGTTTAATGTTTTAGTCATTTTGGGCTGCTGCGATAAGATATCATAGACTGGGTGGCTTAAACAACAAATAGTTTTCACAGTTCTAGAAGTTAGGGCCCAAGATCAAGGTGCCAACAGATTTAGTGTCTGGAGAGGGAGGGCTTTCTTTCTGGTTTGCAAATGACTGCCTTCTTGCTGTAGCCTCATATGGTGGAGAGAGAGAGAGAGAGGTAGAAAGGTCTGTCTCCTTCTTATCTTATAAGTGCACTAATCTCATCATAGGGGCTCTACCCTCATGATTCATCTAAAACTAATTACTTCCCAAAGGCTTTACCTCCAAATACCATCACATTGGAGATTTGGGCTTTAACATACAAATTTTGGGGCAGACACAAATAGCCATCTGTAGAACTTAAGGTCACATGATTCACCCATGGCAGGGCCAGCATTGGAACTCTGTCATTGGTACATTCCATTCTTCTCCCTCATCTTCGTCCATAGGGCAATTGCGTTGTACGTGGATAGTCAATTAGCTGAGTGGAGGTTGGACACCTTCTTTGCTTTCTGAATGGACTCCTTTAGTCAAATGAGAGGTCTTAGTTATTACCATGTACACTCCAAGCATTTTTCGGCTCCTTAGATTGGTTGGTATCCTTTTGAAGTCAGTGGATTTTTATCAGTCTCATTTGATAAAGATTATGGAAGACCTAAATAATGTTCTCTAAATGCAAATTGATATTCCACTTCTCTTAAGGAGATATTAACTCTAGTGGAAGATATAAAAGCTTATTTCATCTTAAGAATCAGAGTTCTCTTGCCCTGTAATCTAAAGCATCTTTTCTGCATTAAACTATTTGAGTTCCACCTCGATATTTTTTCCTTTCTGATGCCACCCCTACCTAACTGTTATTTCCTTAATAATTTTCATTAAAATGATGTACTTTATATTAATTAATTACATTTTTAAAGTGTAAATATCCATGAACTCACAGGTTGATATCATTATATTCTTCATTATACTGGTTCAATATATATTTTATTATATATTACATATTGTTTATTATATATTTGTTTCATTATATTGTTTCCAGTTTGCTTTGAAGTAATTAATATAAAAAAGTATCCTTGTGCCATCTAAGGCCTTCTTGTGTATATGTACTATGCTTTGGAAAACCTTAAGACTATCTGGGTCTGAAAGAAGGGAGGAATAAAAAATACTTTAAAAAAAGATAAATAAAAACGATACTCTTTTAAGTGTATAAGTTATATGGGTGATAAATAAGAATGGAAACATGAATTCATAAAAGACAAACAAGTAAGCTTCCTTGACTTCAAGCCCCTGTTATTGTCAGGGTAAATAGTGCATATAAAGAAGGAAGTCTAACAAAATGACCTTCCATTTTGGGCCTTAAATATTTGCACACTCTTTTTTATGATTTTTCTTCATTCAGTACCGCTGGGATGAAGACCATGTAGATGTAAGTGCTTTGCTATACATCTTGTCAAGAAGATTTGGGTCTGTGCCAGAGAAAGGAATACTTGTCCTTATTGCAGGAAGGTAAAACGGTGTCAGAAGCAAATGAGAGCAGATTCAGACTGCCAAACCTAGGGCAAGACCCTTCGCAGTGAGAAAAACAGACTGGAGGATTAGAGAGCAAGGTTAAAAGAAAGTGGGTAGATAGGGCTAGCCTCACAGGCATGCGACCTGTGTGGTTGCTCGGGTTCCCACATTTAGAAGGGCCCTGTACTTGGTTTAATGCTCTGCTGTCATCATATTGAAATTCTTAATAATTTTTGGAAAAGGGACCCTACATTTTTATTTTGTACTGGTCCCTGCAAATGTAGCCAGTTCTTGGGGTAGGGTAAAGAGATGTTCGTAGAACGCTTCATGGTTTAGGTTCATGGGGTAGGCATGGAAGAACGAACACTAGAAATGAGTGCCAGAAGTTGGTCTGAGGTCTTACCTGGTTGGTCCCTTCTGATTGACCTTGAGTCATAGGTTAAGGAATCTAACAAGGATTTCTTTTACCTTAAACTCCTAGTGCCTTCCTACCTTACTTTTATAGTTATAGGGTAATAACAAATTACGTAAAGAAAACCTGGATGATACAATGAACTCATCCTTAAGAATTTGGAAACACTGTGCGGTTAGATTGATTGTTCTCTGTGAATTACATTGTAAAGCCAACCCATGGTGGATCAAGTAGGGGCTGGCAAATGGAAATACCCACCAAGAAGGACTTTAAGACAACAGGGAGTGGTAGGCAGGAGGGTGGGCATCAGGGGAAGCATGGCCTGTATTCTGCTTCAGCCTCTAATTGCCATGTTATATTCAGCCATATCCTGTGCAGGCTGGCTAACCCCTCTAGGTTTTTTAGGAGCTGGAAATCTGGATTTTTTTTGTGTCTGTGACAGTTTCCAATTTAAAAAAGAAGTGCTGTGTGGACTAAATTAAACATGTCTAATTGAATTCATTTCAGTCTTCAAGCAGACATTTTTAAACAATTTATTTTCTATAAGTAAACATGGGAAGTGACTAAATTACATTTTGGGGGAGGGACCAAATGACCTAATGGACAATGGACCTAATTTTAATATCTTTGATGAAGACATCCTTAGTACAGGGATGGAGTTAGGGCAAGAGCTGCCAGTGGATGTTGAGGATTATGATACAAAAGAAACTCCAGATTTTCTATATTGGAGGGGCTTAGAGGTTAGAAGGAACATTGGTTTTGGGGGACCTATTTTGAGCCAAGTTTGCATAGCAAACTCACTGTTTTTACTTAGATTATATGCCATAGATCATATAAAGCCGGCTATCTCTCTAATACATTTCCCCCCACACTTTAGATAAGACCGAAAAGACAGCAACTGCTCATCTTCGCAGTTTTAGGGCTGTTAGAGATTTAAGGAGGAATACAAGCCTCTTGCACCACCAGACCAGTCTTTTCCCCAGTGCTGTTATGGCTTATTGTTAAAGAAGATATTATGAGATGGACGAATCAGGCTTTTTTAGTCTGATGCCATTAAAAATGCAAAGTGATCTAACCATTTCCCTCCCAATTGTGTGCTCACCTGAATATGATTTGACCTCCCAAGTGACTCTATCAGAGGGTGGGAATGAGTGGGTTCTGCAGGTTAGAATATAGGGGTTTTATGGCTACTTATTTTTAATTGTAATTTAATAAATTGACATTCTGGTGTTATACTTATGACTGTGGTTACTGTGGAGCTGCCAGAGAAAGGCAGAATCTCTTTAGTATGCCCACAAACTCAGTTTTGAACTTGCACAGCTCAGGGCCAGACCTTATACTATGGTAAATTTGCCAAAGTAGTGAATACCACTTTGAGAGGCCCTCTGGAGGACCTCTCCTTAAGTGACACTAAAAATATACCTCGAGTATATGCATCTTTCCTATTTGAATTTCTTTAGTAATAGAGATGAGACATATAGTGCATAAAAATCATGGGGTGAAATGGGGTAGCCTCATGAAAGTATTACTAGGATTTCAGATAAATTTGGGAAGTGCTAGCTTAAGTGACGGTAAATTGATTTCCTTTTTAAAAATATTGATTTCTGGGGTGCCTGGGTGGCTCAGTGGGTTAAAGCCTCTGCCTTCGGCTCAGGTCATGATCCCAGGATCCTGGGATCCAGGCCCACATTGGGCTCTCTGCTCAGCAGGGAGCCAGCTTCCTCCTCTCTCTCTCTGCCTGCCTCTCTGTCTACTTGTAATCTCTCTCTCTGTGTCAAATAAATAAATAAAATCTTAAAAAAAGAAAGATCTACCAGAGTGTTCTGAAGTGTTTCCTTACCAGCTATGTGAACCTGGAATCGTCCCAGCACTGACCTGGGCAGAAATGAAACTCAGCAAACTGGAATTGGGAATTTGGATCTACATATTGTGTGAGTCAGCCTGGGATTCCCAGAGTCCACGACTTCATTTATTAGTATGTTTCTTCTGGTAGTTCACCTCTTAAAAGGGAACTTGGGAGGTTGCTTCCTAAGACCTGTCCTGGAACTCAGCTGTATCCTCACAGCTAGGACTCAATGAACATGATTGTTAATCTACATAGAGATTATTTTCAGAGAATCAGAGATCAGATTATAGAGTAATATGGCTTTAGAGACACATCATTTTCTTTAATTCTAGAATAAGGAAAACAAATGCAGAACTCTATTTCCGAATATGAAATCGTGATTGCAGGTACAACTCAGTTGTGTGTTCTTAGTGTATAATGACAACATTGAGAGGAAAATTGATTAGTATTTTTAAAACAGCAGGAATATTATTTCCTGCCCAAACATTAATTAGTCTTTGTTTTTTTTTTAAGATTATTTATTTATATGACAGAGAGACAGATCACAAGTAGGCAGAGAGGCAGGTAGAGGGAGAGGGGGAAGCAGGCTCCCTGATGAGCAGAGAGCCCGATGTGGGGCTTGATCCCAGGACCCTGAGATCATGACCTGGGCTGAAGGCAGAGGTTTAACCCACTGAGCTACCCAGGCATCCCTGATTAGTCTTTGAATAGGCTTTCTTATAATCCTTTTCTTCCATTGACCGCAGGGAGCAGTACAGTCGTATTTTATGTGGAGTCAAGCAGAGAAACCTACTTGCTGCAATTAAACTTATTGCTGCTTTTTTCAGCAGGTGCAAATAACTTCGTCTTCAGTAGTTACACTTTCCTGGCTTGAGAACACATCAGGACGTCTGTAGTTTTATTTTGATTAAAGAGATTAAAGGAACTACTCTTTTACGAAATATGGAAGCAATGAAATACTGAAGTTTTCTGGTGATACGTATTCCTCCCTTTGGCTTATAAATAGCCAATTTGCTTAGCATTCTTGCACGAGTGCTTTAAAATCCTATTAGCTGAAGGTCATGTAACATTAATTTGTTCCTGGTTCGAGGTTATGTAAAATATAGGGATAAAGAAGATTGAAGCTCTTTCCGTCAGGGAACTTCAGGTCTATTCGAGGAGGTGAGACATAGAATTACGATAAATAAATATTAATATGAGAGAGGTTGTGATGAGTCCCAGATGAGTGGCTTAGAATATTACCTAACTGGCGTAAGGATTTCAGAGGAGAGAGACTTTTTTTGCCTCCTGAGGTAGTTAGGCAGCACTCATTCAGGAGCTGGGCCTTGACTGGTCCCTGGGGACAGAAAGGATTTAGCTAGGTGGGGAAGGTTAGGTGGGACTCAGGCAGCATTACCAAAGGCAGCTAGACCAGAATGTGCCACCCTTTTCACAAGTGAGGGCATCTGTTTGGCTCTACACAGGACTCACGAAGGAGGATAATGGAAAATAAAGCTGGAGAGGTAGGTTCAATTCAAATTGGAAAGGGCTTTGAACATCAGGCAAAGGAATTGGGACTTTATTCTGTAGAGAATGGATAAATAGTGAAGGTTCTTGAACAAAAATAAGTAGAAAATGCAAGAAGTGGCTTTGTAGTTAGAGTAGAAGCTGTGCACATCTCTGAACTGAGCTGCCTTACGACGGAAGACAGTAGTAAAAAGAAGTGTCAGGAGCTCTGTCTTCATTTATGATGGGGATATAGGTAGGGTTAGCTGCTTAATTTTTATTCTTCCCTTTATTTTTCCTGTTCTCTTTTAAAAGGCTTGTATAAAAACCTTTTTTTAAGTCTTAAAATACATTAATTCAAATTTGACCTTCCTTACTGCATGATAGTTTGAATGCCCAAAGCTATTTTCAGTTGTTCCAGATTGTCGCAAGAGTTTGATGACCAGGTGCCAACTGGAAGGGCCAAACCTGGCCTGTGGAGGATTGTTTTTAAAATCTGATTCTAAATTAAGCACTTTGGGACAGAAAAATGAGATGTGGCCTACTTCTAACTCACCATTTAACTGAAAGTGTATGTGTTTTTTTCTTCTCTGCTTAAATATTTGTCTGGCTCTTTCAGACTCAAAAGCCATATAACTCAGAGTTAAGAATATTTAGATTCCTCTTCATTTCATTTTTTCCAGAGTAGTTTTTGGCTTCCACTATAAAAAGTAATACTTGTAAAGGAATCTCTCCAAATATTGGGTAATAATTCTTAATTTTTTTTATTCCTAGTCCTCCTATTCTGTACTTTATAAATTATCGAAATGGAATTAAAAAAGTTTCTTTGGAGTTTGAGCCATTGATAGAAGTTAGACTTTTAAATGTCCAAAATTAAGTTCTAAATTGGCAGCAGTTGTAGTATAGGGGACTCGATCATAGTACAGGCTTTGGAGCCAGAAAAGCCTGGTTTCAAATCCTCCCTTTGCCACTCCACCTGGGTGACCTGAGTGTACTATTTGATTACATGTCATTTTCCAAGTTCCGTGGGTAGAATTTAAAGGAGGTTTTCTTTCTGTATGAGTGGAATTTATTTGGAGACTCACAGTGACAGAGAATGGATAAAAACACAAATAGACTTTTTTTTTTTAAAGATTTTATTTATTTATTTCACAGAGGGAGAGAGATCACAAGGAGGCAGAGAGGCAGGCAGAGAGAGAGGGGGAAGCAGGCTCCCTGCTGAGCAGGGAGCCCGATGCGGGCCTCGATCCCAGGACCCCGAGATCATGACCTGAGCCGAAAGCAGAGGCTTTAACCCACTGAGCCACCCAGGCGCCCAACACAAGTAGACTTTTAAGGGTATCTCAGCTTAGAGACCTTCTGAGATCTATTGAGATACAGAGTCGAGGACGTGAGGAGAGTCTGTGGGCAAAAAGGGAAATTAAGGGTTATATCACCTCAGATTCTAGGCCTTTATCCTCTCTGAGCCTTACAGGGTGGTTACGAAGATAAAAATAGATAATTTAACACAATATGAGGCCCCTATTAGGCACTCAGTAAAATAGTAGCTGTTGTTGTTATTGGTAGTGACATTTGGGTGGGTTTAACTTAATTTTTGTTCCAGCTGTGCCATTCTTTTTCCTGTATTTTATTTCCTTTCCTACCACCCTTGAGGGTGAGAATATGTTCAGAGCCTAGGATCTTGAGCTAGGAGAAAGAAAAAACAAAAAATCCTTAGAGTTCAGCGTAGAATTGTAAGGAGGATGACAAGACGCTCTCGTGTGATACTTATACTTTCATTCCAAAACTTAGACCCATGACCATACCTGGCTGGAGTGGAGGCTGGGAAATGTAGTCTCTACCTTGGGTGGTTTCTACGGGGAAGAAGGGAAGATCAGAGTTTGATGGCTAACCAACAGTCTCTGCCAAGGTATTCAGTATGTTCCTGTGACATAGGCCAGTGTCCCCATAGAAACAAAACCAATTATGATGTTTTTCTTACGGATATGTAATCATCGTAAATATTCCATAAATGTGTTTCCATTTGAACAGTACTCTTAATGCCGAATCTTTTATCCTCAGTTTTTAATCTATGAAACATTTTGACTTTCTGGTTAAAAAGTTTAAAATTTTGTTTGAAATTACTGAGTCTAGCATTACCATTATTACTTTTTGTAGTTATGAGGCCTTGGGGTTTGGGATCTGATCTCAACAGAGTCTCACCTCACAGCCACCACTGATATATGCTTTGTGCCACTTTCTGCTTTGCAGTTGCAGATACCTGTACTGGTCCTTACCTCTAGAATTCTGAGGGTCAGACTTGGTAAAATATTAACATAATCATGTAACAACAAAGATGTATAAACATTTGTCCCATATCTGAAGATATCCTTTTGTGTACTCAAACCTGCTATCGTAGAAACTCTTACCTGTTTTTCATCATCTGTCTATTTGGGTCTTTAAACTGGATTAAATTTTTTTAATTTTGAGATAATTATAGATTCACATGAAGTTGTAAGAAATAATACAGAGATATTCTACACACCCTTCACCCATTTTTCCCCAGTAGTAGCATCTTGCATAACTATAGTACAGTATCACAACCAGAATTCACAGTGCTTATTTTGATTTCACTGGTTTCACATGCACCCAATGTGAGTGTGTGTGTGGTTCTGTGCAGCTTTATCACATGTATAGATTCATGTGACCACATCACAGTCAAGATACAGAGCAGTTCACTCAATATAAGACTCCTTTGTGTTACCCTTTTTAGTCCTAACCACCTCTCTCCTTCCCTGCCTCCCTAACTCCTGGCAACCACTAATCTGTTCTCCATCTTTGCCATTTCAAGGATATTATATAAATGGAATCGTGCAGTATGTTTCCTTTTTTTAGGCAAACATTCTGGGCCTAGGAACCACACTCTTTAAGTCTAAGTCTTTTACCACAGGAGAAGGACAAACGACAGATAATCCTTTAGGCTCTAAGGTACCCTCCCTATTTGGAGAAATATTTATGAAAATGTATAAATCTGATGTGCATGATTTTTTTATTAATTGAATTTTTATTAAGGTAATTGCATATGTAAGTGTTTTCATATTGGCTTTTTCACTCCTAATTCCCTTAAGATCCATCCAAGTTACTGTGTCTATCAGTAGCTCATTCCTTTTTAATGTTGAGTAGTATTCCATGGTATGGACGCACTACAGTTGGTTTAATCATTCATCCCCTGGAAGAACATTGATTGTTGTCAGTTTTTGGCTAATACCTTTAAAGTTTCTATGAACATTTGCATACAGGTTTTTGTGGATGTAAGTTTTCTTTTCTGTGGGATACATACTCAACAGTGCAATTTCTAAGTCTTATGAGAGACCCATGTTTAGTTTTATAAGAAACTGCCATACTCTTTTCCAGAGTGGCTGTAGCATTTTACATCCAGTTTCTCTTCATTCTCTGAGTTCCCAACAGAATTCCAGAATTGGTATTATCTCTATTTTTTTTGTTTTTACTTTAGCTAACCTAGTAAGTGTGTAGTGATATCTCATTGTGATTTTAATTAGCATTTCCCTAACGGGAATATATGCTCGTGTGTGCGCACGCGCGCGCATGCATGCACGTAATGTGCACATGAAGAGAATATGGTATATCTTTTTTTTAAAGGTTTTATTTATTTATTTGACAGAGAGAGATTACAAGTAAGCAGAGAGGCAGGCAGAGAGAGAGGAGGAAGCAGGCTCACTGCTGAGCAGAGAGCCTGATTCGGGACTCGATCCCAGGACCCTGAGATCATGACCTGAGCCGAAGGCAGAGGCTTTAACCCACTGAGCCACCCAGGCACCCTAAATATGGTATATCTTTTTCAGACAAATATCTATTTGGATCCTTTGCGCCACCCCCCGCCCTTTTATAAAGGGAGGGAGAGAGTGTGGAGGAGGGGAGAGGGAAAAGGAGAGGGAGAGAGTCTTAAGGAGGCTCTCATGACGCAGAGATCATGACCTGATGAGAAATCAGGAGTTGGATGCTTAACCAACTGAGGCTCCCAGGTGCCCCACCTTTGCCCATTTTTAAAAATTATTATTTTTTTTTGCTCCACTACTCTGTTCATTTTATTTTTTTTAATTTATTTTTATTTTTCTTACCACAACATACACCCTCCCCAAAGTCCATCACCCAGCCATCCCATCCCTCCCACCCCCCCTCCCCTCCAGCAACCCTCAGTTTGTTTCCTGAGATTAAGAGTCTGATGGTTTATGTCCCTCTCCGGTTTCATCTTGTTTCATTTTCCCCTCCCTTCCCCTATGATCCTCTGTCTTGTTTCTCAAATTCCTCATATCAGTGAGATCATATGATAATTGTCTTTCTCTGATTGACTTATTTCGCTTAGCATAATACCCCCTAGTTCCATCCACGTCATTGCAAATGGCAAGATTTTGTCTTTTTGATGGTTGCATAATATTCCATTACATTTATATACCACATCTTCTTTATCCATTCATCTGTTGATGGACATCTAGGCTCTTTCCATAGTTTCCTTTGCCCATTTTTGAATTGAGTTATTCATCTTTTTATTGTTGACTTATAAGAGTTCTTTATATATTCTGGAGATAAATCTCTTACCAGACAGATGATTTACCAATATTTTCTGCCATTCTTTGGATTGTCTTTTCACTTTCTTGATGGTGTCATTTGCAATACAAAGATTTTTAATTTCACTGAAGTACAATTTACCTTTTTTATCTTTTGTGTGGTTTTGGTGTTATATCTAAGAATCCATTGCCTGATCCAAGGTCACAAATTTACCCAATTTTTTCTTTTAAGAGTTTTATAGTTTTAACTTTTATGTTTAGGTTTATGGTCCATTTTGAATTAATTATTTGTGTATGGAAGAAATATTTCTTAGGCTTTAAAATTTTTTCAGCTTTATTGAGATATAATTGACAGGTAACATTGTGTAAGTTTAAGGTGTACAACATAAAGATTTGATATACACATATATTGTGAAATGATTACCTGGATAAGGTTGGTTAACATCTCTCTTAGCTCACATAATTACCTTTTTTTGTACTGATAGTATTTAAGATCTGTTCTCTTAGCAAATTGCAAGTTATACAGTGTTGTTAAGTATAGTCAGCATGTTGTACATTGCATCCCAGAACTTATTCATCATATATCTTATGCTTTAAAGTTTTATAACTTTAAGTTTTACATTTAAGTCTGTGATCCATTTGAGTTATTTTCATGGAAGTTATGTCCAGTTTTGCCACTACCATTTGGTGAACTCAAATAAAATTTTTAGATTAGAGATTTTATTTATTTGTCAGAGAGAGAGAGAGCACAAGCAGGCAGAGTGGCAGGCAGAGGCAGAGAGAGAAGCAGGCTCCCCACTGAGCAGAGAGCCCAATGTGGGACTCGATCCCAGGATACTGGGATCATGACCTGAAAATTTTTAGGTTAAAATCGAGCTGTCCCATATGGAGTCAGACTTCAAGCTGGTTTTTCTTCTCAGAAGGAAGTACATTTGACTTGGAATCTTCTACTTATTAGCCTTTACTTCTTAAAACAAATTTTATTTATTTATTTGAGAGAGAGAGCACAAGCTGGGGGCGGGGGGTTGAGGGGGCATACGGAGAGATCATGACCTGGGTTGAAGTCAGATGCTAAACTGATTGAGCCACCCATGCACCCCCACTTACTAGACTAAAGGAGAAAAATAAATAGAAAATAGAGGTATCAAGAATCTAAAAAGTGGCTATACAACCTCAGTTTTCTACCTGCAAAAGGAATATAATACTTACTTCTTGCCAAAATAAAAATATGAGGATTAAAATCAGAAATACCAATTTTTTTGTTATAAAGCTACTTGATAATATCACTTAAAAGACTTGCAAATGGAATAGCACTTGATAAGATTACCTCCCGATAAAGAAAATGGAAAGGAAGTTTCTCCTTGAAGATGAAAACATATATTATTTTTAAAGTTCCAAAGACTTCAAGCTAAAATAATGAACTACGACCAAAAAAAAAAAAAAAAAAAAAAAAAAATTGGCTTTTCGTATTTCAGATCTTTTTGTCTGGAACTTTGTTCATCCATGCCTTTTTAAGGTTGTTTGTGAACAGTTGGTGCACATATGGTGCAGTTACACCTCATTAATAGAAAATAAATTTTCCATGTGATTTTGTTGCCTCTTTCTTTGCAGTTATTTTGCTTTAAGACAAACTTCTGCTTTATGAAAGTTTGGCCTTTCTTTCTTGGGAAATCTCTACAGATACTTTATATTTGTTTTAAATTACCCTTCTCTTAAGTTTTGTAGCCATGCATTAGATGGTGTATATCTCATTGTGTTCCTTGAAAATGTGTATCATTAAGTTGCTCAGTGTGAAAGCTGTATTTCAAAAAAGATTATGGCATATAAGATAAGCCTTTAAAAGTACAACAGTCTTGGGGCACCTGGGTGACTCAGTTTGTCGAGCGACTGACGCTTGATCTCAACTCAGGTCTTGATCCTAGGGTGTTGAGTTCAAGCCGCATGTTGGGCTCCATGCAATTCCCTTCTCCTTTCTTTTAGCAATAGTCTCCTTTTATCTAGAATAACTGAATAACTGAAAATTATCCTATATACTATAGGTGGGTTATCAGTGAAATCGGTTAGTTATAAAGTGTATTTTGACAATGTGTATAGTGCTTTTGCTATGTTCTTTTAAAAACATTTTTATTGGCATGTAATTTTATAATTCACATATCATAAAATTTACCTTAATAAAGTATACAGATAGTAATTTTTAGTATGTTCACAAAGTTGTGCAATCACCACCACTAATTCTAGAATGTTATGTTGATTTTTTTGTCAATCCCTTTTGACTTATTTTTGCCAATTTTATGTCAAAACCAGATCAGAGGTAGTTTACAATAGGATACTCATTGTAACAGTATGATTTAAGAGTTCAAAAACGTTAGTTGGTAGGGAGGAATAAATGTACGAAAAATTTAAACTGAAGCTAATGTGATATTCTTTTAAGCTAAGTGTGTAATTCTACCATTTTGAGTCTGGTAGTGCTTCACTTCTATCATGGATCCAAACTTCTGTTCCTAAAAAGAGGTCACATTTCTACGCTTCCCTCTTTAAAACTCCTTCTTGATTCCTACAGCCAAAGGTCATGTTTCAAGTTAATGAATGAACCTCATTCAAGGTTATACATATAACCTTGGTGGGTGGTTAGGGGTTTGTGTGTGTGGATAAACTTCGCACATCTTTTTATAGTATCAACTCTACCTAAACATTTTAGAGAAAAATCAATATTTTATATTAATTTGAAGACATTGCTTAATATAAAAAATACATAAAGGGTAGAATGCAAAATTTGCATGAAATACATTAAACTTCAAATCAGTGTTGTGTTTGATCTCAATTGGTAGGACGTATGATCCCAAGAACCCTTCCTAAATACACATTCTCTCTTTGCCTGTAGTAATTCTGCTTTGAAAATAACTGAATTTCTGGCATACCAAAACAAATACACAACTGAAACAACCCAACAAACTCCAAAGCCATACCCACAGTCCTTAGCCTGGTATGAAATCCTTTCACAATATGCTAAACTCCTCACAGATCTGGATAAATATCCAATACTTTTCAGATTCTTTCTGCCTTGGATGCCCCCACTGTCAACCTATTCTGCCCCATCCTGTCAGATTCCCCACCCCTTCCTCCATTTCCAGCTCATGTAATTTCTGTCCATGTGTTCTCTATTATTCTGCTCAGGTACCTTCTTCCTGTCGCTGTTGGTATAATCACCATGGTATATTATTACGGCATTGTGGGCAGTCTGGTTAGGTAGAGAGAGGTGGTCATGGATGTATATCTCTTTGTAACTGTAGACTCCTCAAAGACAGGGCTCGTTTTGTATTCATCTTTGTATTCTACTGCATCATATGGGTTCTGAACTGTTTTCTTGAATTAATGAATGAATTCTGGATGACAAAAATTTGTGGAGTATAATAGTGCAGATAAGTTTTTTTTTGAAGCTTTGTTGATTTTTTTTTAATTTCAGGATAAATTGAGGGTTTGGTACTTCTTATTCCCTCTTTAGTGCATTGCAGTTAGGCTTCTAGCACCCATCAGAGTACTGAAATTGCTCTTAGTAAGTCAACAATGATCTAGTTTCCAAATCCAGTGTACCTTTTTCCCCCCAGTGCTATCTTTCTGGAGTTGTTGATTTGATACTGATAAAACTTCTCACTGTTGAAGCTCTTTACTCTTGTTTCTGGAACAGTGCTCTCTCTTATATCCCCTCACATCAACCATCACACTTCCATAGGCTCCTCTTCCTCTGACTGCATCTTAAGTTGGTGTCCTCAGATTGTGTCTTCTGCTCCCACCCTTCTCTACACTGCATTGGAGCATGTCAGCCACTCTCCCTGTTTTTGTTCTCTGACCATAAATCCCCAGATTGGTGTTCTTAGTGCAGTCCTTTTGAGTGAGCATTCTTCTCATCTCCATGGCCGCCTCCTTGGCATTGTTACTAGGATAGTGCAAAGCCTCACAAACTCTACATGTCTAAAATGAAATTGCCCTTCTTTTCTGCTGAATTAATTCTTCTCCTATATTCTCCTTTTCCTTCTCTCATTTGGTGAAACTGCCATCTACTCAATTACTGAAGCTAGCAACCTAGGAGTTCTGTATGATCCTTCTTCCTCACTTGCCCCTTTCAAATTAGCCAAGAAGATCTCTCAGTTTTATTCCCAGATATTTCCCTGTATTTGAGTGGCAGACGGAGGATTCCACTATGTCCAGGAGACTTGTATTCTCCTGGTTGTCACAGAGCTTGGGCTGAAGTCGGGGGCAGTTTTGATTTTTTCTGTGCTGGGCAGAAACTAGGACTGCTTAGCTAGCTCCATTCATGGCTCCACTGCTGGTTCCATGGGAGAAGGGAGCTTCTTTTAAGGAAGGCTGCTTTTTTGTCATGACTGTCATTATTCTCTCTCTGTCCTTTCCCATACTTGCCAGAGTAATTTCTTTCCAAGGTCATTCCTATAAGGGTTTCTATGTCCTTTCCATTCCTAGTGCCCATCCTTCTCTAAAACCATCCTTGTAAATATTGCCAATCTACACATTTATTTTTATTCCCCTCCTTCTTTCACAAAGGATTTGAAGTATTATACAGCTATAGGACCTGACAGATGTTAAATATCACTTATCTTATGGGCAGGTTTTATTTTAAACATGGGAGTGGTGTGATGGGATCTTGTTTCTAAAACCAGAGGGATAGCCCCTGCCATCAGAGATGATTACAAATTAAAGACAGTACCTGCCTATTATTAATCTATATTTACTTAATTAGATGTATTTTTTGATTGTCTGTGACCTAAGATTAAAAAAAAAGGTATCCAAGCAGTGATTGTATTTTTTTCTTTGGAAAGCTGAGGGATATGTCCAAACTTGAGGCCAAACTATGTGAAAAAGGGCAATCAAAATGACTGTTTTTTCTTAGAAGTAAATTACCTCAGCCAGGAGGTTCCATGGATGCTTAGCAAGGGTAACTTGGTTTAGTACAAAGCTTTCTAAGTTGAAGTAAATTATTCCTTGTAGGAAGTTAGATCTTCCTGGAAGAAGTAAATACTTCATCTTTGAGAAGAATAACTTATCAAAATATTGAAAGCCTTTGTTGAACACTAACATGAAGCTTTGATGAGAGAAGAAAAGAGATAAATATTTTAGAATAAAATTTTTTATAAGAAGGATGTCTTGGGTAAAGTGCCTCCTAGGAACATTGGTTGACTAAAGGAAAAGATCAGATATTTGGGGAATGGAGAGAGGCAAGCCAGGGAATGGGAGGGAGGGAGGAATGTGGGAAGGCACCTAGACACATGCTGCCATTCTTCCTTAGAGTGACCCTAGCTTGAGCCTGTTTTTTCTGAGCCAAGATCTTCCATTCTTTCAAGTGTCAGTCCTCCTTTTGCTATTCATAGAAATTGAGTTCATTGTTGTTTTTGATATCATGTCTGTTTTGCCCCCATGTGATAGATAATTAGAACTCTCTGATGAAGAAAATGTCCCATGGTCTGTTTTATAGATAATCATTTTCTGAACTGTCAAGCAAAATTCAGCTTTAATCTTCAGAGCAAATGAAGATTAGTTAGGATGTATTAAACTCTGTGAGTTTAATGTTCATGACAAGTGTTTCATAAAGGAAGATGCTTGCTATTATCCCTTCTTAGAAGGAAATTGTTGATAAGAAAGCATTTTGAGAAGTAAGATTTATGTTAACATCAGAAGCGAGAGAGGCTGGGGCAGCTAACCATCCGGGACAATCAGGGCACCTCAGGCAACTGAGATTTCTTGTGCAGTCTTATGTCTTACCAAAAAAAAAAATTTCATATTTATGTAGACTCCTCCCTCCAGAGCAATTAAAGGAAATATTTACTCTTTAAAAGTAGAACTCTATCTTAATGAAGGATGTTAATTCCTGACAGAGTTCAAAGAACCAGACAGAGCTTCCCCGATTCTCATCTTGTTATTTTTCCCTGCAAATAAAATTGTTTTAGTTGGATAATCTATTGATTTAGGGTACAGTGGATTAGTCATTTTATCTTGATCATTCAAAGGATCATGTGACCCAAAAGCAAAAAGTCAGACCCTTATACTGCAAAAACCAATTCATCTTTAAAAAAACTGGTGAGAAGGGTCCCAAATTTCACTCTCAGTCAGTAACTATGCTTTTAACATTGTATTTTTCCAACTGCATTCTGTGCACAGTCACCTCTAAAGGACTTGAGGTGGTTTATTGTAGAATTTATATTTATAACACAATGGTATCTATATTTTATTTTCTTTGGGGTTCACTCAAAGCAGTATCATTTCCCCCAATTAACTGAAAACAGATATTCTTTATGATACTGTATTAGTTTCTTGTTGCTGCTGTTACAAATTACTACATATAAAGTTGGTGGCTTAAAACAATAGAAATTTATTCTCTCACAGTTGTGGAGGCTGGATGTCTGAAATCGAGGTGATGGCAAGGCTGTGCTCCTTATGGAGGCTCAAGGGAAATGTCCGTTCCTTGCCTCTTCCAGCTCCTGGTGGCTCCCAGCATTTTTTAGCTTGTGGCTACATCACTTCATTTTCTGCCTCTGTGGTCATATTCCTCCTTCTCTGAAAACTCCCTCTGATTGCATTTAGGACACACTAAACTTCTCAAGATCCTTGATTTAATCTTATCTTTTGCCATATAAGGTAATATTCACAGATTCCAAGGATTAGGATGCAGACCTATCTTTTTGGAGGCCATTATTCAGCCCATTTTGTCCTTTCTTACTGGTTTATAAGATTTAGAATGTTCAATATACCTATTCTACCTGCATTAAGAATGTATCATCATAATCTTTCTACAATTCTGAACAGATCTAGATAGAGGTGAAAATATGAACTTCTGCCTTTCCCAGTAATCAACCTCAATTTAATTATTCATGCTATAGACTGCACTAGTGGAATAGAAAATAGAAAATATGAAAGGGAAGATAATCCCAGTGTTGCTTATATTTGACCTTGGCCAACTGTAACTTATAAAAATATTAAAATCATTAAAATATTAAAAGTCATTTTTACCATCATTTATACAGCTGGAAAGTACTGAATGACAAGGGGTACATTTAGGTTATGCTGAATTGAAAATATTGAAAATAACTTATTTGGGAATAAAATTTTGTCAATGAAATAATCCATAAAGTGCATACTTTATAAACAATTTAGCAGGAGTATTTCGATACAAAATATTTGTGAAACCAAAGATGGTTTGAACTGGATTTGTTTCCAATTTAATTCATTTTGACAGATGCCAACAAAATGTTTCATCTTTTTGTAGTATTCAGAATAAATAGTATGTAATGTCAAACTTTAATAGAACTTTCTCTGCCTATACCTGACTGTCCTTACATAGACAGGTGCTTATAATTATGAATCCACATACATCAGTTATTGATAGCAGTGTCAAGTTGGTGTGCACCCAGCTAGTAAGGTTTACTGAATTTTTAGGGGATCTTGGCATGCTAAACAGGCAATGCCAAGTTATTTAGAGATCTCTATTTTGGACCTTAAAAATGTCTTCTATGTGTAAACCAGATAGATATCTTGACCCCCATTATGTGGTTCAGCCAGTTTAAAAATAGAAAGTAGGGCCTGGGAAGGAGTTGCTCTTGTTTGTTCACATTTACCTGAAATTCAGGGAACTCATTTTGAAGGATTTGGAGCCAGTTGGTATTTCTTTGGGGACTGTTCTTAGACTCTTGTCTGGTTGGTGTTTTCCTACTCTTTCCATAGAGTGGTAAAAGTGGTGGAATGTACAAGCGAGGTCTTTTTAGAATATACCTGTGTGGGTGTCACAGAGTGAATAGTGAACAGTGAAAGATAAGTGTGGAACCATTCATTGAATCCTAATCATGGAAGGCCTTTAAAAGTAAGCTTAGAAATTTGGATTTTGTACTTTTTCTGATCCTCTCATTTAATCTCCTCCTTCCCACTTATTTCATCCTAGATGGCAGTGGATTTGCTTAAGTCTTTTTTTGTGTTGATCAGTAATATTTTCCTTTCTAATAATTTTAAACAAATTTCTGAATCTCCTTTACAAAAGTGTGTTTTGAGATTTGATTCTAAATTTCCTGTCCTTCACTTGGCCAAAAGCAACAAACAAAAAAACCTGATTTTGAATTTTTAAAATTTCTACCTCTTTAAAGAAAAAAAAAGTAGGTTAATATTCTCGATGTTACACTTCTCTTTTAAAGTGCCTTTGGTTTCCAGACAAAAATATGGAAATCTGCTTCCAGAAGGTCATGGTTTCTTCTTTCTAATTATGTTCTTTAAAATTCTGACAGTGCGGGCCCTACAAATTATACTACCATAACTTTTAAATGTACTTTTCATAAACTTCAACATTTCATCTTTATCCCTACTAGTTCTTAGGACTTAAACCAGTATTCATAAAAACTGCAAGTTTAGAATTAAAAACCAAAACAGAACTCCTGCTTTGATATACAACTATAATTGTTTTGACTGTGTTTCTGGTTGGATCATCAAGTTTACCACTGTGTGACTAAGTGGCAAATTATGATGGCTGCCTTAAAAGTGTAATGCAAAAACCAGTCATCTCTTGTCTTTTGGGACCATATCATTTTCTGAACTTCATATGTATAATACTTCTTTTTTCTATGGACTTCATTTCATTTATATTCTACTGCTTATTCATTCATTCTTTCATGCTGAGTATCTACTCTCTACCAGTCCTGTGAATACAGAAATGCAAGGCGTGGTCCCTACCCTGAAGAGGTTACTGGCTGTGGGAGAGGCAGGCATATAAACAAATAATTATGGCCTAAAATAATAAACGCTATTATAGTGGTAAGACAAAGTCCCCTTGTGGCTTTAACTCTTCTACCCACATTCCCCAACTGATTATTTCCTTTTTTCTCCTTGTCCCTCAACTTCTTTTTCAGATACACACATGTTCATATTGCTTACTTACTCTTTTCTGCTTTTAGTTTTCCCCATTTTAGGTGTAAAAACTTTTTCCTGTGATTGCTTTCTTTCCTGACTGTTCTGGTAGCCTTCTCTAATATTCCAGCTTTGCCTTTAAATGTTAACAGAGAGAAAAATAATGTGTCTTATTATTTGTGAAGCATTTAAGGTGTTGCAATTGCTATGGAAAATGGCAGAGCCTATTTTCCTAAAAGGAAAAATATCCAATTATATAATGTGACCTATTTATAGAGTATGGAGCTAGGTATATTTATATACACATATACATATATGTGCAATAAGTAAGGCATTTTAGCACAAACAGCTTTAAAAGCAGCTTCAAGGATGATGAATCACAGTAGAGACTTATCTCCTTGTTTGTTTTTATAATGAAAGAGAATATATTACCCTTAAAGGGAAATTTCTCCCTCTATTTCATAATATATTTTGAGTAAAAATATGGGGGTTAAGAGTGTTTGCTAAACAATGAAGCACAGGTAAATAAAATCCAAGACTATATGTGTATGTGGTATTAATTTATCTGTTTAAATTCTGAGTTAGTTACTGAAAGCTGAGATATTGTCTTAACTCTGAGCTTGGGCACTTCAGTTTTTCCAGACGCAATAATAATATAGTAGACATTTATTATTTTCTGGTTAGTTTCCATTCCTTGTTATTCTTGGGAGAGTTGCTTTCCCATATTTGGTCTTCATTGATCAGGTGGGTCCAACCCAGTCCGATTCCTTTTATCTATAGGTGTGCGTGTCACCCAGACCAGGTCAATTAATTGCTGCCTCCTCTAGTCACTGTAGTTGGTTAGGGTCAGTGGGCAACCCCAGGCTGGGCAAATCAGAAGTCAACTGCTGGGCTTTGTCTGGAACTATTGAGAAATTACTTATCAGAGGTTCCTAAGTTAAGTAGGATGGAAAGCTGGAATTGTAGGGAAAATCTACATGGGGAGATGGAGGTGGAGCCTATACAGAGGAAAGCAGATCCAGTAGATATCTAGATTGACTACTCCCTTTTCAGATATTTGCCCAATAATATGTGTTGTTTTTCTTATGTCAGTTTGAGTTGTCCTTTCTTCTGCTTCATGCAAATGGCAAAGTACAGGCTAATTCATTTGGGTTAGTTAACCTCCAAAGCCTTTCCATTTTCCACATTCTCTGATTCTCTGCCTTCCTGTATCACATGCAAGTTAGAATACTTTGGTCTAATAAGCTTAGACAAATAATAACAGGATAGTTTCTGGAGGAGTAACTTCTCCATCTGAGAAATATCAGTGGAAGGGTCAAGAGTAGTTGTTTTACATTTTGATTTCATTTATCTTTATTTTATAGCATACTTCCCCTTCTGTAACTTTTACACACCCTTGATCCAATTGTATTCACCAGAGCCTACAAAATAAAATGACAAGAAAGGAAAGAAAGAGAAAGAAAGAAGGGAAGAAAGAAAGAAAGAAAGAAAGAAAGAAAGAAAGAAAGAAAGAAAGAAAAAAAGAAAGAAAGAAAAGCTTTGTTTGATACAGAAATGATAAGCAAAAATTATTCCTCTCTGAATCACATGCACAAGTGGTCCCTTTCTAAGCCACTCCACCCCTGGGTTAATATGTGGATTTTGTGATGATGACTTTTTAGAAATACTACATAAGTATGTAAAAGAAAGAACCTGGGGAATGCCTGAAAAACTGTGTGTTTGTGGGAGTGTTCATGAAGTAGTGAAGTAGAATGGATGGGATGCAGTTAACATGGTAACTGGTACGCAGAAATGAAGTAATGTGGATGCAGAATTCTGTCCCAGGTGAGTCTGCTGACTCTACCCTTTATTTACCTATAACCTTGATAAGCCTGTAAGCTATCCTCATTTGCCCTTATATGTGGGTTGTTTATTGTGAGGATAATGTGGTTTAAAGTGTGTAAAAGCAGTTTTCATACACAGTTTGATGATGGCTGAAATCATTTGGGAATGAATGACCCTGGCATATTCAGTGAGTTTCATTGATGAATTTGTGACAGAAGCAACAGATTGGGAAATATTGGGAGATAAGATTAGATATGGAGATAATTTCAGATTTTGAAATCCAGCCTGAGAAGTTTAAACTTGTTTAAAGAAGTGAGTATTAGCTACCACTTCTAGGTGCCTTCCTCCAGAGTATATTCCAACCTTTGTTCTTTTCTCTTCATTCCCACAACCAGTAAAAACTAACTCACTTGGTGGATGCCAGTATATTCCATATCCAACATCCTGTTGCTGCATTTCCCTTCCTCAAAAGTAGTATACTCTAATTACATGAAGCAGGCAGCTGGATGTGGTGACCGATGCGATATAGAGAGTGAAACATAGGAGTGAAGATTAAGTAAAAGTATATCTGAGAGAGTGGGACAGTGGTGGTATTATTCACAGAAGGAGACAGGTTGGTAAAGAGCCCATGATGAGGTGTTAAGACAACCAACTGGAATCATTGTGTAGGAAGTTATGGATTTAGGACAAACACTTGGGAATCCCTGTATATTTGGAAATTATAAAGTTATTGAACTTTATAGCCTAAAGGGTCCTGTCTTCAGTTGGGCTGCTGTAACAAAATACCACAGAGTAGGTGACTTAAGCAGTGAACATTTATTTCTCACAGTTCTGAAGGCTGTGAAGTCTAAGATCAAGGTGAGGGTAGGTTCACTGTTTGGTCAGGGCTCTCTTCCTGGTTTGCAGACAGCTGCCTTCTTGGCATTATCTTCACATGGTAGAAAGAGAAGAAAAGGAGGCAGGCTCTCTTGTGACTCTTTTTTTTTTTTTTTTTTTTTTTTTTTTTTTTAAAGATTTTATTTATTCATTTGACACAGAGAGAGAGATTACAAGTAGGCAGAGAGGCAGGCAGAGAGAGAGGAGAGAGGAGGAAGCAGGCTCCCTGCTGAGCAGAGAGCCCGATGCGGGCCTCGATCCCAGGACCCTGGGATCATGACCTGAGCCGAAGGCAGCGGCTTTAACCCACTGAGCCACCCAGGCGCCCTCTCTTGTGACTCTTATGAGGCCCCTAAACCCATTCCTGAGGGCTTTGCCCTCATGATCTAATTATTTCCTCAAGGCCCCACCTCCAGATACAATCACATTGTGGATTATGGCTTCAACATATGAGTTGGGGAGTGGGGAGGAAGGAATTCAGTCCATTGTAGGCTCTTACAAAGTCATTTGGCTTTGATTTTTTCTGATAAGAAGCTGAATCTAAGTGGAAGGTCACATAGTAAGAACATTGTTAGTAACACAGAAATAAATTTTTATTTGCTCACTCCAAGGCCAGTGTTCTTTCTTCTCCACCATATAGCCTGTCAACCCAGAGATTACAATGGACCCTGTAATGATAAGAGTTAGGAATATAAGGAGGATCAGCTAATGTATTGATAGCTGATCCTCATTATTTAGTGACTTAAAACAACACAAGCTTTTAGAGACTGGGGAGAATCTGTCTCTTGCTGTTTCTAGCTTTTATTTATTTATTTATTTTTAAAAGATTTTATTTATTTATTTATTTGACAGAGAGAGATCACAAGTAGGCAGAGAGACAGGCAGAGAGAGAGAGGAGGAAGCAGGCTCCCCGCTGAGCAGGGAGCCTGATGAGGGGCTTGATCCCAAGATCCTGAGATCATGACCTAAGCCAAAGGCAGAGGCTTAACCCACTGAGCCACCCAGGCGCCCCTGTTTCTAGCTTTTAGAGACTGCCATATTCCTTGGTTCACAGCCCCTTTCAGCAGTGGCATCACTCTGACTCAGCTTCCATTGTCCCTCTTCTTCTGACTGTGATGGTCCTACTTCCTTGTTATAACAGTAATCCAGGATAATCTTCTCATCACAAGATTCTTCTCCTCTTTCTCCTCCTTCTCCTCTGCTTCCTCCTCCTCCTCCTCCTCCTTCTTCTTCTAAGAGAGGGAGGGAGGTGTGGGAGGATCAGAGGGAGAAGTGAGAGAAAGAATCTAAAGCAGGTTCCCTGCCCAGCGGGGAGCCAGATGTGGGGTTTGAACTGACAACCCTGGGATCATGACCTGAACTGAAATCAAGAGTTGGATGCTTAACTGACTGAGCTACTCAGGCATCCCTCATCTCAAGATTCTTTAACATCATCATATCTGCCAAGTCTCATCTGCCATGTAAAATAATCCCTATTGTGTCAGGGATTAGAATGTGGACATCTTTGGGGATCATTGTTTTGCCTACCTACTGATGATGACAAACAGTTTTACTAATTAGCCACGCCAAAAGAGACATTGCCTACCATACGGATGATAATGATTATTCTAATGAAGATAGGAGGAATAGTAGCTACCATTAATGTTTCACTTGCTCCCCCAAATTACTTCTAGTATTTTGTCAAAATAAATTCTTTTGTCTCAAAACATGTATGAAGAGCAAGGCTGGCTTAATAAGGGGATTGAGCTGAATTGACAAAAGTTTCTTCACCCTGCAGATGAAAATGGCTTCTTGCACAGGGCTACCTGGAAACCCTTGGAATGTTTACATTAGTCATCCTTTTGATTCAAGCATTGAAAGGCTAGCAAAAATGCAGTTATGTTTTCTGGAGAGAAACCAACTATCAGCCTAGCTCAAGTGACTGTTAGGAAAATCAAGTGAGGCACTAAGATGATGTGAAACAAGACAGGTGTGTTGTGGTTTAGAATGAAGTAAAGGAATTGTTCATAGCAGGAGGTCAGTTTTTGTATTTGAAATATTGAACAATTTGGCTAAAGTTTCGTAAGGGGACAATCATTTTAAAATTTATTTTTATTTTTTAAAATTTTATTTATTTATTTATGTGAGGGAGAGAGAGAGAGCATGTGCACTCACACAAGTGAGGGTGGGGGCAGAGGGAGAGAAGCTAACTCCCCATGGAGCAGAGAACCTGAAGACACAGTGCTCTATCTCAGGACCCTGGATCATGACTTGAGCTGAAGGCAGACACTTAACTGACGAGTCCTGCAGGTGCCCTAGTGAAGAGACAGTCTTACACAGAAGATGCACAGAAAGTTTCTGACTCCTCTCTGATCCTACACACACACACACACACACACACACACACACACACACACACACACACACAGAGTTAGCGTTCTGAAACCATAATACTGCCAAATTCCGAAATGAGTGTTAGTTTTCAGGGAAAACTAGATGAAAATGAAGAGGCCAGGAGGGCACTTGTTATGATGAGCACTGGGTGTTATATGTAAGTGATGAATCACTAAATTCTACTCCTGAAACCAATATTACACTATATGTTAACTAACTAGAATTTAAATAAAAATTTGGAAGAAAAAAATAAAAAAAAGAGATTATATTCAGGAAAGTAGTAAAAAAAAAGCTTGAGTGAAGTGGCAGTAGAATAAACAATGATCAGCTTTTTACAAACACTAGCGTAGAGAATACCTCTTGCTTTAATTTTCCTAATTTATTATAAATTATAGGTCTGCTGAAGAGAAAAAATAAACAGGCTGTCATGTCCTTTAAAAACAGAAATTGGACAGATTGTTACACAGCATGAGGATATTCTACTAATTTTGACAACCGCCTAATGTGTTTATTTACTAGCCTTTCTCAGACACAATATCCATGTAATTTTTATTTTTCCAGACTTTTCTACCATTTTCACATATTGGGTGCTTTTATCAATTTATAGCATAAATGAGAATATTTTTTTCTTCAAATAAAATAGCACAGATTAAAGTAGTGATTTTAAAACTAAAGTCTGTAGAATTTTAAAAATGCAGACCTGGAGACCACACTCGAACAATCTATAGTGAACCAGAGGCCTCCGTTATCTGGTCTGACTAGCTTTCTAGCCTCCTTTCCCAGCTCCTGAGATACCCAGTGCTATCTACGAGCCAGTTAACCTCACTCCTTCCTGCTTGGCATTTATGTTTCCCTTCACCCCACTAACTGACTTTTGGGATTATATTATTATTTTCTACAGAAATTTAACTTCATCCATCATTATTGCTACCTGGAGACAGCTCGCCGTTATCACCTAGTGATGAAACAGCTTGTCGTTTCTTGGGGAGCCTGGGTAGCTCCCAGGTACCCAGGTGGGTCAGGTATCTGCCTTCAGCTCAGGTCATGTTGCTGGGGTCCTGGGATCGAGTTCCATGTTGGGTTCCCTGCTGAGCAGGAAGTTTGCTTCTCCTGCCACCCTTACCCCCTGCTCGTGATCTCTCTCTCCCTCTCCCCCCCCTCTCTCAAATAAATAAGATCTTAAAAAAAGAAAGAAGAATGTTGGCTTTCAACTAAATGAATATTTATTAAAAAAAAAAAAAGAAAGAACAGGGTGTTGTTTCTCATTAAAGCTCCAGGCGCTGGGTCTGGCCCTGGGGTAAGTCATGTGGTGTTGTGAAAAGTGTCCAGTATCTGCATAAAGTATGACTCCAAAGTTATGAGACTGTAAGGATCACTTTCTAGATTGGGCAGTTATCAAGTGTGTTGCTGCAGTTTGAACCTTTACAATTTAAAATTAGTGGTTCGCCCCTTGGTCAAATAAGCCTCGTTCTTCAAGTAGACTGTTCCTTATATCTGAAACCCTCAGGTCCCACTTCTCTCCTTGAACACTCTTTTCTTCCAGATGTCAAAGTTTCAGTCCTAGGGACTATCAAGTCCCTGAAAACTCCCATAGAGAACTCAAGGTGAGAAAGTTCATTCTGTAAGGAAGTTAGCCAATTTCATTGGAATATTTGACCTGGAAAACCCAGCTGGATGGAGGTAGCAATATGAGGGAATCCTGGGTAGGTAAAGAGGCTGATTTCAGCACTGCCTCAAAGCCTTCTGACAGATCATCTCAGAATCTCTCTCTCTCTCTTTTTAAAGATTTTATTTATTTATTTGACAGAGAGATTGAGAGAGAGAGAGAGAGAGAGAGAGAGAGAGAGATAGAGAGAGGGAGAGAGATACAGTTATAGCAGGAGCACAAGCAGGGGGAGTGGGAGAGGGAAAGCAGACTTCCTGCTGAGCAGAGAGCCTGATGTGGGGCTCCATCCCAGGACGCTGGGATCGTGACCTGAGCCGAAGGCAGACACTTAATGACTGAGCCACCCAGGTGCCCCTCAGAATCCCTATCTTGATCACTCAGAATTCTATTAGATTTGCTACCACTCTATATCAAACTGTAGGTCCCTCTGACTCTTTTTGAAAAATCATGTCCCAGGGAGATCTTCAAACCTCATTCTCTCTGTCTTTTTTTACTACCATCTACCACTGCCCCAGAAGGAAGGTGTGAAAGGATATGTAAATGAAATTAGAAATTATAAAATTAGAATTCCAGAGTAATCCATTTATCTCCATGCAGTACCTTTCAAATCTTGATTGTTTCAGCAAATTTGTTTTTTTGTTGTGTTTTTTTTTCTTGAGCAGCTACTATTTGCCAGGTGCTAGGCATAAATGGATAAATAATGAGTCTTGTCCTCTTAGATAACCACCACCATAAGAGATCCTTCCTATCCCCAGGGAAAGGCCTAATGCTCTCTCTTACTTGTGGAGTTGTAGTGCTTTATTCTCAGTGGGAAGTGTAGAGTGGCAGGTTGTGGAAATTTCTGGATAAAGTATTAACCAAGATTATCTAAGAGTTTATATCTTATGAGTGAGTAGAAAAATTGGCAATGAATTCAGAGTTGCAAATTTAAAGAAATGCAGTTACCAAAAAAATCCAATGCTATTTCTGAAAAGATGGACTTAAATCTATCAAGTGTCCAAGCTACAGGCAAAAATCCAGCACTTTACTCTACCAAGTGTTGTCTGCAGATGAAGACAGCCCACTGAAGCATTTTATATAGTTCAGTAAAAACCAGCCAAACAAGAAAGGATTTTTTGAAAAACAAAACAAATTTAAAGAATTCTAGTATTTCTGTCCTAGTCACAGCTTGTTTTTAATGTATCCAGTTCTGATGTCAAATACCAGAAAGCAGAGAGCTGATGTGTTCTGGGAAAGTTCGTAATTGAGGCTCCAAAGTGGCTTCAGTATAATGACTAACCAGGAAGACTGACTTTCTAGAGAGATAAAGTCTCAGAGGAGACATGATCCAGGTTTTCTGAAATAATGAAGTATGTGAAAAGGGCAAATATGAACTCGTTCATCCAATTCTAGAAACATTTTAAAGCTTTGAAAAAGTAACTTTAGGATAGATGGAAGGCCACAGGGATTGTATTTTATTGTTGACCTTAAGGTCTAAAGCTGTAAGATTGCCTACTACAAGACTACTTTAAGAAGACTATCTTTTGTTACTGTAGTAATTATCCCCCCTTGGATTAGTTTCAGAATTGTTCTGTTTTTTTTTTCTCCTTCTTCTGAATTTATAGTTATAAGGCAAATGGGTCTTTTACCGATTTTCAGATATAAGTAGAAATTATTTCAGCGAGTGGTAAAGACTTAGTAAATTAATACTTGTTAATTAGTGGATGGTAGATTCTCAGTGGATTGTTATTAAAGGAATAGACAGTGTTACATGTGTGTCTCTTGGCATCAGAAGTTGTCATGGAGAGCAAATGTATTTTTTCTTAAGATGTGTTTTGATATTTCTGTTGGAGACCAAATACCAAGTCAACAATTAATCATATTCAAAAGGCATCTCTTGTATTATCCTGAACTATTATAGCTGCTGTGGCTCCCCTGGTACCCCACCTCCCATTAGACATAGTCAGGGAAGTGTTTTCCTCTCTATGTGTAGAAAGGTACTATTGACTAAAGCACTTTTGAATATCAAGAGCCTCCTACTTGGAAAATATCTGCTTTGTATTTAGTACTATGAAGAATGGTCATACAGATCCTCTTTGGGGTTTTAATATTAATGGGATAGTTTTACTTCATTAGTTTCATAAATTATAAAGGCCAGTAGAGCTGTTTGCTGCATTTTACCATAGACTCAAGCAAGAAGGGCTTTAAGCCATGGAAACATGATACACCTTTACAATTTCATTCTACTTTGTCGTCAAGATCCATGTCCCATGTACACTTTGTGACTTATTCACATTTCCTTTAGAAATTCTGGTATCACATTGAGATACCACCTTACACCAGTTAGAATGGCCAAAATCAACAGGACAGGAAACAACAAGTGTTGGAGAGGATGTGGAGAAAGGGGTACCCTCTTACACTGTTGGTGGGAATGCAAGTTGTTGCATCCACTTTGGAAAACAGTGTGGAGATTCCTCAAAAAATTAAAAATAGAGCCATTCTATGTCCCTGGGATTGCACTACTGGGTATTTATCCCAAAGATGCAGATGTAGGGAAAAGAAGGACCACATGTACCCCAATGTTCATAGCAGCAATGTCCACAATCACCAAACTGTGTAAAGAGCCGAGATGCCCTTCAACAGATAAATGGATAAAGAAGACGTGGTCCATGTATACAATGGAATATTATGCAGCCATCAGAAAGGATGAATACCCAACTTTGGTATCAACATGGATGGGTCTGGAGGAGATTATGCTGAGTGAAATAAGTCAAGCAGAGAAATTCAATTTTCATATGGTTTTACTTGTGGAACATAAGGAATAAAATGGAAGACATTAGGAGCAGGAAAGGAGAAGTGAATTGGGGTAAATTGGAGAGGGAGACGAAAGATGAGAGACTGTGGATTCTGAGAAACTGAGGGTTATGGAGGAGAGGGGGGTAAGGGGATGGGTGAGCCTGGTGGTAGGTATTAAGGAGGGCCCGTATTGCATGGAGCACTAGGTGTGGTGCATAAACAATGAATCTTGGATCACTGAAAAAAAAAAAGAAATACTGGTATTAGGGAAATACAAATCAAAACCACAATGAGATACCACCTCACACTGGTCAGAGTGGTTAACTTAACAAGTCAAAAAAAACAGATCTTCGCAAAGATGCAGAGAAAGGGGAACACTTGTACACTGTTGGTGGGAATGCAAACTGGTGCAGCCACTCTGGAAAACAGTATGGAGATTTCTCAAAAAATTAAAAATAGAGCTACCCTATGACCCAGCAATTGCACTACTGGGTATTTATCCAAAGGTTACAAAAATTCTGATTCCAAGGGGTACCTGAACCCCAATGTACATTGCAGCAATGGCCACAATAGCCAAAATATAGAAAGAGCCCAGATGTCTGTCTACTGATGAATGGATGAAGAAGAAGTGGTATCTATATACAATGGAGTATTACTTAGCCATCAAAAAGAATGACATCTTGCCATTTGCAATGATGTGGATGGAACAACAGGGTATTACGCTAAGCAAAATAAGTCAGTCAGAGAAAGACAAATACCATATGACTTCACTCGTGGCATTTAAGAAACAAAAGAGATGAACATAAGGGAAGGGAAGGAAAAATAAAATCAGATGAAAACAGAGAGGGAGACAAACCATAAGAGACTCTTAACTCTAGGAAAAAAACTGAGAGGGTTGCTGGAGGGGAGGTGAGTGGGAGAATTGGGTAATTGGGTGATGGCCATTAAGGAGGGCATATGATGTAATGAGCACTGACTGTTGTATGCAACTGATAAATCACTGAACTCTACCTCTGAAACTAATAATATAGCATATATTAATTACATTGAATAAAAAAAAACATTGAGTGCTAAATGCTTACTGCTTTAGATGATGATGTGTTTATGATAAGAGTAATGATACTGAAATAATGATATGTATCACCACATAATATAAGCATTGACTGTCTTTGAATTTGAAGATTTTCAGCTCAAAACCACTTTAATAGATCTCTCTTAAAAGTGTATTGTGAGGGGTGCCTGGGTGGCTCAGTGGGTTAAGTCCTCTGCCTTCGGCACAGGTTACGATCTTAGGGTCCTGGGATCGAGCCCTACATCGGGCTCTCTGCTCAGCAGGGAGTCTGCTTCCTCCTCTGTCTCTGCCTGCCTCTCTGCCTACTTGTGATCTCTCTCTCTCTCTCTGTCTCTGTCAAATAAATAAATAAAATCTTAACAAAAAAAAGTCTATTGTGATACCCATGGTACTGCACAAAGGTGTGATGATGGTAAACTATCTATCCCAAAATAAAGAACCTGTTCTCTTTTATAGTTTAGGTCCTTTGTCTTTATTCTTGAGGTATTTTGGGCAACTAATATGACATCCGATTCCCTCTCTTTTTCTAATTAATAATCTCTCAGACTAAGTTTTAGACACAAACTTTTGTAAAAAAAGATTTTATGTATGTATGTATTTATTTATGAGATAGAGCAAGAGAGTGAGAGCACAAGCAGAGGGAGTGGCAGAAGGAGACGAGGGAGGAGAAGCAGGCTCTCTGCTAGCAGGGAGCCCAATGTGGGGCTCGATCCCAGGACCCTGAGATAGTGACCTGAGCCCAAGGCAGACGGTTAGCTGACTGAGCCACTCAGGCACACCAACAAAAGCTTTTTTTCATTGCCTTTTTATACTCTTTTTAAAAATGCCTTTTTATACTCTTAGAATCAACTGATTTTATAACTTTTAAAAGAACCGAGGGTGCCTGGGTGGCTCAGTGGGTTAAAGCCTCTGCCTTAGGCTCAGGTCATGATCTCAGGGTCCTGGGATCGAGGCCCACATCGGGCTCTCTGCTCGGCAGGGAGCCTGCTTCCTCCTCTCTCTCTGCCTGCTTCTCTGCCTACCTGTAATCTCTCTCTGTGTGTCAAATAACTAAATAAAATCTTTAAAAAAAAATGAAAGAACCGAGAAAAAAATGATCAGCAAATAATATGAAGTTACTGGAAATTACTTGACTGTTTTTGAATTTTTAACAAGCTCTTAAAAGTACCTGAAGCCTTCCTTGACTGAGCAGGAATCTGAAAATCAGACTCCTATTTATTATTCTGGCCTAGAGTCAGTTCCCATATTCTGTTTCTTACAGTAGGGCAAACAGGCTTGTTGTTTGTATTTCTTTCCTTTTATTTCCAGTTTTAGGAACATATACCCAAGTATTACTTCAGGTCTCTGTCTCCCTCTTCCTCTGTCCTTTGCCTGACACATACTCTATACTGTTAACATGTCACTAAAATTTTATTAGTTATAGGTAACTTTCTTGATTTATTTTTTAAAGATTTTATTTAATTCAGAGAGAGAGAGAGAGAGCGCACAAGTGGTGGGGAGGGGTAGAGGGAGAGGGAGAAGCAGATTCCCTGCTGAATGGGGAGCCCAACGTGGGACTCGATCTCAGGACCCTGAGATCATGACCTGAGCTGAAAGCAGCTGCTTAACAGACTGAGCCACCCAGGCGCCCCAACTTTCCTTGAGATTTCACATTTCCTAGCCTTCTCCCCCTTCCCTTAGATGTTTAAATCTAGAAGAAATTTTTATCCTGAATAAAATATTTTTTAGTCAGTATTGCAAACAGACAATTGTAAACCTCATCTTTGTTGGTGAAATATATAGAAAATAGGATTCATTTTCTTCTTTGTTGTTTCGGTTAAAACATTGTGGCGAGGTTTTAATGAATGGCCGGTGAAACGCAGCTGGCAAAATGCAGTTGGTGGCATGCTGTCATCCTAAAGGTTAAACAGCTGTGCTGAAAAGAGTCATTTTGGTTTAGTGCTTTTAATTGGGAACTTTTTTAGAGGGTTAGTTCCAAGACAGAATGTCTAGGACACTCTTAACATATTTAACATATTCTCAAAAACGATCAGAATTTAGGCTAAGTAACTTCAACCACTTCACTTCCCACTGGATTACAGTTTGGTTGTCAAGAAAAAATAAAGTTGGTTTTTAAAAGAGCAGTCTTGTCTGCAAAGAGGCTATGAAGAAATATCAGTCTTTGATGAAACTGAGAAGTATCATAAAAGCTTTAGGTTTCTAAAACTAAGGAATTAGAGGCATCCTGTTTTAATCCTCTGTAACCCAGCCACATGCGTCAGACTCAGTGCTGTTAATACCTGGTATTTTTAAAAAGGCTGAGACCTGTTTTTCTGTGGACAATGACAAATATGAAAGTGACGTCTATTGCCTGTTCTTCCTATATCCACAGCCCTGATCTGAGAGAAGGAGGGCCCTGCCATTTTTCAACTGGAAAGGTAGGTGGCTGACGGCATATGCAATGTTGGTGACTCCCTAGACTGTGACTTGTCTTCAAGGCACCCTGCCAAGACTTCAGCATAGGGGGAGCTGGAGGATTAGAGGCAGGTTTCAGGGCCTCACCTGGTCAACATGGCCTTAACATTGACTCTAGTAGCTCGGATGTGTCAGACCATTTATATAGTGCTACTTACCTCCTGGCCACCGGAGCAGGGCCTACTTGTAACTGGTCCCTCTTCCTGGATGCATTTCAATAAAAGTGTGAGGTTTATTTTTCATTTTTTTCCCAGCCTAAAACCGAGGAATAGGGATCTAATTAACCCTTGATGCGGCTGCTTTATTTTACTGATATGGTTTGGTAACACTTAAGAATTAAGGTTTTCTTAAGTCATGGTTTCACTATTAGTACCAAGTTATCTAGATTTTAAATCAAACACACTTAATATGACTCTTAACTTTGCCTTTTTCAAAGTGAGAAAATGGCAATCAGAACTTTAAGAAATTTTGAGGTGCTTGGGTGGCTCCATCAGTTAAGCACCTGGCTCCTGATTTTGCTTGTGTTATGATCCCAGAGTTGTGGGATTGAGCCCCACATCAGGCTCCCTACTGGGCATGGAGCCTGCCTAAGATTCTCTTTCTCCCTTTGCCCCTCCACCCCCCAAAAAAGAACTTTAAGAAATTTACTGTGTAGCTAGATACAAACATTTCAGATTCATGAAATGTGATCTGGCCTTAAGTTGCTGCTTTGGGTTTAAAACTCCAAAGTCTTGCCCTTGTTCTCAGGAGACATCTTTAGATGCCTCAGGAGGCATTTTAGAATTTGTAGGATTGTGCTGTGCTCAGGAACTGGATCAGAGCTCTCTCTGAACTGGTAATCTTGTCATTGTCATACCTGCTCAGAGAATTTACTTAAATCACTCAGCTTCTCTAAACCTTAATTCCCCCAACTTTACAATGATATCTAGCTCCCCAAGTTGTCGTGAGGTTATAATGAGCTCATGTTTGTGAAATCTAGTAGTACAGTACCAGGGACAAAAAAGGTTCTTTTTTCATTCCCTTTGCTCCAGCCTAAATTAATAACTGGACATTTTAGGACCATTAGGGTAGAGGTAGAGCTATACAGTTACCATTATCTTAATAGTAACAGTATAACTATATACATATAAAAATTTTCTGCCTCTTCTTTTGCAAATTTCCTGTTCACATCCTTTGTCCATTTCCCAAGTGTTTGCTCAGCTTTGGTTTGTTTTGTAAAAGCTCCTAGTTATTATAGATATAAACCTTATGTTAGGCATGTTGTGAATGGTTTTTTTTTTCTGTTGCCTTTTAACCATACATGTAGTGTTTTCTACCATGTAGAAATTTAAAGTTTTGTTTTCATGTCATGAGATATACTGTTTTTCTTTGAATATATAAACTTGATTGTATGACATATCTTGATTTTTAGAGATGTCAAAATGTGAAAAAAGAGTCTGTTAGGAAGAACTTAGTTAAATAAAAAAAAAAAAAAAAAAAAAAGAGTCTTAATTTCAGTGAAAGAAAATATTAATTTTTTTTCTTGTAGTTCCTGCCTTTGGTGGTGGTGATGGTGGTGGTGGTGGTCTTTGTGGTGTGTTTGTGTAGACGTTTGTATGTACAGAGAATCCCTAAATTACAATGGTTTGACTTGATTTTTTTGACTTTAGGATGGTGTGAAAGTGATATGCACTCAGTAGAAACCATATTTTGAGTTTTGAATTTTGAACTTTTCCTGGGCTAGTGATATGCTGTGTGGCCCTCTCTTGTGGCGCTGGGCAGTGGCAGCAAGCCACAGCTTCCAGCCAGTCAGTCACTCCGTCAAGAGGGTAAACACCGATATACTGACAACTGTTCTGAACCCATATAGCCCTTCTGTTATTCACTTTCAGTATAGGATTCAATGAATCGCATGAGATAGTTAACGCTTTATTATAATACAGGCTTTGTGTTAAACGATTTTACCTAGTTGTCAGCTAATGTGTTTTGAGCATGTTTAAAGTAGGCTAGGCTAAGCTGTGATGTTCAGTGGGTAGGTGTATTAAATGCGTTTTTGACTTAGGATATTTTCATAAATATATTTTATATTCTGTTACATATATTATGTGTGTATGTTATATTATATACATACATAATATAACATATATATGCATATATATTATATTATATTATATTATATTATATTATATTATATTATATTATATTATATTATATTATATTATATTATATATAAACCCATATATTACAATGGGTTTATCCAGACATGACCTCATTATTAAAGTAGAGGAAGTTTCCAGATGAACTGTACTTATTTTCAACACCCAAAGATAATGCAAACATGACTGGGTATGGCTGGGTCTCTCCAGCCAAGTAAATTCTAGAAAAAATGTAGTTGAACAGAGCTCTGAAGCCCTGGCATGTACTTCAGGTATTGCTGTAGGATGCTTCAGCCTTGGCTTGCCCATTACCAGAATCATGTGCTGCCCTCGCTGATGCTCTTGCCAGCTGTCACTGTAATTTGATCCCTTCTGATATCTATCTGCGGTGGCCACAATTCAGAATTGGTCCTGGGTTAGTGTTTCTTGACTGCACCTCCCAGACCCTAACCGTAATATGAAAGGTCGGGGGCAGAGAGGAGGATGACAGACCCTGTAAAGCAGGCCACGAAGTAGAAAGCTAAAATACTAGGTAGCGCTCAGGACTGAGTGCTATAACTAACTACCTCTTCACCACTGTAAGAAAGTCATCCTGTCCTCTTCTCCAACAAAGAGTCAAGGTTGGTCTAAGGCCACGAAGCAACTATCCTCCTAAAGTAACCCAAGAATAAAAGAACATAATGGAAGAGCGCTTATTTGGGTGTCAAGACACCAGGGATATCTAAATAGTTCAAAAACGATTTTACATTTATTATCCATTTAAAAAATCATGCTACTGTAATAATTAAGAGTCACTTGCTCTGGTGCAGGGCATGGTAATCACCAGCAGATCATTAGTTGATGACGTCACGGAGGCCTAAGAACCACAGTACAGACAAGGTGGTGAGCACTTAGCAGAACATTGCTGTGTCTCCGTGGAAATTCATGAACTGCGACAGTTCTTTGTCATTTTTGTGTTTTGGCGAGTAACAGTGGCTTTTAAGCCATTGAATCTAAAACCTTAAAATTGTGATTTGTTGTTCTGTAGCTGATACTAGACTTTCCACATAACATAGGTCTTTACATGCAATTTATGAGAACAGACTAATTAATAGAGAATTATTTAAATTTGTCTTCTGTAATATTTCATTTAAACAAATGATATAGTGTGGTTTTAGCTCTTGGCAAATCCTGACATCATCGTTGTCATTGCCATCATCATCATCATCATCATCATCATCATCATCATCATCATCGAGTGAAAGCAGCTGTGGAAAAGAATAGTTATTTTTAAATCTCAATGGACAAGTGGGACCTGCCCACTCATCTGTTGAGCACACCTTTGTGATTTCTCAGAAATTAAATAGCATGACCCTTTGACTGAATCCAAAGCTGGAAATTTAAATAGGTAACTTCAAAGTAATTGGCTTGAAATCCAAGGATCTATCTATTCTGGGATACTTTAGAAATTTTTATTCCCCTTTCACCCCAGCCCTAATATGTACACCTATATCTATACATATCTATATATAATATATATCAAGACTTCAGTTTCCAAGTCTGCTGTTACACTTCCTCTAAACTCTTTTCTTATACCTAACACTTTTTGGAATAGGATTTGAACTGGAGTGGGAAGAGAAGATGGTTTGGAAGAATCAAGAAGTATATAACAGTGGGATCTAAAAAACAAAACAAAAAGAGGTTGAAGGGACAATTTGATTTATTCCAGAGGAGCAAGTGTAGAAAGCTGATGTATTATCATAAAGCTCTTTATGCACATGAACTGTTTGATTTTAGACTTTGGGGATTAGCTGTTCTTCATCTCTGCTAAGGGCAAAATAAAAGGAAATGGTTTTAAGACTGATGTATGAAGAGGTTAAGGTGAGACAAGGAAGCATTTAGAAATATTTGTTTGTTAAACCAAGTACCTCAACCACCTAGACAAGACAAAGTATACCAATAATTCCACCCTATTAGTCTGATTAGGTTGTAGAATCTTGAGTCTTCCCTAGATAGCTTTAAAACTGACATGAGATGGTTAGGTATGTCTCAAGGTTATTTCCAATTCCAATATTTAGTGATTAATTTCAGCAGGCTCTGTAGCTAAATTATGTGTATATTTCCCTCCTTCCTTTTCTACCTTCCTTCCTCCCCTTTTCTTTCTTGTTTTGTGTAATATTGAAGACTATTTTACATAGGTATCATTTAAATATTTTAAATTAAAGTGCCCCTTTTTACTGTGGTTCGTGTGTATGTTCAGATAGCATAATTGCAACATTTTTATTGAACAGGAAATGTCCACTTTTGTGTTCCAATTAAAGTGTCCTTTGATCCATTGTTTATTTTTTGAAGCAGTTCCTGAACACAGAAGCTATGTTATATGCAACACAGATCTTTTGTCCATCTTACTCAGAAGAGTAATTCCAGAGAAATAAATCTTTGCCTCAAGTAAGACACTCCTGTAGTGTTGAAAGGTGATCTGGGCTTTTAGTGTGCACTGAAGCTAATAGCTGGTAATCACTCAGCAGTTTAAGAAATGTGTGTTGGCCATTTTCCGTCATTCTTGGTGGGGTGGTAGGGGGGCGGAGACAAGAGATGAGGCATCTGAATTTTGGAAGAGAAAGGGTTAGGGGTGATTTACAGCATCCAGCTATCCAGAAGAAATGAATGAACAGCTCTTACACAAGACATCACTAGCCCAAATATTTTTTCTAAAAACAAAATAAAACAAAACAAAAAAACCCATTATCATTTTCTTTTTCCCTTTTACTGTTTTTTTTAATACTCTCCCTTCCCATCCACTTAAAGCTTCAACAACAACAATTAATTTTTGTCAAGCACCTCCATATACCCCATGCTAGGAACTGGGGACACAGTACTGAACAAGACAGACAGGTTCTTGCTGTCTTGTCATGGAAGTTACATTTTTCTCCATTATTCTGTGCTCAGCTACATGACAAGGAACAAACTAGAATTGGTGTCTGAGACGTGGCACATAGTAAATATTTGGTTACATTTTAATTTATTGTTAAAGTAATAAAAGAAAAACACTGGATGTACTTCTAGTTTTACACATTCAAAACTTACATAAAGATATTAACTATACTGTTTAGGATTTTGGGAAGTTACTTGTCTGTCAACATTTGCATTTAAAAGTTTGTTCAAGATTTAGGTCCTGATATTTAGGTGCTGTCTAAGATGACTTTTAAAAAGTCAGTGTACAAAATTTCCTTCCATGCAGTCACCTTGCCATGGGAACCCTTTTCTTCCCACCATATCAGCGTACCTCCTTTGCTGCCACCGAAGATGAGACAAGGAGAGACTTTCTGATGCCAAGGCTAACACAAGGGCGTTCAAGGTTTTGATGAGTACCTGGGCGATTCCTCCCCCATAAAAAGCCATGTTCTAAACACTGCTTATGTTCTGTAGGCAATATTATTGCCTGTAGTCCACTGCATACATTTCTTCAGATTACTTAGGTGCTCATGTGTCAACCTGGCAATCTGGTCATTGTTTGGAAAGTTTTGTTTTAAACTCAGAGAAGCTGACCTATAAGTGGATGTTGGAATATTACCTACCCTTGCACTTGGTGTGTGTGTGTATGTATATATATATATGGCCATCCTCTGTGAAGAGAACAAGCACATTTCTATTTGTGGGATGTCCATAGTATTAGAATTTGCAATGCTCCAGTAGAATTATTATCTTAGTTAACTTAATATACTTCACTGTGAGGATGTTTTTCATCCTCCTGGATTGCAGGATGGATTGAGGATTTGGCCTTTATTCCATGTTAAAATCTGGTTATTCGTCAGCCTCTGTTCTTGCTCTTTGCTGCCTATGATCTTTCATTTCAAAGTTGTAGAGGACAGTTTTCTTTGTGTATCAGACATTTGCTGGGATATTGGCTACCCAGCTCCAGGACTTCTATTCTTATTTGGGTGAGTTACTTGCTGTATGGACCTTTGTGGAGGCAGGGAACCAGATCTTCTCTCTTCTTGTCCCTGTTTACAGGTATCGGACATGTGGTAGGCGAAGCCAGTTGGCATCACTCAGATCTTTGAATCTTGAAAGCATGACTCCGAGAAGCACGGGCACTTTATTCTTGTGAAAAGTCATGGTGTTGAGAGTCCAGCAGCATCACTGTCCGGTCACGGCAGCTGGTGGTGAGAAAGGTGTGTTCAGCGGGATTCTTCCGTGGTTGAGACTTCTGGTTCCCAGCTCCCCTGATTCTGGCTCATTTCCAGACCAGGCATCCAGCTTTTTCTTTGAGTCTTAGAATCCTCAATATCCTTCAAATAAACTCCTTTTTCTTCTTCTTTAAGTCTGCCAAAGTTGGTTTCTTTTGTTTATAACCAAGAACCTTGACTGATTTGTTATGTGAAAGCTAACTGCGGCTGATTCTAGCTTCCAAAAAATAGTACTGCCAATATATATCCTAGTCTTAGATGCCCTTTTTACAGTGTGGTTTCACAGACCTCCAGGAGGTGTGTGTTCCTACTCCGTAAACCTGGACAGATCAATAGAATGTGGTGGAACTGATGATGGGTGACTTCCAAGGGAAAGCCGTAAAAGGCAACAGTTTCTTCCTGGTTCTCTTTCTTTTGTCCCCTTGTTCCTTATGAGTCTGAGTCCAGGTTTCCTGAATCTGCCATGTTGGAGAGATCACATGGAAAGACAATTACATCAAGTTAGAGGGGAATCCAGAGGAGTCCCAGCTGTTCTGCTCCCAGCTGATTGAGTTTTCCGAGTTTAGATGATATACAGTGAGTGAGTAAACTTTCAGATGATTTCAGCCCTCAGCTTTTGAGCTGGTCCAGCAGATGCTGATTGGAGCAGAAATAAACTATCTCCACTGAGCCCGCATTGCAGATTCAGGAACAAAACAGGTATTGCTATTGTTTTAAGACACTTTGGGCTTACTATACAGCATTATATATATACACAGAACTATGACTATAATTGATATTCAAACCAGAACACTAGTTGTAACTTAGTAGTTAGTAGTATAGAATCATGTCCTTAAAAGACAGGAATATTGATATGAAATGGACTTACTGATCTAGATTCCTCCTTTTTGCATTTTATAGATTAAGAGAGTGGCATTTATTTGGTCTTTTGTAGAGTTACTTACCTGGAATAATATTACGGAGCTTTATTATTGTTAGAAATACAAAATTTCAAAGCTATCTTCAATATTGAGATGTTAAAGATATTAAAACTAGTCTTCTGGATATTTATAGCTGCTTTACATCTGATTCCTTTGTGGCCATGACAAAATGTTGCTCGTGTAAATAAGTCTTTAAATGTAAATTCATTCCCTCTGTTAAGGCACACCTTTCAGAAGCAAAATGAAAGTCCTAATTTTCTTTGGGGTTGGAGGTCCCACTTAACAGGGGATTTAGAGGGAATTTTAGAAATTAAGGAAAAATAGCCAGAAGTTATTGAGAATTTATGTGTCAGGCACTATGCTAAGTGCCTCCAGGTCTTCTCACTTAATCACCACAGTAATTTTATGAGGTAGATTTCATTACTCTCCCTATTTTATAGGTGAGGAAACACACTTAGGGTAAATAAAACTTGCCCAGATCACATAGCTGGCAGCTAGGATTTGAACCCACAACTCTATGTGTCTCTAAGGCCATACATGTATTTGTAACCACCAGCTCTGAGTGATACTTGGGCATTTAGCTCCTGCCTTCCTCTTTCTTATCCTGGATTACCTTTGGGGCCCTTAGTATTCAGTGATAAGACACACAAACTCTAGCTTTTCCTGTAAATTTCCCTCTCAGAGTCAGACAAAGGGACACTTTTCACACCTTCTCCCTAGTCTCGAAGTATTTGAAGAAGGTCCACTTCTTCTTTTAGGAAAAGCATGAGAACAGATCCCCTTTATGGGGATCTTGATGGCCTCTGTGGCACCTGTTTCCATCAATTCTTTGAATCAAATCTATTTTTTTGTAGTAAGTGTACCAATTGTATACAATGATGTAAAGTAATTTATCCTTCATGATGACACTAATTGGTAAGTGTGTAAAGTAGTAGATTCCTACCCCTAATACTTGAAATTGGAGAAACTTTGACACTAATGCAAGGGACTGAGGGCTTCTGAAGGAAGAACTTGGAGACTTTGCTGCTTTTGTGTGTTTGTGTGTGCGCATTTTCCCTACCACATTGTTAGCATGGGATGACAGCAAACTGCTGACCTTGAGTTGAAGGAGAACAGGAAAATGATATTGGTTGAATGAGATCCTGATTACTTTAGCTTTTTTTTTCTTTAATGTGTACATCATGCTTAGCTTCATCAGCATAGATGATTTATGGGAGAAAATTTGAAAATAAGATCTTAGAAAAATTCATCTGTGTTCCTCACCAAAGCCCAAATCTCTTCTCTGAAAGCGCTCCTCTATGTTACTGCAGATACAATGCAATGCCATATGTTAGCACTGCTGAATTTTCTATTTAGAGGAATTGATTTCCTAGCAAACAACAGGGCCCTGGAAATTCAGAATGGCCATATACCCTGCATCGAGTTAGCAGAAGTCCTTTTCTTGCACAGGCTCTGTGAGGGCACAACTGCAATAGTTGAAGTGTCCTATTGGGAGATGGGCATGTCCCATTTTCCCTAATGACACAGAGGGAGTGAAAAAAGACTTCATGTTCTTTTTGAGTCTTGCACACAGCAACCTGAGCCTAGCATATGACAAAAGGCCTTGCTGTTTTTATATCCTTTGAGAATGATTTCTGCACCTAGGTAACCAGTCATAGCCTGTGGACCCCCAACCACAGAGGAAAAGAGCAGTTTTACTAATTAGCCACAGAGAAAGAGACATGGCCACCTTCTAGCGCATCTAGATTTGCAAGAATCTAGCCTAGGACGAAGGTTTGCATCTTTTTTTCCTTTTTTAAGTCTAACATTTGCTCTGGTGTTTCACTGCAGAGACCTGGATTTAACTTGAATTCTCCTGGAAGGGCTATTTATTATGAGCCGTGTGTGTCACAGGTATAAATCTGACTTCAAACTCGGGTCTGTAAGAAGTATTCATAATTTTAAAATGCTTTTTGGTATGCTGAATTTTCAGTAGAGGACTTTGCCCATTCCCACCAGCCTGGAGAGAAATTTGATCTTTGCCATCTTTAAAGTTCTTCCCAAGTCTCAGTTCATGGCAAGCTAAGGAGTGCCGTCATCTCTGCTGAGATGCTCCTTGCCTCAGTATTCACCTCCTTTTCAGGTCTGGCAACTCTGGCTTTCTGATTATGCCTGGTTCATTTGTTTTTCTGGAGGCTGCCACCTCCTCTCCATAGGGTATGGCTTACATCAGCCCAGTTGGACTGCATGCAGGTAATTCAGCTCACACCAGAATTGGTATAGACAGACAAAAGGTTTTCTTATCTTAACTAAGGATTTGGGGTCAGAGGTCTGGTGAGAAGCCATGGAAGAGAAGCTCAGGGTTGGGGCCTCCATTAGTCTACTCAGGATGCTGTACCAAAATACAGTAGACTGGGTGGCTTAAATAATAAGCATTTATTTCTCACAGTTCTGGAAAGTCCAAGATCAAGGTACTGGCAGATTTGGTTCCTGGTGAGAGTTCTCTTCCTTGCTTAGAGACAGCTGCTTTCTTGCTTTGTCCTCACATGGCAGAGAGAGAGAAAGCTCTCTAGGATGCAAGAGCTGTCGGACGACTTAGGAGGGTACTGATGCCATCATGAGGACCCAAACTCATGACCTCATCTAAACCTAATTACCTCCCAAAGTACCCATCTCCAAATACCATGGGGATTTGTGTTTCAACATATAAATTTGGGGAGCATATAAACATTGATTTCAAAAGTAGGCCCGTTTTCAGATCAGCTTGAAGAACCTACCAGATGTATTCATTGGAGGAGTGGAAGAACCCAGGAGAAGCCTTACTCTTAAGTGTGCACACTTAAAAATATGGGGTTTTAGGACCCGGGAGGTACAGGTGATCCTTTCCATCATAATGTGGAACGTCTCTGTGCATTCAGTTTAACAGGATACATGCTCAATGCTAACAGAACTGTCTGAACAAATTTCATTTATTTATGCCGGATGGAGGAATTCCCCCGTGGTTAGATCCTCCCGAGGAACCACCACTAAGTTCCCAACATTTTCAAAACTCAGAACCTGAATCATTAGCAACTGAGCAACCAATTTCACTTTGCTCAAGGATACAGAGGACACCCTGTGTGTGAGGGGAGATATTTGCCTTTCATGTTGTGAATGTAGCAAAGAAAGAGAAGGCAAACAAAAGAGCACTTTCATATTGAAAGAGTTTAGAAGGTTAGATCTTGCCACAGGGGTAACTAATGAATGTTCCCGTGTATATGGTTCCTACTGTGTGCTTCTGAGAAAGAAATGCTACCTCTTCTTCCTCTCCTCTCTATTGAAGATTGCCAGTCCTTCGAAGGGAATATTTTATACAATTTTTAATTTGTTTTTCAGTTGGATTATCCAAGTTCTGAAGCTGAGCAGTTCTATCTTAAGAATGAGCGAATCCTCTCTAGACTGTATAAACTGGAGAACTCAGGTCCTTTATTCCTAGATCATAATTAAGGGAAATAGGTATCTCAGGTGGATGGGAGTATCGTATTAAAAAAGGGGGAACTCTATCTCCCCAAGGTCTCTCTCCCCAGTTTCTGTCAATAGGAATGCTCATTATGTTTGCTTTTGCTTATTAGCTCTAGGAAGGGTACTAGTGGGGAGAGAAAGAAAAGGGGACAAGGGAAGAGAGAATTTTTGCCCCAAGGATCTTATAAATTAGTTGGAAAATGTATACACATAAAAATGTTTAGTAACAGTTCCAGTAGCATATGATTAAAAGCCAGAATGAATTGGCAGATAGTAAGTTGCTGTACGACATGGTTAACCAAGTCAGAATCCCATCAGATGCTTGTTGAAGCAGATTCCTGTGTCCTGCCCCTAGAGTTTCTGATTCTGTAGGTCTAGAGTGGGGCCCAAGAATTTGGATTTTTAACTTCCCAACTGGTACCAGTGCTGCTGATCTGGACACAGCAACTTGCTAACTGCTGCTCCAAGAGATAAGGGAATAGAGAGATGATGGCAAAGGTACGATTGACAGATACTGAAATGGCACCTCTTGTTGTCACCCATGTGATGCAGTTACCCACGCTTCACTTTTCTGGCCCCATTTTAAGAGGACAGCTTGTAGCACTCTTTAAAATATCCACTTCTGATATCATAAGCTGAGAGCAAGCTCTTTCCTATAATTAGGTAATTCTTTACAAGGAGAAGAAATTTATATCGTCTTCTAGGCAATAATAGGAAGAAAACGCTATTCTTGTTTTTGCTCTGACTGTTATTATTTTATCTTTCACTGTGCTTCTACCTCCCACATTCACCCCTGCATTCCCTAATGTACATTAAGAATTTTTCTGGGCGCCTGGGTGGCTCAGTGGGTTAAAGCCTCTGCTTTCGGCTCAGGTCATGATCTCGGGGTCCTGGGATCGAGGCCCGCATCGGGCTCTCTGCTCAGCAGGGAGCCTGCTTCCTCCTCTCTCTCTGCCTGCCTCTCTGCCTACTTGTAATCTCT
>LNAC01000359.1:1472035-1606183 GCA_002007465.1 Ailurus styani
TTTAAAAAAAAAAAAAAAAAAAAAAGAATTTTTCTGCAGCCAAATGCAAATCAGAAACATGTGTCTTTGGATTCAGGACCAGTTAAGTTAAAATTAGGAAAATGGAGAGGAATAAAATCTAGGAATAATGTAGGGTGAAGAGTTCAGAAAACAAGCTTACTTGGAAGGGGTTATTTGGTGCTTGGAGAAGAACACTTGCTGGTTGAGTATATACATTTCTGGAGAAGAAATGCAATAACATTTTCCCATCCTCTAGATGGGGGCTTGTCATAATGTTTTACTGCAGCAAAGTGGAACATTTCATTGCTATTGAGTTAGTAGCAATCCAAACGATTCTACTCTCAAATATGTGTTCCTACTACTTCGTATTACTGAGGTTGGGTTTTTTTTTTTTAAGCAAGGAATCCTTATTTTAATGCATTTGAATCCTTACTTTATTGCATTTGAAGTTTTTATCAACTACCAGTACAAGCAGAATGAGAAGGTTTACTCAAATATCTCTGTCCTGTGGGGGAAACAAACTTCTAACCTGTTGATAACTTAACGTTGATCTAATCGATCTAATCGAGTTGATCTGGGGCATTCAGAGCAAGAAGACATTACCACAAGTCCTTCTCCCCTCCAACCCAGATTTTTCAGCTTTATCCCTTTTCTTCATTCTCTTTTATTGATACACATTCCACTCCCCAAATACAGTTGTGTTAGGATTTGGGATGTAGTGAAACTCTGTGTGTATTTCATAGGACAGTAGTTCTTTGTTTTACTTTATGGTAATTTTTTAAATGCTTGGTTGCATGTGATTCCTAATATAGAGAGCAGCTTGTTATTTTTTCTTACTTTTTTTAGCAGCATTGAAAAAATACCACTCTCTAAGGTAATATTCTTTTATCTTGAAGGAGACCAGTGCATACATATAACTAGGCATTACGGAAGACTGTACCTTTTTTTTTTTTTTTTGGCAACGATTTAAACTATAGGTTTATACAACAATCATTTGGATGTGAAGATGCATGTTAACATGATGTCTGATACTTTTGCTCTATTTTTATTTCTAAGAAGATTGAGGACCTGGTTCCAAGAGAGGGCACCATTTCTTTTAAATGTTTTCTTCCAATTTTTTTTTCATGAGGAGGAAACACTAAATTATGCTATCAATTTCTGGAAACTGAGTTATCAATATTTTCTTTATTTGGCAATAGCATTGGAACAGAAGGTTAAGAGAGAAGATAGTGTGAAGAAGTTTGTTGAGCCTTTTGTATATAATGTTGTTTTTGATCCGTATCTTTTCAGAATAAATTTAAGAAACTTTTCCCTTACTTTTTTAAGGTAATAGAATCCTCCAACATGACTCATTTGTCTCTAGTTTTATTCTCTTCACACTAAAGTTTTAGTGATTTCAGAATCTTCTTCCATTTTCAAGTATTCTCTCAAGTGTGTTTTTAAAATTTTTATGTGCATTCTTCCTTTTCAGAATTCTTCATATGGTTTTCATGCCATGGTACATATCCAGTGACCTTACTCTCTTGCAGTTTGCATCTTATCTCCCAAGATCCTTCTCGAAATAGTCAAGTAATTAATGTGCATTTGATATCATTAATCTTTGAATAGAGGGAAGGAGAAAGATCATCTGTCTCATGTACATAGTTGAATAGCACTTAAAAACTTGATCTTAATCTTAATTCTGCAAGATACCTGAGTAATGCTTTCTCTACAAATTGTTATAATCTATTTCCTCTACAGTTATTTATTAGAGTAGACATCATCTTAAAGGACAGAAGTATCTAATTTCTGGATTCTCTAGAACCTTTCCCAGGCTACCACGGTATTCTGGCACAGAATTAGCACTTTAGTTGAAGTTTGAATAAAGAAGTGAAATGAGCAAAGGAACATGTAAAGCTAAGAGGAAAGATAGCGTATTTTAGTCACAGGTTCAAGATGTTTAGTAAATTTATAATATAAAAAAGAGCAGAGGGCACCTTGGTGGCTTAGTTCATTAAGCGTCTGTCTTCGGCTCAGGTCGTGATCCCAGGATCCTGGGATCTAGCCCTGCATCAGGTTCCCTGCTCAGTGGGAAGTCTGCTTCTCTCTTTGCTTCTTTCCCTCTCCCTGCTCATGCTTTCTCTCTCTCTAATAAATAAATGAAATCTAAAAAAAAAAAAAAAAAAGAGCAGAACTTGGGGCACCTGGCTGGCTGGCACAGTCGGTAGAGCATGTGGCTTTTGACCTTGGGGCTGTGGGTTCAAGCCCCACATTGGGAGTAGAGTTTACTTTTTCTTTTTTCTTTTTTTTTAAAGTAATCTCTACACCTAGCATGGGGCTCAAACTCACAACCTTAAAGCCAAGAGTCACATGCTTTAGTGACTGAACCAGCCAGGTGCCCTGGGGGTGGGTGAGGGAAACGAGGGTGGGGAGGTGGGGGAGGGGTACGAGACAGGGAACAGGTAGAATTTACTAAAAAGCAGAATGTTTGGCTTACTTTATGATTTAAAAGTATTTTTTATTAGACTTTGTATTTGAGAGCAGTTTTAAATTCAGAACAAAATTGCGTGGAAAGTACAAAGGTTTCCCACTTATCCCCTACCCCACGCATGGATGATCTTAATTATCAACATTCATACTGGGGTAGTACATTTCTTACAAGTGACGAAGCTATGTTGATGATATATCATTATCACCCAAAGTCCATAATTTACATTAGGGTTACATGGTGTTGTACATACTATGGTTTGGACACATTTATAATGACATGGGTCCACCATAATAGTTTGAGACAGAAAAGTTTCACTGCCCTAAGAATCCTCTGTGGTCTGCTAATTCATCCCTCCTTCCACACTAATCCCTGGCAATTGCTAATCTTTTTATTGCCTTCATTGTTTTTCCTTTTCCAGAATGTGGTATAGTTGGAATTGTGTATGTGTAACCTTGTCAGATTAGCTTCTTAATTTAGTAATATGCACTGAAGCTTTTCCATGTCATTTCATAGGTTGGTAGCTCATTTCTTATTAGCGCTGAATAATATTCTATTGTCTGGATGTACCACAGTTTGTATTCATTCACGTACTGAAGGACATCTTGGTTCTTTCTAAGTTTTGGCCATTATAAATAAGCTTCCATAAGCATTTGTGTGCAGATTTTTGTGTGGACATAGTTTTCAACTTCTCTGGGTAAATACCAAGGGGTGTTACTGCTGGATTCTCTGATAAGAGTATGTTGAGTTTTGTAAGAAATTGTCAAACTGTCTTCCAAAGTGGCTGTACCATTTTACATTCCCCCCAGCAATGACTCAGCGTTCCTGGTTGCTCCTGGCTAGCACTTATTTGGTGGTGTCAGTGTTCCAGATTATGGCCATTTTACTAGATATGTAGTGGTATCTCATTGTTGTTTTAATTTGCATTTCCTTGATGACATATGATGTGGATGGAGCATGTTTTTGTATTCTTATTTGCCATTTGTATATTTTCTTTAGTGAGTCTGTTAGGACTTTAGCTATCACTTGAGCTGTATTCTGTTAACTTACTGTTTATTTACTTGTCTATTTTCTTACCATTGAGCTGCTTTTTTTTTTTTTAAGATTTTATTTATTTGAGAGAGAGCATGAGTGGGGGGCAGGGAGAGGGGGAAGCAGGCTCCCCACTGCACAGGGAGCCCCATGCAGGGCTTGGTCCCAGGACCCTGAGATCATGACCTGAGCTGAAGGCAGACACTTAACCTACTGAGCCACCCAGGTACCTCTCATACCATTGAGTTTTAAGAGGTCTTTTTGGTATATTTTAAATGAAAGTCTCCTTTATCAGATATATCTTTTGCTAATATTTTCTCTTGGTCTGTGGCTTGTTTTCCTTCTGTTTTCCTTCTGTTGAGCTTACTTTAATTTGATTAAGTTTTGAACATGTAGTATAGTTGCAATGTGCACAATTTTAAAAGTACCGTATTCTTTTCCTAAGGTTGTCATAACAAAGTACCACTCAGGGTGGTTTTAAACAACAGAAATTCATTCTCTTATGTCCTGGAGGCTACAAGTCTGAAAACAAGCTTTTTGTAGGGCTATGGTCTCTCTGAGACTCTGAGAAAGAATCCTTCCTTGCCTCTTCTAGCTTCTGCTGGCTAGGGAAATCCTTGGTGTTCCTTGGCCTGCAATGGTATCACCCCGTTCTCTGCTTCTGTCATCAACGGGGTTTTCCCTGTGTACCCCTCTATGTCTGTATTCAAATTTCTCTCTTCTTTTAAGGACATTGGTTATTGGGTTAGGGCCCAGCCTAATCTACTATGACCTCTTTTTAACTTGATTGTATCTGCAAAGACCCACTTTCCAAATAAAGTCATATTCATAAGTAGGGGGTGAGGGGTGTTGGGACTTGAACATGTCTCTTTTTGGGGACACGGTTCTACCTACTACAGTTATACAAGTGTGTAAATGAAAAGTTTCTCTCTCACCTGTGTTCCCAAGTCAACCAGTTGCCCTCCTGAGAGGTCACCAATATTATTTGAGTTTATTTTAAATAATTGCAACTGCTCTAAAAATGATTTAATGGAGGAAAGTCTCATTTTCTCCTAGAAGAATCAGTCTTGTTCTCATCTGTTTTGTTCATCAAAACTTCTTGATTTTTAGTCATCAGATTTATCCCATGTCCTTGGCTGAGTTCAGGGATGGGGAGAAAAAGGTGAAATGTTCAAGTAGAAACTAAATATAGTGAACCTATATTAATCATTGAGTGAAACATATTCTGTATCCATGTGACTCCCTCATTAAATGTCAGACATTGTGTGGGTAGCACTTAATCACTCACTTGCTGGCCCAAAGTAGATTGTTGCTAGTTTTAAATTCTAGTAACATTAAACCCTATTGCATTTGGTTGCGATATTTCTTATTTAGATGCATGTTATTAAGTGGTTTTGAAATGAATTTATATTGTGAAAATGATGCTATTAAAATAAAACTCTTTGAGACACTGCTCTATTGAATTAGATGAAACTTATGAAGGATAGTTCTGTTCTTAAAACTTAAGATATGTGCCAATATCTTATGCCTTCTGAAAATATAAAATATATATACAAAAACTATATATAATGCTGCATAGTATCATATTAAATGATATGCAAAGTCGTGCAGTAAGGAACCAATATTTTTAACTTTGTTTAGCATACAGTCTCCCATAAAGCTCTTTTAAAAAAACGGTTTGCATCTCTCGTTACTATTGTTTCCCAGAATATACTTGGAGAAATGAAGGTCTAAAAGCAGAAGATAGAGTTAACACATTGAGTCAGAAGTCAGGCAGTGAGTTAGGGGCAGATAGGTAGAAGTTTATGCAACCTGTCTCCAGTAGGAGGTGACTTATGTTCTTTTTGTTGCCACTGGAACCATTGGCTTGCTGTCTGAGAGATGGGGGCATGGAAGATAAGGGGAAAATCCTGGGTTTTGGGATTGGACAGATCTGGTATAAATCCCAGCACTGCCACTTACTAGTGTGACCTTAGACAAGTCTACATTTTTCTAGGCTTAAATTTCTTCATCTACATGGGGAGAAAACACAGTTCCCATACCTGAAGAATTTGCCATCTAATTAGAGGATGCGCTTAGAAGACCTATGGTTATATGACAAGAATTTGATTCCTGCTTTAAGAGATACAGTGGTTGGGGAATTTTAAAGGAGGTATAAGCCAGACAGTTGTGGAAAACCAGGAAAGGCGTTGTGGAGGAGCTGGTATTTAGGTAGGTAGATGGACCTGGGTTAGTAAGACTGATATTTAGAGACCTGGTAGGGGGAGCATTCCATGCAGAGCAAAAAACAATGATATGGAGATGAGAAAGACAAGACATTTGAGGTATAACAAGTGGCCTTATTTCTTCAGAGACAGTTGAGATTAAGCAGCCATTATAACTTTGTGGTCTGTGTGCTCTCAGGGACCCAGTGGTACAGTTAGTTTTAGCAGTGCTAATGGTGGCTTTTGTATAGACTAATGCATTTAATAACCACTATGACACCATTACCAAGTAAATAACCTTGTACTTGAATAAGATTAAGCTTTTACTGGATTCTTAAAAATTGACCAATCTATTTCTATTCTTAGAAATAGACCAGATTCTTAGAAACCTGGTCACTGTACTGAAGTGGTAGAACACATATACTCGGGCACAGAGCCCCCATACAATGGAACAGTGACATTTTCCAAAGTACTTCAGGATTTCTTAATTATCCTCCCAAATTGGTGTTGAGGAAAAATTTAATAGATGAATAAAATTTTAACATCATTAAATAAAGTTAAACAGGTTTCTTTACTCCTAAACTTTTTGGAAAGCTTACTGTGCTAATGTCCAGTCTGAGTCCCATGAAGGGAAATATAGTGTGTGTCGTTTCCAGGTATATGGAACCTCAGAACCCTTTGTTCCTTGACTTCCTATTGGTATCTCCCCAAAGATGTTCTCTTCCAGTTACCAGGGTCAGTATTCTTAGAGCTGTGGAGCTTTTTCAAAGGCAGATGTTATCCTTATCCTTATCCTTACTTTTATCCCTTTCCAGCATAACAGACTTGCAGGGAGTGGGTGGGTGTGGAGGAGGGCAGGATTGGGATGGTACCTAGAAGGTTAGGAGCAATGTAGGCTCCCTGGTGATTCTGATATCTCATGTCCATTCCTCCAAACTCTTACTCACTATCTCCATCCCATCTCTGACTTGACCTAAGGTATAAATTATGCCGTCAGTTGTGTCAACAGTTAAAGCTCAAGCCATAATTACTCAACTTTTGTAAGAAAAATCTTACTGAAAAGTTGTGAAGAGTCTCTCATGGTTTGTTGGACTCTGGGAAACAAACTGAGGGTTTCAGAGGGGAAGGGGTGAAGGGATGGGGTAATGGGTGATGAGTATTAAGGAGGGAACACGTGATGAGCACTGGGTGTTAAACGCAATTAATGAATCGTTGAACACTACATTAAAAACTAATGATGTATATATGTTGGCTAACTGAACATAATAAAAAAACCCCAAAAACAAAAAAGAAAAGTTGTGAAGAAAAATATAAATATAAACATAAGTAAAGGCAAAGTAGTTAATAAATCACCTCTAAAATAGCAGCAGATATCATACCTGGACTATTATCATGCAAAAGGAATACATTTAAGAATTTACAAGTTTATTTCTCTTTTTCAAAGATTGATTTATTTATTTGAGAGGCAGAGGGGGGAGGGGCAAAGAGAGAGGGAGAAAGAAACCCAAGCAGACTCCGTGCTGAATGTGGGCTCATCGGGGGACTAATCTTGGAGCTAATGCATGGTGTGGGGAGCTCCATCTCATGACCCTGAGATCATGACCCTGAGATCCTGACCTGAGTGGAAACCAAGAGTTGGACACTTAACTGAATGCACCACCCAGGTGCCCTGAAAATTTATAAGTTTATTTCTAAGCCTAATTTACTTTGATATGAATATTTTAAATGCCTGTTAATGTATCCTCAAACCAAACAATACAATGTATTGGAAACATTCTGCTAAAGATTGAGATTTGATATTTTGAGATTTAAATAAAACACATAATTTGGCTCAGAATTATCAAGGATATACTTTGCAACTGATATTACTTCTCTTTGCACATTTCTTTTGATTATTAGATTCTTAGCACTTTTTTTAAGAGTCCAGAAAAAATTAAAATTCAAATTTTTGCTACATGTTATCATCTGTGGAAGTTGGGAGAGATTATAATTGCTTATTAGATTCCTGGAATTCACTGATGATAGGGATCAATCATTTCAGTAGAAATCATTATTCTTTTGGCTGCATTAAGTGTATTTCTTTTTTAAATCTACATGTTCAGTATTTTGACAAAGATCTCTAATTTTTTCTTAATAGCTTCCAGGTAGAAGTGTGTGTGTGTGTGTGTGTCCGTGAGCACATGCACACATGCAAAATTGCATGCCTAATGTAGTATCATGTAGTAGACCCATAGAAGACTGTCTTCAGTGATTCTCAGAAGCAAAATGTGTTTACTTTCTGACCAAGTACCTCCAAATATACTGAATTGACTTTCCTTTCATCATCAAAATGCATATGCTTTCTATTAGAAATGATAATATCTCTCCTTTATGTGATGGATAAGAATTTTTTGTATATAGAAGGCAGGGAACCAAATACAGGAACATGCCTAAAGGAATGAGTATTAGCTGCCAAAATTTATACCTCCTGAGATGTTTCTTTTTTTTTTTTATTTTTTTAAAGATTTTATTTATTCATTTGACACAGAGAGAGAGAGATTACAAGTAGGCAGAGAGGCAGGCAGAGAGACAGGGAGAGGAGGAAGCAGGCTCCCTGCTGAGCAGAGAGCCCGATGTGGGCCTCGATCCCAGGACCCTGGGATCATGACCTGAGCCGAAGGCAGCGGCCTTAACCCACTGAGCCACCCAGGCGCCCTCCTGAGATGTTTCTATGAGCATCATAAATAGCTTATAGTGAATGCCTTCTCTCCAGCTGAGCCTTTGAAATAGCTCACTCAGCACTTTTGCTAAATAATGTCCCTGAGACATGAACCGAATAGCATTTCCTGTTCAGTCTCCTCTGTCATTTTCCTGGTTCCACAAACTGGTCTCCAGATGTCAAAATATAAAGGTGAAAGTGAATGAAATTGTTTTTATTTACAGAGCTCCCTAAATCAAACCAAGATTATCCTCTGCCACCCATGACCCTATGTGTCTCTAAACCATCTTTAACCTTCATTGTAGTTTAAAACAATATACTATACTTGGAGACCATTTTAGCTGAGTTATATAATCTGCTGTTATAAATTCTGCCAGGGTAAAATTATCATGGTCCTTGGATAATCATTGTAACAAATGCTTCCAGAACCTTTATAAATACTACACTGAATCTCTGTTGCTATTTTAACGTCTCCAGCGTTGCAAGAAAGATATAGATCATTGGTTTCTGTTTCTATTGCAAGTACTTATGAGTGTGGCTTCAAGGTGTGGAGGAAACATGAAGTGAAAACACACCGTGAAACACTCAAGTGCTATGTAAGTATTACGGTATTATATTGGTTTCATGAACCTTGACTTAATCTGTTCTGTGTGCACTTTAGGTATTCAGGTGTGCAAGTTTTATTATATTCCAGTAGGGGAAAATGGCTCATGTAGTCTTTTGAATTGCATCTCATATGTCCAGAAGCTTGGGTATTAATAGACTCAATTTTAGAAAAAAAGGACCCATAAATAAAACCTAGTTGAGTTGGTTCATTTTTCACATCAGAAAGTAAGTTCTAGAAAGACGAGTTACCTTGACGAAGCCAAGTAACAGTGCTGAGTTAGGAGCTATCTAGCTGTCTAGCCAGATCCCCAGTTTATTATTCATACTTCAGTTCAATAGATACGGAATCTTGTCAGACAATAACACCAACAACCACAAAACATGTTGGCTTTGCCCATATTTTTAGCATACTTTTTTTTGCATAAAAAATATCCTCAATAATAAATCTGCCTTCAGCAGATTTGATTTTACCATAATCAAGCATCATGATCAATTTAGAACTGTGGATCTAATGATTTTGAAATTCTAGATTTTTTATGATATTTTAATTCACTTCATAGAAACTTCTTAACTTACTGTTACCTGTTTTTATTACTTTTTAAAATATAGGTTTTAAAAAATATACCCCTTTATCTCCTGTGACTTTTATTACTCTGTGTCTTGGAGGAGAAAAGGAAATTTTCAAAGCTTGTATCTGATGTTACGTTCACATTATTGCTTAAGAACCAGGGTTAGGTGTCACTTGGGACTTTACTATGGTATAGCCTGACTCTGAATTTCATCCTCACATTGGTGAGATGGTGTGAAAACCTCTTAACATTGGATGACCTGGCTGAGTTCCTGCAATTGCTACTTTTCACCCACTGTTTTCATCTGGGTCATCGCTATGCCCTCTGAACCTGTTTTGTGATAGATACAATAGGAATAATACTTGTCCAGTCTGTGTCTTAGAATGTGACACTCATAGGATTTCTGAGAAATTTTTTAAAAGAGTGCTTTATTTTGTTTGGAAGCGCTTGATCCTTTTGGGTATTTTCTCTCAATAGGGACATCAAGGGGTCACCTTAAACCCCCAGTATCTGTTCCTGAAGAAGAAGGAGGAGGAGGAGGAGGAATATGAAGAGGGGGAGGAGGAGGAGAAATGTTTTATAAATTGAAAAATATAATCTAAAGACAGTATAAAGTGATCTCATATTATTAGCAGGAAAACCCCCCTCCTTCAAAGGCTTTTTAATTGATAGCTTGGGACCAGGAAATTGCTCTACTCTGCTATTTGCTATCCTGTCCTATTTTTAAAATCTTATCCTTCCCTCATGCCGCCTCTCAAATGCTGCTCTTCTTGAAGCTTCTCTGATTCCCCACTCTCCCCTCTACATTAGGTTGGGTATCAAGGTGGTTTTTTTTGTAGTTACTATATAACTAGAATGAAAGCTTCTTCAGGGATTGCTGTCATGAAGCATTTAGAAAGCCTTGCACACTGTAGTTATTCAATAATATTTATTAAATTGATTTTGGGGGAAAAAGCATTTTTTTTGTATTGTTTCTCAATTCCTTCCTTATAATTTTACTTTGAGTTATTTACCTAGAGTTGAAATAATTGTGTGGAGGAAAAAGAACTTTACCTTCACATGTCTTTCAGTATATATTTTTTTATTAATTGAAATTTGAGAGATTAAAAAAGTGGTATTTTAGAGGATCATAATTTCTTTTATAAATCAATTCAGCTGTACGTCTTGATTTTTAAATCTTATTCTCCATTATTTTTTTTTAGTGATCATATTTAAGCATTCATAGCTAAGAACTGAGTTGTGGGCAAATGATTCCTCAGAAAATTATATTCATTTTTTAAAAGGAAGTTTATTTCCCTTTACTCATAGAAAATAAATCTTTAGGAGAAAAGTGTGTTGTCTCAAAGATTGATGGCATGTTTAAGATGGTGACCAGAGGGCGCCTGGGTGGCTCAGTGGGTTAAAGCCCCTGCCTTCGGCTCAGGTCATGATCTCAGGGTCCTGGGATCGAGGCCCGCATCGGGCTCTCTGCTCAGCAGGGAGTCTGCTTCCTCCTCTCTCTCTCTGCCTGCCTCTCAGCCTACTTGTGATCTGATCTCTCNAAAAAAAAAAAAAAAAAAAAAAAAAAAAAGATGGTGACCAGAGCATTCCTATCCTCTTTCAAAGGTACATGTTGGAACCATTGTGAACAATGATGCTTCACATTTTGTTTTCCACTACTAGAGTGTTCTAAAGTTATAAAAATCATTCTTTACAATATTATGGTCAAAAAGAAAAGATATTTATTGGATGAGGGCCTTGTGTTTCTAAATCTTTGCCTGGAGTTATGATAGAGATTTTGATAGAATCATAATTCAAGTTGACATTAATGGGAATCGCTTCATTATGAACTTGTCTAGCCTTATTAGGAGGTCATTTGGAAACTTTAGATAATCAGATGGTTCTATGACCGAGTAGAAATAGTGCCTTATCTTTTGTGTTTTAATCTTTGGGTGGTCCCACTTAAGTATAGCTTTAGTGTGCACCCTTCCTTTGACTGTTAACATCTCTTAACGATGATTACTAGGCTAGCTACAGTGACCAACTGACATTTCTGTTATTACTGACTTTCCTAAAGATTCATTATCAGATGATGACAGTACTCCTAAAGTCTCTGACTAGGTAGTCGCTCTTTGCTTTTCTTAGTCTTCCGCTGTGACCACCCCCCTCCATGAACCTCTATAGTAGAGGTGGCCTTTACCTTTAATCCTAATGTAAAGGAATGTGGAATGGGACAAAAAGACCAAGAGAGCTCAGGGGTGGTATTGAATCTGACCACTAATGAGCTTTAGAGCTTTGAGCAAATGACTCCAGACTTCATTTTTCTGATCAGTAATATGTAGGTTGTATTAGGTAATTTCAAAGATGCCTCTGGCTGTAAGATTCTATCATTCATCAAAATTCATCTGCCAGAATGGCACTGTAATAATTAGATAGACTGACAGCTGGATGCAGGGAAATGGCAGAGCTAAAAGCTTCAGTCTACACTGTCCCTGGTGAACATTCATGTTTGCATATTTTAATAACAATATTCTCAGCATCCCACCTCCACCCAATCACTCACTTAGCAAGAAGCTTTCTCCCTCTTAACATTTTACAACTGTGTAATTTAATGAAATTCATTAGTACCAACAAAAGGAGTAAAAGTGATATTTTAATATACCTTTAATATCATTGCTTGTATTTGAGAAGCCAATTGAAAGACTTTTAGCTTTGACTTCTAAGGGAAGAAAAAAATTGCCTGTCTTTATTTAATGGAAGAAAAAGACCTCCAATAAAGAATAATGCCTGAGAATTTTCATTCACTTCACACTTGCTCCTTTTTAGGCATGCAGAACCTCATGTGTTCTTAAGCATAAAATGGAAGGTGACACATTAAATGAAGGGTCTTTCTGAAAAATAAAGTAGACAAAATCACTTTACTCTCAAGAGTAGTTGTGAAGTAAAAACCAAAATAATAGCTTATTCATAGCTAATATTTAGAGGGATTTCTTAAGTCCAGAAAGGTCAGAGGGAAATCCAGTAAATGTCAACACTGTTTGGCAGGTGGGGAGACTCACAACATCTCCTGAGAAATTTAATTTATATTAATGAGGAGTGAGACCTGCCTAAGGCTCTCTCAGAGATTGCTCTGGTGTCAATTTTAATGATCTAACTTCATGAAAAGGATTTTTAACAAATTATTCAGCAAGACAACCTCATATGAGATTACTTTTTTAATTGTGAGGCCTCAGTTACTCTGACCCCAGCTGAACCACAGTCACATGTTGGGGCTTTTTGAGGACTTGCCTCACTAAATTGAAACTTACTATCATTTCTGGCCCTTGTTGGGTTATCAGGGGACCAACCCAACCCAAGTGAGATTCTGACAGTAAGGTTCTAATTCAGTTCAGCGGCATTCATGCAGACCTCTCACTGAGGCAATGTGGGAGTAACAACAAGGGCTACTATTTATAAACACTTACTGTGTGCCAGACACCCTACTAAGCATTTTATATTGCCAGTTTCTAAACTCAGCAGTAGTTTTACAGAATTAAAGAGGAGGAGACGGAGATTCAGAGATGTTAGGTCACTCGCTCAAGGTCATACTGTTAAGTGATTGGCAGAACCAGGATTTCATGAGTTTGGTTGTTTCCAAAGTCCATGGTTTCCCACTACTCACCTATTTCTTAGATTTTTCCTTTACTTGTGTAACTTCTTAATGTTCACAACAGCTTCCATTTATCTAGCAAAGGTATGTTTCAGATATTGTGCTTGGTGTTTTATTATGTAAACCTCTGAAATAGACTTCTGAGTGAGGAAAGAGGGCTAGAGGGTTAAGCAGCTTGTCCCATGTCAGAGAAGCTTGGAGTCAGCTCCAAAATATTGGGGCTAGGATGCTAACCTGAGTCTATCTGATCTCCCCAACTTATGCTCTTACTGTCAAAGAGCTGGGACTCCAGTAGTGTGTCCTGAGCTGGTAGAAAGGTGACAATGCCTGCTCCTTACACTCTAGTAGCAGAAAGTCCACTGAGTTGAGATGGGCACAAATTCAAGTGTCAATAAAGCCAAGCAGAATGATGTAAATGTGAAAAGAAGTGATTTTTAAAAAGGTGCTGGGGAAGCATAAAGGTAGGAAAATTAATGTCAAATAAAAGGTACAGAATGGTTTTGCCAAGATGGAGGCATGTAATCAACTGGATTTCAAAATACAGGGAATGAAAAGAAACACGTTTCAGACCAAGGAACTAGTTTCCCCTTGAGTACAGCTTTGGCCATATTTCTTAGATTTGAAAGTATGTTTTTGTTATTAATTTCAAAGTTTGTAACTTTAGTTTTATTTTTCTCATTTGTTCATGACTTAATTTCTGATTGTCAGAATTTATAACTGGTTGGATTTTTTTGTTATCAAGTCGTTTTTGTTTATTGCTTTGGGATCAAAGAAAATTACTAAACTCTTCTTGGTTTAGGAATTCATTAAGGCTTCCTGTGTTGCCTATTAAATGATTAATTTTTGTAAATCTTCTGTGGAGGGGCATCTGGAGAGTTCAGTTGGTTAAGCATCCGATTCTTGATTTCAGCTCAGGTCATGATCTCGGGGTCATGAGATCAAGCCCCACGTCCCACTCCCTGATCAGCAGGGAGTCTGCTTGAGATTCTCTCTCTCCCCCTCTTTGGGATTCTCTTTGCTCTTCCGCCTCTCTAAAATCGATAAATAAATATTTTTTAAAGAAATAAATGTTCCATGGATATTTGAAATGAGCATTCAAATGTAGATGAATTTTCTAAAGAGTCAAAGTTATGAACTTGTTCACTCATCAAGTTTATTAATTGGATTATTCTAATCCTTACGTACTTTTGCTTTGTCTGAGGAGCTAACAAATTCTGAGACAAGGGTCTTCCACTGGTATTTTGGATTCATGAAATTCTTAATATTTCTCATTTTTTACATCACATAACTAGATGCTATGTGTTTTGGTGTATAAAAGTGTGAGATTGTTATATCTACTTTAATTATACTTGCTTGTCAGTATAAAATATCTATTTTGCTCCCTTTAATTTTTTGTGAATTAAATTTACTGTAAAACAGGAGACAGGGAGATACAGGCTTCCAGTTATGGAATGAATAAGTTGCAGGAATAAAAGACACAGCGTAGGGAATACAGTCAGTGATACTGTAATAGTGATGCAAGGGGACAGGTGTTAGAGACACTTGTAAACACAGCACAATGTATAACTTGTTGAATCACTAAATGGTACACTTGAAACTAATGTAATATTGTGTGTCAACTATATTCAAATTTAAAAAAAAGATTTAGAAATTTACTATAAAACAAATACTGTCACAGCTAGTCTGTTTATATATGAGATATACTGTACCCACCATCCTTTTGTGTCATTTTGTTTTAGGATTATCTTTCATATTAATAGTTCTTACTCTTGTTAAAAATGTAGCCAATTAATATTTATTTTGATTGCTCATATGGTAGGTCCTATGCCTGCTGCCATTTTATTTTGTGTTTTTTGATACTCTGTTGGTGTGTTAGATTTTAACCTTCAATTCTTTCTTTCAGTTATTGACTTTTTAAAAAAATGCTTAGAAATTATTCATTTTCTTTTCTTTCTTTTTTTTTAAGATTTTATTTATTTATTTGATGCAGAGAGAGAGATCAGATCACAAGTAGGCAGAGAGGCAGGCAGAGAAGCAGACAGAGAGAGAGGAGGAAGCAGACTCCCTGCTGAGCAGAGAGCCCGATGTGGGCCTAGATCCCAGGACCCAGAGATCATGACCTGAGCTGAAGTCAGAGGCTTTAACCCACTGAGCCACCCTGGTGCCCTTCATTTTCTTTTCTACTAGTGGTGCCTTTTAATCAATATATATATATATATACTTTATCAATATTCAAAATAAAAATATCTGTAACCTCCAAATAAATAAGAACACATATTTAGCATGCTTTAATTTATCCTTTCTTACTCCTCTCTCTTCCTTCGATACTTCAAATATTTTACAGAAATAATCTAAAAATTTATTTTCACATCATCCATAGGTGTATTTTACCTATATATTGTGTCTCTTTTGAAAACATTTTCTCATAATTAATTACATGAACATTTACAGCCACAGTGAAGTAATTTAACTTTGTTTTACTGGGTTCATTGCTCCTAACCATTTTGTGCCTGCTATCACACCCATTTCTTGAGTTTTTTATTTGGATTAATTTGTCATTTGACTGGAGTAATTTTTCTTCCTCAAGTAATTTTTCCAGAAAGGGTAAATGAGTGGACAGTATTATTGGTACCTCCAGTGACTTTCATATTATTTTATACCTCACAATCAGTTCTTTGTCCTCATCTTAAGCTTTCTGTAGCAACTGACAATCAGTTTCTCTGATATTCATTTGGCTTCTAAGATGCCACTTTAAAACAATTCTCCTTTTATCTTAGCTATAAAGAACAATCAGATGGTTACCATAGGGGAGGAGGGTGTGGAGATGGGTGAAATAGATGAAGGGGGTTAAGAGTACTCTTATCTTCATGAGCGCTGAGTAGTATTTGGAACTGTTGAATCACTCTTTTGTACACCTGAAACTAATATAACACTGTCTTTTAACTACACTGGAATTAAAATTTTTAAAAATTCTCCACTTAGCTTACTGGACAGTATTTCTTTCTTTCTTTCTTTTTAAAAGATTTTATTTCATTTATTTGACAGAGAGAGAGAGATTACAAGTAGGCAGAGAGGCAGGCAGAGAGAGAGGGGGGGAAGCAGGCTCCCTGCTAAGTAGGGAGCCTGACGTGGGGCTCGATCCCAGGACCCTGAGATTGTGACCTGAGCCGAGGCATTGTCTTTAACCCGCTGAGCCACCCAACACCCCTGGACAGTATTTCTTCGCTGGTTCTTCTTTATCTCCCTAGTCTCTTTATGTTGCAATGTCTCAGGGCTTGTTTTTCAACTCTGCTTTCTTCTGTATACTCTTATTTCCTAGGTGATCTTATTTAGGTTCATGGCTTTAAATGTCATCTATATAAATCCAAAGTTTACATCTTAACTCTTACCTTTCTTGTGAATGAATACCTCCCACTGTATACTTGATATCTCAAAATTAACATGCCCCAAACTGAACTCTCATTTTCCTTACCCAAACCTGAACTTTCTTAAGTATTACTCATCTTATTAAGTGTCAAATCTAGTGTCCCAGTTACTTAAGCCAAAAACATTGGAGTCATCCAGTTCATCAAACAAAATAAAACCTGATTGTCGAATTCACTGGAAAATCTTGTAAACTCTATTGTCCAAATCTTGTAAACTCTATGGTCCAGAATTGGATTCTTACCATCATCCTTGTCCAAGCTACTAGCATCTATTTCTGCTGCTCCATAGCCCCTGGCTGGTTTTACCATTTCTATCTTCCGTCCTCCAGAGGCCATTCTAGCAGCCAGCCAGCATCCATCTCACTAAGGGTAAAAGACCATATCTATATGATGGTCTACAAAATCTGTTCCCACCTACCCCCCCAATTCTGAACTCATCTTCCCCTAACACGTTCCTTCTCACCCACTCTTCTTTAGCCACATTGATCTCCTTGTTCCTCCTCCATAGCAAGTGTTTATTTCAAGGCTTTTGAATTTACTGTTCCTTCTACCTAAATGCTTTCTCCCAGATTTCAGCATGGCTCCCTCCTTCACTTCCTTCAGGTTTTTGCTCATAAGTTGCCTTATCTCCAGTGCTTGGAATGTGCCTCACATGTTGTAATTCCTCCACGAACATATGTTGATGTCTGTGCATAGTTGAAAAATGTTTTTAATCAAGAGTGGGTAGGGACGCCTAGGTGGCTCAGTCAGTTAAGTCTGCCTTCACTTCAGATCATGATCCCAGGGTCCTGGGATTGAGTCCCACATCTGGCATCCTGCTCAGTGGGGAGTCTGCTTCTCCCTCTGCCTGCCTCTCCCTCTGCTTGTTCTCACTCTCTCTCTTCCTTTCTCTGACAAATAAATAAAATCTTAAAAAAAAAAAGAATGGGTATAAAATTTTATGTCCTAATCCTTTTTTCTTAGAATTATAATCAGACCTATTTTTAAGAATCTTTTGGGGGAAAGATACTTAATAAATGGTAGCTATTATTTTTAAGGATGACATTTCCTATTACTTTATCATTTTTTTAATCCAGTAAAAGTTTATTAAGGGTCTACCATATATTGGGCATGTATTAGGTATGTGCGTGAGGAGGATAAAGATGGATAAGATAAGGCACTTGTTCTCTAGGAGTTTATACTCTAATTGGAGAGAAATTATAAAGCTATTTTTTCAGATTTTGTCTCTGCCCCTTTCTCTCTCTCTCTCTCTCTACTGGATAATGAAAGCATCCATCTTTCACTTTATAATGAAATAGTCTTAAGGGTATTATAAAATTGTTTTCTAGTGAATGAATGAATGTCAGAGAGAGGGAAAACTGGGTATTGTATGGATGGACAAGGATTTGTTTGCTGGTTATCTACCCCAACACTTGTGGGTATGGAGCTAGTGTGGATAGTGGATGTGGCTTACCATCCAGCATTCTAAAACAGTGTTTTCAGTGTGGTCCTGAGCAGCCACATCAGCATCCATATCAGCATCACTGAGCAACCTGTTAGGCACGTTCTACTCAGGGAGATAGTCTTCTTCATTTAAGAAGTCCTCCAGATGATTCTGGTGTGTGCTTACATTTGAGAACCACTGTTCTACAGGAAGGCATCCTTAACTTGAAGTTTAACATCTACACCATTCCCCTCTGTCCTTTGCTCTAGTTGAAAGTTTTTCCTATATACGTATTATAAGAAGGGGATATTTCATATATTTTTACTCTCTTGGATTGATCCTTGCAACACCTGCATGATGTTGCAAGGACTCTGAGGCCTAGAACTTAAATAAATATTCAAAGGCTCTGGAGGCAGTGTCAGAAATAGAGTCAGGTTCTGAAGTCAGGTGTCTCTGAAATAGATTCAGAACTCTGTCCACAAGAACATACATGCTCAAGTTTTCATCAACAAACTGACAACTTGTAAAAATTAATCACAGGAGCTTTTTAATTATCCAAATATTAATTGATGTTAATTAATTAACAATTGTTATTAAATACAAATTGTTTCATTGTTGTTTTGTCCTCATATTATCACATCCTATTGTGTTTATTCTTAGTTCATGGTACCCTGTACTGACTGGCAAAGGAAACCATTTTGGGCCCTTAGGGTGAATCTAGAGAACCTTGGCTTTCACTTGGCTACTTTTTAGCAAAGCCCTGTTTTACCTTCAGAGGTAAGACAAATCAAGACCAGTGCTTTGAGATGTTTATTTGATTTCATCTTTATTTCCTTTGAAGTTATATTTATTTTCCAGTAGCTGTGGTGAAGTGAAAACCAACAAAAAAAAATCAAGAACAAGTGTTTGAGAATAAAAATCAGTTGAGATTTAGGGCAGTACAAGATGTGGCTAAAATACACTGAAATACATGCCACTTAGAGCAAACAGGTAAAATAGAACAGTCAAAGCTCAAGTTTTCCAGAAGCTGATGTGAGTGGAAAACTCATCAGCTAAAGCAGTTTATCAGCCAAATGAATCTATTTTCCTTCCTTCCTTCCTTCCTTTCTTTCTTTCTTTCTTTCTTTCTTTCTTTCTTTCTTTCTTTCTTTCTTTCTTTCTTCTATTTTCCTTCCTTCCTTCCTCCCTCCCTCCCTCCCTCCCTTCCTTCCTTCCTTCCTTTTAAAGATTTTATTTATTCATTAGAGAGACAGATATAATGACAGCGAGCATGTGCGGGCATGAGCCAGGCGGAGAGAGAAGCAGGCTTCCCGCTGAGCAAGGGTTGATGCAAAGCTCCATCCCAGGACCCTGGGATCATGACCTGAACGGAAGGCAGACGCTTAATGACTGAGCCAGCCAGGTGCCCTGTGAATCCATTTTTTTTGAACAAAATGGGTATATTGTATGTACCATTAAAAGTAAGGTTTTCTTAGATTAATATCCATTAGAAGAATAGGCTTTTTAAGAAATACTTATTTTACTGTTGCTGTTGTGTTTTCTAGATTTGAATTAGTTCTGTGTTTTGGGATTAAATTGCTCTTGGATGGACAAAAGCTACTGAAATAAACATGTAATTGTGTTTTCTGTTATCATAATGCCTTTTCAAATAATTTGTTTTTAATTAACTTTCTTGTGTGGCATATAAGTTCTTGTCTTCAACCTTTCTATTAGCATAATTTTAATTCTAGGCATTTATCTCTTTTTCTGTCTCTTCCTTTTTAAATCTACCTTTTAAGCTTAAAAAAGTTGATGAGGAGAGGGTGTGTGATTTTTATAGCAGAATAAAATCTCATAAACTTCTTTGACTTCCTTATACAAGCACATAATCTCAGTTTTAAACAGGTTTCTTATTTCTGTGTAGGCAAAGACTATTGTCCATAGTTTGGAAGCCTGTCCTAGACTGTGAAGGCAGAATAGTTATGATACTATGGACAAGATATGATTTGGAGAGTTTTGTGGATTGGCACAAGGAGCTAATGAGGGAAGGGTGTTGGTTTGATACCCTAGGATGTCATTTGCTTCATATTCCTCTGTACGTAAGGCCTGGGGCTTCACCCTAAACAGACATTTAATGCATTTTATTCCAGTAACATCGTCGTCGTCATTGTCATCATCATCATCATCATCAATGGTAACATATATTTAAGGCTTACAATGTGCTAGACACTGTACCAGGTATTTATGTATGTTATGTGCTTTATCTTCAGAACAGTTCTATTGCAAAAGGGATATTATTGTCCCCATTTTAGATGGGAAAACAGAGGCTCAGAGAGGTTAGCAACTTGCCCGTTGTCTCAGTTAGAAAGTGGCAGCCCTGGGATATGAACCCAGGTCTACTAGACTCCAGAGCCCCAGCTCTTAAGCACCAGGCTGTAACACTTCACAAGAGATTCATTGCAGTACCAGAAAAAAACAGATTTTATAGCATGATATAGTGGAAAATAGATGCATAATCTAAAGCCAAAAATTGTCTTAGAGAGATCACTGTCTAGGATAATGCTTATATTTCTAAAAAGAGAAAGTCGAGGTCTAGAAAAGTCATGGAACCTGGTCATGTTCACACAGTTAGTGTAGGGTAGAACCAATCTAGAGCCCAGGTCTCTTGACTTTTAGAGTGGTGCTATTCCCTCTCCCTCCCGCTCCATGTGTCTATCCTCCGTAGTAGGGGAGTACTTAGTGTAATCCCAGTGTAGAAAAGGAACAAATGGTGAGGGTATGACTGTGGCCTATTGTGTTCAGAAGTTGAGCTCAAGTCAATGGGACAAGTCCTTACTGACCTTGTTTTTTAAAAGTCTCAGTGCTACGTTGCTGTCAGCTGCCATTATAACTAGATGTTTTCTACCCCGCTTGATTGTAATGGCTTATTGTCATATGCACTTTACCTTATGGGAGTGAAGAGGGAGAGAAGGAGGTGAAGGAAAGGAGGGAGGGAGGGAGGGTGAGAGAGAGGGAGAGAGACAGAATATAACATCTTTCATGATATGAGTGATTCCCCTGTGCTGTTCCTGGAGCAAGCTTGCCATGTGAGATGTGAACCTGCTGTTCCTCAGTCATCTTGGTTGCTTTGTGCCTCTCATGTTGTGAGCCTTTTGCCATTCTTGGCGTTATTTTGGTGTTGAAAGATATGTGATTTTGTGCAACATGCTCCGACTTCTTCGTCTGATTTACAGCAGAAAGATAAAGATCTGATTCAGTGCTGGAGGAAGAAATGACTGAGAGATGTTACAATCTGTGTTCCCATGACCCTTTCCAAGGATCTTAAGGGTAATTCTGACCATGTGATTTGCTAACCTAACTTCATATAAAGTTACTCTACTAAATTTCCCTTTTGCATTTTCTTTCTAGTTCTAATATATAACATTGTTGTTCAGAATAAGTGTTTTCTTCCCATTGTGGCTTTGATTATCACTCTCTGTTATAAAAAGCATTTTCTGCCAGTCATTCTCAGTCTCATTACACTCCAACTGAATCCTGTTCACCTTGGAACATTGTTTTTACAGGTTGAAACTGATTCATTGATAATCATGGAATTTTGACCTTTTAATCACTTGAATGTCCATCTAATAGTTCTGAGAATTGTTTTATTTTCCTAGTTTTTTGGTTATTCCTTTCCTTCACTGAAGTTAAGCTTACAAAACAGTCACTTCTAGGGCTATCTTCTTTTAACAGTCCTAATCAAATTGATAATGTATTTATAACTTTTTTTTTAAAGATTTTATTTATTTGACACACAGAGAGAGATTACAAGTAGGCAGAGAGGCAGGCAGAGAGAGAGGAGAGAGGAGGAAGCAGGCTCCCTGCTGAGCAGAGAGCCCGATGCGGGCCTCGATCCCAGGACCCTGGGATCATGACCTGAGCCGAAAGCAGAGGCTTTAACCCACTGAGCCACCCAGGCGCCCGTATTTATAACTTTTATACATTACTGATACTTTGTTTTAAATAATTAAGACAAGTAATCAAGAGATTTAAGCAGTTTATTTCAGTACCCTAAGAGAAAGTCATCACATCTTCAGATTCAAATCTTTGTAGCTTTTTATACTATCTTTCACTGATTCTTTTCCTTCCTTAGTCCTTGTTCCCTTTAAGAATAGGTTTCTGTCGGTTTTTCTGTTGGTAAGATTCTAGTATTGGCTAACTTTTTTCCCATTTACTTTTTGATAAGAAAAGTAGAACTGGAGAAAAAAATTTTTTTTAAAGATTTGTTTATTTATTTGAGAGAGAGAGTGCACACACTCATGGGGTGTTGGGGGAGGGGCAGGAGGAGAGGGAGAGAGAGTCTTAAGCAGATTCCATAATGAGCAAGGAGCCTGATTCGGGGCTCAGTTTCACAACCCTGAGATCATGACCTGAGCCGAAAACAAGAGTCAGATGCTCAACGAACTGGGCCACCCAGGCACACCTGGAGAAAACATATTTTAAAATCTTTTAAGAATACCACAAATAACATGAGACAGAGCACCCGAGATAGAAGCCATAATCTTTTTCTAACTCCGGAATTGTCACTTTTGCCATATTCTGTTCATTTGAAGCAAGTCACTTGTTCCAGCACACATTCAAGGGGAGAGACTGCATAGGCCATAAATGCCAGGAGGCGGGGGTGCCTGGGTGGCTTGGGCAGTTAAGCATCCAACTCAGTTTCAGCTTAGGTCAGGATCTTGGGGTCATGAGATCAAGCCCTCCATCTAGCTCTGCACTCAGTGGGGAGTCTGCTTGAGAGTTTCTCTCTCCCTCTCCCTTTGCCCTGCCCCATGTCCTCCCACCATGCTCACACACTCTCTCTCCAAAAATAAATAAATAAATCTTTTTTTTTTAAAAGGATGAAACATAATACATACTTGGATGCAACAAAAGCATAGTGTCCATGGAACATGGAAGGTGGTGGAAGTACACATTTCATATAATTCCTTGAGTTTCAACACTAGAACAGTAGCATGACTTTGTAGAAATATAGATACTAAGAAGCAGCTTAGGATAAAAAAATTAAAGAGAATTTTTTAATCATCATTTCCAGTCTACTTAGAAAAAAAAACATGTCAAAAACAGAACAATTAAGAAATTTATGTTTAAGAAACTATCATAAAATTAAAAAAACTTATGCATGTTTTTCTTTTTCTCTCAAATCTATATTTTTTTAATTCTGAATTTCTTCATTTTTCTTAATTGGCAATTTAGTCTTTTCCCTCTTAGATATATATCATATTTTATTTGTTTTTTCTACTGCCGAGATTCAATATTTTCTTCATCATAAACTAACTTGCCAAATTCCTTTCCAAGTATTGTCACTATGTTTAATGAAAGGACTATTTACAAAAGTCAGAGTTAAGGGAAATCAAAAAGGGATGGTGAAACATCCTTGGGCCAGCAACAGTGGGAAGCTGTCACTACCCCTAAGCCTTAAAGCAAGGGATATCATGTTAGTGGAAACCTGCAAGTGCTGAAGATGGGAGAGAGAAACTGCTCTCCAGGAACAGACACAGAGCCATTGCCAGCCTGTTGTTTGGCAGAGAGGAATCCCAGGAGATAAATGTCTTGACTTCATTCTCTTCCCACCTTCTGATCTGCTTCCCATTGGCCAGACCTAGTGAGAAGCCAGAATGCAAGGGAGTCCAATTGATCCTGGCTATATAGGTCAGTCTCTCAGGACAGAGCATGGGAGAGGGTGGAGAATGATTCTGGAGGGGCAAAAGGAGAATATTCGGCAAAGAAGGAAAAGTCTTTTTATTTCTTTGTATTGTCCTTGTTTGGAGTATGAACCCCTTCATATATACTCACTGTCTACTCTAAAAGTTTTGAATTTTTGCCAGTCTTTAAAGAATGACCCTGTAATGGTTACAACTAACTCAAGAAACTTGGTCTTAGGCTTTCTTTTTTAAGTATTAGCTCATGTTTATATTAGATTCTATTTATGCTCAAAGTCATGACCTAAGAGTTGCTTTTACTGTGGATGTTTGTCCTTAAAATGACTTACAATAAAGAAATATGGATCCTTGTTAAATTTGGAACAATAAGAAATGGATGCCATGCTGTTTATGCAAATAAATAATTTTTGTTGAATAGTTGTTTATCAGTTTCTTGAGCCCTCTTTTATAAATACCCATAAACTTGGAGGAGAAAGTCTGCTTAACATAACTTGAGACTAAATGTAATCTACTTATCACTACTCTCTTTTTTAAAAAGCATATCTTATATTTAGAAACAGTAATCATTACACAGAAGCAAAGAGGATTGATGAAATTTATTCACCAAATGTTTATGGAGGCCTGTCTACTGAATGTGAATGCATGGAGATAAATAGTGTAGGAATGTGACAATCACCAAGATAGTGTTTGCTCGCAAGCATTTCACCACCAGGTAGGGCAGTTAAATGTGTAAACAACTAACAGCAATCATGGGCAGAGTCCCATTTACTCTGTTGGAGATATAGGCTCTTGCGTTCCTTTAGAAGAGTGCAAAGTGATCAAAAAGGAACTAGTAGTTGAGCTGAGCCTTGAGTAGTGAGTATGATAATACAGTAGAGGAGAGCGGAATTCATTTTTGGCTCAGGGAATGGCATGAATAAGGCACAGCTGAATAAAAATACAAATGTGAAGGCAAGTGAACTCATGTATGTACAAGCAATGATGATAGTGAAGGGTGCTCAGAAGCATTTGGTAGAAGAGCATGCCAGCAAGAGAATAGTGCTGGATTGTCAAGGTCCTTGAATGCTTTGTTAAGAACTTTATATTTTGTATATGGCCTCTAAGGATTTTTTTTTTGAAAGGGGAAATAAATAGTGGTGACGTTAAATAATAGTGGTGATCGTCTTGAGATGTAAGAGAATGGTACGCAGAGGCTTGTGGTAATAGCGCAAGAGGGATGAGGAGGAATTTGCATGAAGGCCATGGCATGGGAATAAAATTTGGAGACCACTAATATGAGACACCGTAGATGTTGAAAATAGATGCTTGAGGGGATTTCTTGAGTTTCATTTGGGATGATTGGTAGAAAGTGATGCTGTTACCTAACAGGCAATAGAAGAGAAAGAGTTGGCCCTAGGAAGTGTGTTAACAAGTTCAATTTTAGACTGGTTGTATTTGAGGTGTTGAAACATTGGTCTAATATAGATGTTCACTAGATCCATTGGAAATTTTAGTTAGAAGCTCAGGAGTTGCCTGGGCTCAGAATAGAAATCTGGGAACATCAGCCTGATGATATTTTTAAAGCCATGAGACTAAATGAACCCTCTCCCATGGAGAGAAGTCATTCAGAATTCAGAGTAGGCCAAAGAGAGAACCGTTTAAGGAGAGGTGGACAAAAGGCCATAAAGAAGACTGAGAAGGAAAAATCAAAGAAGAGGAAAATCAGAGGACTGAATTTACCGTAGAAGCTAAGGAGGAGTTTTTAGAAGTTAACAATGCTACATTAAGAGAACTGTGTTTATAGCAACTTGTAGGCTAGTCCCCCTTACCCCTAGATCATATCGGGGGGGTTGAGGGGAGTCTTCATCTTTTGCAAGAGTAACTGTGGAACTCTAAAAAATGTAATAATGGTCCCTGTCCTAGTTCATAGCCCTTAGTTCTGGGAAGAAGGAAGGGCGTGTGGTAGCAGAATCCATTTCTTGTCGGGTTAGGTCCTGTCAAGTCGTGTCAAATCTTGTCATGAATATTAACCATTTTTCCCCTTGAAGCCACAAGTGAAAGAAGAAACTGACTGTTCTGTTAAAATTTTCAACACATAGGAAGAACAATAATGCTTTCTATCATGCATTTCAGTCTTCAAATATAATCAGAACTTGCAACTTTTCACGTTTCTGTCAGTTAATTTCATGACTTTTCTTTCTTTTTTTTTTAAAAGTCAGTTGTTTCCTAAACCTCTTTTTAATGTATGTTTAAAAGTTTTCTTTTCTTATTTTTAGAGGAGGAGGGGCAGAGGGAGAGGGAGAAAGAGAATCTTAAGCAGGCTCCACACCCAGCATGGAGCCTGATGCGGGGCTTGATCTCACAACCATGAAATCATGACCTGAGCTGAAATCGAGAGATGGATGCTTAACCAACTTGAGCCCCACAGGTGCCCCTAAAAGTTTTAACAACTGAATATGTTAAATGAGGTCTATGAACTGTTTCTTTTGGTTTTTGTGTTTCCGTTTTTTCAAAGAAATTGAAGTAACTTTTTTAACGTTATCTTGGTTGGAGGCTGCATTATGTAACCAAGATGATATGCATCATGGTAAGCCATTTCTTTGGGAACTCAAAGACATTTCTTGAACTCAGGGATTTAGGAACTGAAATTTGAATTTACCCTACTCTATAAACAACTTCAGCAGTATGGCATTTTTATACATAGCTTGAAGATTAAAGTACATGAACAAACAGGACAGATTAGCATTCAATTAGGGCCAGCAAAATTAGCTGCTTGTTATATGATGGTTTGCATATCGGGGCTGTGCATCTATAGTTTCATGGACAACTAGGATTTTTATTGATATTTTGTCTACTATAGATGTACTGTTTTGATAATAACAGCTTCATCTTTTACCTCTCTTTTAGCTCTGGCAGAATATAAGTAAGAGATCTCAATAAAGATAAATGTTGCTGAGTGTGTTCTTGGTGGGAATGTAAATCACTGGAGAGTCATGAGATTTAGAGTGAGGTTTTACTGGATGTGTCTGTGATGGAGAGAGTTGGAGGGAGGCCAGGCAGGACCGCAAACCTCAACCATAGCCACCTAGCACTGCCATAGGTTCTTCAGAGAGCTCTGTGGTTCAACCCTTCCTAGCAAATGCACACTGCTCATTGTTACTGGGCTTTGATGCCAAATCCCTCTGTGGAAGCCCTAGCTTAACCACTTACAAGTGGGGACTGATTTTAGCCCTCTGATCTATGACTTAGACTAAAAAGAGGCTCCCTGAGCTCCTTTCACAAGTCCAACCTTCTTATTTTTACTCTTGGGTTCCTGCCATTTCAATGGTATGGGAAGAATAAACCCCACTAGTAGAAAGAAGTGTGTACTAGCATTGTTTCCTAGTCTAGGCATTCATGAGGCAAGGGTCCTACCAAGCAAGAGGCAGCTTATTACATATGGAAGAAGGCATTTCAAAGGAAGAACAGTAACCTCTATTGACTCTAATATAACCTCTACTGACTCTATTGACTCTAACCCAAAAGGAACATGTCCAAGAAGTTCAGACTGTCCCACTTTCTAACATGTGGATCATTAGGCATTGATCCCACACCAATACCAATTCTTCTGTTTCTTCTTTTTTTTTCTTTTTCATTTTTAGATTGGAAGAGTGTGGGGAGTATGGAGAGGGAGAGAGAGAATCTTAAGCAGGCTCCACACCCAGTGCAGAGCCTGATGCAGGTCTTGATCCCAGGACTCTGAGATCGTGACCTGAGCCGAAATCAAGAGTCAAACCCTTAACCGACTGAGCCACACAGGTGCCCCTCTTCTGGTTCTTACAGTGAAGGGCGTGGGGAGGGGAGTCTTGAAATCCTGAGGGTGGTCTGTCTCTCTGCCTTTAAGAAGGAAAGCAGAGAGGGTGGTAGAAAAGGCTTTTCAGTTTATGAGATTCATCTGTGTTAGACCAGGGACAGTAGTGAGAAGGGAGAGTGGGGATTTAAAAGGCTTGGGAAGACCTGAATAATGGTGTGTGTAAAGCCATAAGAGGCGTGGTTTTGACAATGCTAGAATCACACACCCTGAAAGTTGAACAGAATTTAGAGACTACCTGGGATATTTAGTCTTCAGAACTCCTCCTGAGCCCAGGGTAAACCTTTTTAGCTTTTCCTAAGTACGGTTTCAGGCAATTATGCAAGGTGGGGTCTACTTGTCATCCCATTGCAAATCCATACCTTCCCACCTCTTATAGGTTAGGAAATAATCCTTTGTATTTGTTAGTGTTGCATTTACAAAGGGCATCCCCAATATATTAACATTTAACACAGCCCATTAATCACAGAGAAAGAAATTGAGGCCATCTTTGAGTAAAGCTTCTGTCTAGGGTTGGTGCTCTTTAAAACACAGCAGAGCTACCTTCTTTTCATATTCTGTATTGGGAGAGAAAACCCATAAATACAGGGAAAAGGATAATAAGAGGCAGTTGTCTGAAAGATTCTGAAGGCATTCCCTTTCCTCTCCTAAGACCTGAAATTCCATCAATTCTAGCAATTCACTTCTTGAAGTCTTTTATGACCTTCTATAAGAATGTGACTGTCCATGCAAGAGTGTTATTTGCTTAAATTGAAGTGTGTCATATAGAAATTGTTGAAGAAGTAGTAATTATAGCAGATTGGCTGGTAGTTTGATGTACAAATTCATGTGACAGACAGTTATTAAGAAATTGTGAAGTTCAGGGCATTGCTGTAGGTACTGTGAGGGATAAACTGTAGAATAAGAAGTCATCTCTTTTCCAGAGATTTTACAATGTAGTAGGAGATCCTCCAGTCAGGAGAGGGGGAGATTTTGGAAACAGAGTAGCTGTGGGAAGTGAAGAATAGTGATATAAATAATCCTAAGTTTTCTTTTGTGAAAGTTGGATTTGGTAACCAATTTAAGAGGTTTATCTGGTGGCATTATATGCTGTGATGGGCTCAGTTGAATATGAAACAAGTTCCCAGAGGATAGACGAGATGTTTAGTGGGATGTCCTATAACCAAGATGTTCTGTGAATAACACATGGGTGTCCCATGCAGATGATATATGAGTTTTTCTAAATAAATGAGCTGTACCTGGGGCTGTGTTTAAAAGGAAGAAGAGCAGAGTTTCCTAACAGCACATAAAGTTCTAGGTCTCTCAACAGCCAGTAGAGTTGGACTGAGTTTGAAGGAGATACTGTAGAAAAAGTTAAATTACGAAGTTGCAAAATAGGTAAGTGTTGTATTCTGAACAAGTGTAGGGAACCTAGGGTCTCAAGGAGTAGATAGTGAACCATGATGTCAGAGGCTGAAGAAAATCTGATTTTTTAGTTTTGTTAACTTGAAACTAATTCTTAAATAAACTTTATTGAGGTATAATTTATCTGTAATAAAAAATTTTAAGTACATTTCAGTGAGTTTTGATCTATTTATATAGCTGTGTAATGACCACCAAAGCCAAGATACAGAACATTTCCTCACTCCAGAAAGTTCCCTTGTGCCTCTTCCCAGTTATCCTCTACCTTGACCTTTGGTCCCAGGCAACCACTGGTATGCTTTCTGTCAGTATTGATTAAATTTGTCTTTTCTAGAGTTTCATCTGAATGGACTCATACAATACCTTCTCTTTTGTGTCTGGCTTGTTTTTGCTTAGCATGTCTCTGAGACTCATCTGTGTTGTTGTATATATCAGTAGTTCCTTTCTTTTCATTTCTGAATAATATGTATCCATTCAGCTGTTGATGGATATTTGGGTTGTTTCCAATTTTTTGACTACCATCAATAAAACTGCTATGAACGTTCATGTACAAATCTCTGAATAGAAATATCTTTTCATTTTTCTTGGGTGAATACCTAGGAGTGGAATTTCTAAGTCATACATATCTTCTTTTGTGAAGCATCCATTCAAGTCTTTGGTCAATTTTTTTTCTATTGTGTTGTTTGCCATCTTACTATTGAGTTGTAAGATTTCTTTATATATAATGGGTAGAAATTCTTTATCAGATATATGTGCTGTGAATATTGAGACTAATTTTTGGCCACTAGAAATTACTGGAAGTCTTGTCATAGTAGTGGGTAGAGTGCATAATTGAAATAAAAATAATGGTCTAGATGCTAAAATGTAACACATCTGCTGTGATGTCATTCATTTGAGTATAAGATTAATAGAAAAATACAGATTAAAAATACTCTGTCATCTTCAACTTTCATGATGTCAGATTTCAACCAAGATTCCTGCCTACATATCTCTTTTCAGCACATTCTGAAATCCACCTTTTTAAAAAATATATATTTTTTTAGACAGCTGCCAGTTGAGTGCCAATTTTATATTTGAGTTTTTTTCTGGCAGCACCTTTGAGAAACATATGCTTCCAACTTCAGCTACTGCTTTTTGCTCCATATGCTTCTTGTTCCATTTCTAGGTATCAGAAAGGCATTTGGGCTGAATACAGGCATGATTAAGATCATGGACCTTATTGGTGGAGTCAGGCTTTCTAAATATGAGAGAAAAGAAAATTTGACCTCCACCAATTTTTAAAATGACTTAGAAGCATATAGTACCAAACCCTTTTCTGCCAGGAACTTTAATTTTTAACCTACAGGAACACTTGTTCAACTCTTTCTTGTTCCGTCTCTGTGCATTGTTCTAAGCTTAACTTCATGGGGGCTGAACACAGACACTGCTCTCAAGAGCTTAGAGAACAGGTGCTGAAGACAAGAGAGGGAATTAGGATTCTTGAATGCTTCCAGTGCCATTCATTTCTGTTCCTCTGCAACTGCATATCATCTTCTGCTCTCACTGACTTACTTGGAAGCTTTACGTGACAGCACTTGGTTCAGTGACACTGAGTAGGCATCCTGCAAATACATTAGTGGGACAAATTTGGTCTCATAATCCCACTAACGCTTTAAGTTATTAAAGAAATCTCATAATCTACTGGCATTATAAATACTCTGTTCTAGCTAGATTCATCTAAGCTTATATTGTTATGTAAACTATGGAGCGACAGGCCAGTGAAAGTGTTTCTACTTTTAGAAATTGTTGACCTTTCTAGAACTTGCATTTTTGTCCTTGATCATTTTGAATGTAATTAATCAATGGACAGTAAACAAAGTGATCTCTGGATGACTGAAATAAATATCATAAGGTCCTTTCTTCCTATCTCATATACTTTAGGCATTGCAAAATTTCTTCAACCTTATGCATAGCTATGTATTCTTATATTAGACATGATTTTCATAAGCCTGGTTATTTGGTTTCCATGTCCACAGTTATTAAAAACAAAAAGACAGGTGGATGGAGAAGGACTATCATATACAGAAACACTGATGGCAGATCAGAGGAAGAGACCACCATATAAAAAAACAGGACGTAACAGACACATGGAAAGATGCTCAACATCACTCATTAGGGAAATGCAAATCAAAACTACAGTGAGCCGTCACCTCACACCTGTCAGAATGGCTAAAATAAAAAACACAAGAAACAACAAATGTTACGAGAACATGGAGAAGGAACACTCACGCACTGTTGGTGGGAATGCAAACTGGTACAGCCACTGTGGAAAACAGTATGGAGGTTTCTGAAAACGTTCAGAATAGAACTACCCTATGAGTCAGTAATTGCACTGCTGGGTATTTACCCCCAAAATACAAAAACACTAATTCAAGGAGGTACAAGCACCCCTTTGTTTATTGTAGCATTATTTACACTAGCCAAATTATGGAAGCAGCCCAAGTGTATCCATTGATAGATGAATGGGTAAAGATGTGAGATATATATATATATATATTTATATAAATAAATAAATAAATAAATAAATAAATATATATATAGAAAATGTGATATATATGTATATATGTATATATAAGGCAATATGATATATATGTGTATTTATCTATATATCACATCATATATGTGACCTAGATGATGGATATAATATATATATTCAATATTCCATTGTATATTATACATATCATGTATAATACACAATAGGATTAATTATATTAATTATTAATATTATGATTAATGATATGATTAATAGCATTGATAATTAATATAATTATTTATATTGGTATATTAATGGATTATTCAGCCATAGAAAAAAATGAAGTCTTGCCATTTGCAATGACATGGGTAGATCTAGAGAGTATTAAGCTAAGTGAAATAAGTCAGTCAGAGACAGAAAAATACCATATGATTTCACTCACATGTGGAATATAAGAAACAAAACAAATGAGCAAAGGAGAAAAAGAGAGAGTCAGACAAATCAAGAAACAGACTCTTAACTATAGAGAACAAACTGAGGGTTACCACAGGGGAGGTGGATGGGGGGTGGGTGAAATAGGTGATGGGGATTAAGGAGCGTCCCTGTCGTGATGAGCACTGAGTAATGCATAGAATTGTTGAATCACTGTATTGTGCACCTGAAAATAATATAATGCTGTATGTTAACTATACCAGAATTAAAACTAAATAAAAGGGCATGATTGCAAAGCCAAGGCAATTTAGAACTATTTAACATAGGTATAGCAGATCCCCGTGGAGCCTGAGGGCATCCCTGTGTTATGTGATGCGATGACCTTGAATTATAAAGAAAATGTTAAATTATCATCAGTATTTTTTGTTTTTTGTATAAAATTTGAGACAGATTTCAAACCAAAATGATTAAATGTAAGTTGTTCTGCATCAAGATTTAAAGTCTTGACTGTCAGGAAAATTTTTCTTGTTCCCTGTCCTGATGCTTCTGTGCCCTCCCTCCACTCCTCTGCATACATACACATACACACTAACTCCTCACCTAGGACTCACCTGCTAAGGGCGTTTCCCTTAGGAAAGACTGGTCTAGCTGCCCCTCCTTTGGGTGTCCTTTACTTGTACTCTCATGACTTTCACAACTCTATGGTAATTGCCTGTTTACTTGCTCATCTTTCCCACCCAGCCAAAAGCTATTCACTAATATGCATGCCTACCACTTTGCACAGTAGTATCTGGCACATAATAGATACTTCATAGATAATTCTTGAATAAATGAATGGTTGAGTAAATGTGAATGAATCCAAAATAACTTCTGGGTAGCCAAGGTTTATCTGTATAGTAGTTTGGAAAAACAGCATACCCAAACCTTTTGAAAATTTGTCCTTTAATCTGTTGGGAAATTTCTATTACAAAGCATCACAGTGGACTAGAATTCAGAGTAGGATCAAGAATACCTTTCAGATGTGAAAAACAAAACTGAATTTAAATAGTGGTACTTTGGGGGTGCCTGGCTTGCTCAGTCAGTGGAACATTCAATCCTCGATCTCAGGGTTGTTGTGTTTGAACCCCACATTGGATGTAGAGACTACTTAGAAAGTAAAACCTTAAAAAAAAAGTGGTACTATGTATAAATATTCTAACATAATACAGAAGTTATGGATTAAATGTATTGTTCCTTAACAGCTCTTAATATTAAAATATCCACATCAAGTTATACAATTTAATGGACTATATTCCTATAATTTAAAAAATTACTTTGGAAAATGATACTTTAAGAACGATTAATAGTTCACATTGACTTGGCTGAAAGAGAACAATAAGAAGCATGTTATTTCATGGATCTAGTAATTAATAAAATGTCTTTATACGGAATAATTTGAATCCAGAAAAGAGAAAAGCACATTACTGACAAGTTTGCTAATGACCAAAAATGAGATAGCAGTAGAAAACATTAGGTGATAGCATTAAATTTCAAAATGCCACATTCAAGTCATTAGACTCAGAAGCACAATGATACATACGAATGAAGAGGGCACCAGGCTTTAAGTACAGCACCAGGAATAAAACAGAGATTAAAGAGAAGGGTTATTAAACCCTGGATGGTTAGTGAAAAAGATTGTGAAATTTTCTGAGTCGGATAATGGCTTTGAAATTCCTTTTATTTGTCTGAGAGAATCATAGCCATTAGTACTATTTAGTGTTAGAATAAAATTAGTGAAACCCACAAAATACAGGATGAGTCGGGTTAGACTGGCTATTTTAGGGCCAGCTCTGTGAACCCTCTGACTTAGCAGCCTGACTGCCTGGGAAGCCTTTTCTGAGGTCTTCTCTTTTCTTCCTTTACCCGCTTCATCTGGCTTGTGTCAACTATGTTCTGCTTTTTCATTATCTGAGATCATAATTGGGCCACTTAAGAACTGGGCTTTCTTCCAAAATAGGATATTTGGTTGTGGCCATTTAACAGTGTTGTCTTAAAAATAAAAAGGCACACTTCAGAAAGAAATCCAAACCAATGAATATAAGTGTGCACAGACCTCACCCTCATGCTGCCTATGGAGGGTACCCTCAGGCTCGGGGAATGGAGTCAGGCTCTTGGGAAAGAAGAGGCTATCTGTTGAACATATTGTATTATTATTATTTATACAAAAGCTAAAGTTTAATACTTTGGTTTTAGACTGAATAAAAATTTCCTCTTGTCAAAAATAGCTACATCAAAATGTCAGATACCTGCTTTTTCCTGTTTTGCTTTAGAAAGTTAATAAGAGACTAGCTGGTGTGAATTGCTCTATGAAACTTGGGCTCAAGAAAGCATTACTTGTCTATTTTTATCACTCACATTAAATCAATTTCTGAGCCTTTCTTGCCAGGGCTGCTGAGGAATCTGATGTCAGCCATTATTTGGGTTCTCTGCCTCCCCCTCCCATACCCCCACTGCACATGCACGCATGCATGCACCCACACGCTGTATTGTCCTGGCCTTGGTTTCTCAGGGCTTATTTGGTCCTGGTAACACTGGGAGAGGCCTGGTCCTGAGCAACTGTCATGGTCACCATGGCTCCTTCTGTTCACTTTGCCCAAGTGCTCTACCACTTGGGCATGGGGAACTCCCAGAAGTGCCCGCCCATGGTCCTTGTCCTTGCAGTCAGGCTCCACAAGTGCCAGTTAAGGGCAGCATGCTCCCAAACCTCCTATTTGTGGGCACCCTACTCAGAGGTCTGCCACCTCTGGGTGCTCCATGGGAATAAGGGCTGGATCCCCCAGACTGGAGCCTGCCCCTCTCCTTCCCAGCCTCCCAGTACCTCAACTCTGGAAAGGCCTTTCATGGCCTCCTCTTTCACAGTGAGGTTTAATGACCCATCTGGAAGCTCTAAATGGATAACTCCATGACCATAAAAGCCTGTTTACCTTTCCTGCACATAAGAGGGTTTTAATTTTTAGGAATGCAGAAATATGACCTCCCATCCCTCAAGGATAGACTGCACCTTTACATGAGCCAGTTGAAATCCAGCAGTTACATTTATACATTTAGTTTTCATATCCTACCACATTAAATTCTTAGTCACCCACTCCCCCCCCCAAGTTTTTGTAAGTTTAATCATGGCATGTTCTACAGCTTAAGGAGTTAGGGTCTTATATTCCTTGCAAGTGTGTGGCTATCAATAAATCTATTTGTCTCTCTGTCTTTCATCTTTCTCTGTCTCCCTATTTCTGTCTCTGTCTCTCTCTCACAAACATAGACACACATACTCTTAAAGATCTGAGAATATTGGTTTTGGAAACTCTCTTAGCAATCAAAGAGTGGGGGTGAGGGAATCTTTGTCTCAGAATGCTAATGTTATAGTTATTTTTTCCTCATCCACCACACTTTCTCTATGTATTAGAGACTGACTATAACACCAACCAATTTTCGTATGAATGTAGCATATACCCAGGTGCCCTGGAAGCAAGAAGGTGTAGTTACTAGAAGATCCTCATTATAATGTGGTCACACTTGTGAGACAGTGCACAGTAGTGACTATGACAGCCTTTAGTTCTATTTTTATTTAGCTTTCCAACCCTATCTTGCTTAGCTTAAATCAGAAATTTACAAATCCCTTTTTAAACTCTGATTTTGCCAAAGATATACAAATCTGATCAGATTTCTCCAGTCAAAAGTCATTGAAGCTTCTGAAATTTGGTTTAGACAATCCCTGTTCTTCACTGTAGTATGTTTCCATAAAGGATACCAGAAAACAAAGACAATAAAAAATTATTATAAGCATACCTCATTCTATTGCAACTTGACTTTATTATGTTTTGCAGATTTTGCATTTTTACATATTGAAAGATTGATGTATTGAAAGCTCGCATCAAGCAAGTCTCTGGGCACCATTTTTCCAATAGCATTTGCTCACTTTGTGTCACGTTTTGGTAATTTTCACAATATTTCAAGCTTTGTCATTATTAGTATATTTGTTATGGTGATCTGTGATCAATGATCTTTGATGTTACTACTGTAACTATTTTGGGGTGCCTGGAACTATGCCCAAATAAGATGGCAAACTTATTCAATAAATGTTGTGTGTGTTCTGACTGCTACACTGACTGGCCATATCCCGTCTCTCTCTCCCTTTCCTGGGGTATCCCTATGTTCTGAGACACAAAATATTTAAATTAAGCCAACTAATAACCCTGTAATGGCTTCTAAATATTCAAGTGAAAAGACGAGTCACATGTCTTTCACTTGAAATTGAAAGCTAGAAATGATTGAGCTTAGTGAGGAAGGCATGTTGAAAGCTAAGACAGGCTGAAAGCTAGGTCTCTCACACCAAACAGTCAGCCAAACTGTGAATGCACAGGAAAAGTTCTTAAAGGAAATTAAAAGTGCTACCCCAGCAAACACACGGACAATAAGGAAGTGAAATAGTCTACTGTTGACATGGAGGAAGTTTCCATGGTCTGGGCAGAAAATCAGATGAGCCATAACATTCCCTTAAGCCAAAGCCCGATCCAGAGCAAGACCCTAACTCTCAAGTTCTGTGAAGGCTGAAAGAGCTGAGGAGGCTGCAGAAGAAAAGTCTGAAGATTAGCAGAGGTTGGCTCATGAAGTTTCAGGAAAGAAACCATCTCCATAACATCAAAGTGCAAGGTAAGCAGCAAGGGCTGGTGTAGAAGCTGCAGCAGCTTATCCAGAAGATATGGCTCAGATAATTCATGACGGTGGCTACACAAAACAGATTCTCAATATAGATGAAACAGCCCTCCACTAGAAAAGATGCCATGTAGGACTTTCATAGCTGAAGAGACGAAGTCAGTGCCTGGCTTCAAATCTTCAAAGGACAGGCTGACTCTTTTGTTAGGGGCTAATGCAGCTGAAGACTTTAAGTTAAAGCCAGTGTTCATTGATCAGTTTGAAAATCCTAAGGCCCTTAAGAATTATGCTAAATCTACTCTTCTGTGCCCTGTAAATTGAACAACAAAGCCTAGATGATAACACATCTGTTTACAACATGGTTTCCTGAGTATTTTAAGCCCATTGGTGAGACCTACTGCTCAGAAAAAAGTTCTTTCAAAATATGACTGTCCATTAATAATGCACCTGGTAAGTCAAGAGCTCTGATGTACACATATAATAAGATTAATGTTGTTTTCATGCCTGCTAACACAACATCCATTATGTAGCCATGGATTAAGAGGTAATTTCAACTTTAAGTCTTATTATTTAAGAAATACAGTTCATAAGACTGTAGCTGCCATGGTTAGTGAATCCTCTGATGTTTCTGGGCAAAGTAAACTGAAAACTTTCTGGGAAAGATTCGCTATTCTAGATGCTATTAAGAAGAACATTCATAGTTCACGGGAAGAGGTCAAAGTATCAACATGAACAGGAGTTTGGAAGAAGTTGATTCCAACCCTCATGGTTGACTTTGAGGGCTTTAAAACTTCAGTGGAGGAAGTAACTGCAGATGTGGTGGGAATAGCCTGAGAACTAGACATGGAGCCTGAATTGCTGCAGTCTCATGGTAAAACATTAATGGTTGAGGACTTGCTTCTAATGGATGAGTTAAGAAAGTGGTTTCTTGAGCTGGAATCTTCTCCTGGTGAAGATGCTGTGAAGACTGTGGAAATGACAACAAAGGATCTAGAATATTACATAAGCTTTGGTTGATTAAACAGTGCAGGGTTTGAAAAGATTCCAGTTTTGAAAGAACTTCTACACTGGGTAAAATGCTATTAAACAGTATCACATTATGAAAGGAAAAGTCAATCAATGAGGCAAACTTCATTGCTGCTTCATTTTAAAGAAATTGGCACAGCCACCCCAACCTTCAGCAACCTCCACCCTGATCAGTCAGCAGCCATCAACATCCAGACAAAACCCTCCACCAGCAAAAAGATTAGGATTGCTTAGAGGATGACTAGCATTTTTTAGCAATAAAGCATTTTTAAATTAATATATGTACTTTTTAAAGACATAATGCTATTGGACATTTAATAGATTATAGTAGAGTATACACATAATTTTATTTGCACTGGGAAACCAAAAAATTCATTTGACTTGCTCCCTTGCAATATTTGCTTTATTGCAGTGGTCTGGAACTAAACCCTCAATACCTTGAGAAATACCTATATTTAATTACTGTAGAGCCTGCAGTGACCCTTTGAAGTCACTAGATGACACGCCATTGTCAAGTCTAGTTCTGGTACCTAGCCAGTCAACAGGCTGAATATTAGGTTGGTGGAAACAGTGGTTTGGGTGATAGGAGTTTCTTTGAAGTTCTTATGGGTGATTCTGTGTGTGTGACCAAAAAGACTACTCAGAAGGTTTAATTTTGGTTTTGAGAATTCTATAGGCTTTTCAGTTCATTTTGTAACTCCAGTTTCTTCTTTTTTAGGTGTAAGACAACATTTAGTAATAATTTTAAGGGGCCTTTGAATGATGTTTGGTCTCATTTAAAAAATTGATTAAGCATTTAAGCTGCTTATAAATTTCAGATATTTACTGTTTTCTTTTTAAGTACTTAAATTGAGTTAAACAAAATGTTTGTGGGTGGTAAATAACACTTTCAGACCTAATAAATCAAACTTATAAGTACAGTGATCCTCAAATTTTCTTAAATGTTCTAACTACATATAAAGTTCCCAAAAAATGAATAGATTCTTGGATAGGAAATTATTGGATTAAACAGATCTTTTATATACTTACATTTAACTTTTGAAACTTGGAAGGCATAAAAGACACAACTCTGTTTAAAGAAGGCAGCTGATATCTCAATTAAGGTTACTTTTTTTTTTAAAGACTTATTTATTTGAGAGACAGAATGTGTGTGGGGGGTGTGGCGAGGGGCAGAGGAGGAGAATCTTAAAGCAGACTCCCTGCTGAGCTCAGAGCCTGATGTGGGGCTTGATCTCATGACCCATGATATCACAGACCTGAGCGGAAACCAAGAGTCTGATGCTTAACTGACTGAGCCACCCAGTTGCTCCACTAAGGTTACTTTTGACCAGAGATTTCAGTCAGTGTAAGTCCTAGACTTGCAGAGATCCAGAGCACTTTTCATTGTCAGCCAGAGAAACCACCAAATGTCAAGTATTTCTCTGCACTGAGCTATTTCTCAGTTTGGAAGAGCTATTTCTCAGTGCACTGGAGTTACTAATGACCAGGGATTTCCATCTGGACATTGATTAGATTCTAGTTACTTGGGACACAGAAAAATTATTTTACAATTGCTGTCTCATGGACTTCAAAATAGTCTTCCATATTCTTATGCCCATTGGTTTAGATTATATACACCTTATCAAGTTCTTCTGATTACTGACACAAGTCTCCATCACATACCAGGGTCATTGTTTGCATCCTTTTGGTTCCTAAGTTATATAAGACTCTTCCATTTACATCTGAAGACTTTTGAGGAAGACTTTTGAAGACTTTTTACATATTCTTAGGACCACACAACTCTAACTTAAAATGATATAGATTGAGTTGAGATATTTCAGTATCTACCTTAAAGTCACCTCTCATGAAGTCATGGTTCCCACAGCAGTAAAAAATGAAAAGATTTATGCATTTTTGGTATTTGCAGATAAACAAACTTATGTAACAACTTTCATTTTTTTTAGAACCATCTCTGTATCAGGCACTCTGCTAGGCAAAAGGAATGCAGTCATTGTTAAGGCAAACATGGATTCTCTCTTCTTAAAGCATATGATAAAGTGAGGTTGACCCTATCTTAGTAGTGAAATCTGGGGACTATAAGTAAAACTACTTATATATTGAGAATGATTTTTGCCAATGAATAAAATAAAAGGTATTAATTTTCCTCTTTTCTGGAGTGAAACTAATGCCTGTTCAGTTGGACTTGTTATAAAATTAACTTGGAGATAATTACTAGCAAAGTAACTAGAATTTGTGTTTGGTTGCATCAAGAGTAACCTCATGGAACAAAGAAAAAAGTTCACTTCTAAAAGCAATCAATCAGTTTATTCCCTATTCCCTGATGAGCTTTATTTTAAAATGAAGCTACTCTGCCTTTTAAGGTCTTACTCTAGATATCACAATAAAGTTTGATCATTGGAAATTGGAATCAATCACACATTACAGAAACCAATTAGGCCGATTCCTGCCTTATTTACACTTGAAGATATTTTTTGAATGAATATTTATCATTCTTAAAGACCATCATGTGAAAACTACATGTTTTACTTCCTGATTCTCAAGAAAAGCCTTTTTAATTTATATGGAACCAGAGAAGACCCTGAATAGCCAGAGGAATGTTGAAAAAGAAAACCAAAGCTGGTGGCATCACAATTCCAGACTTCAAGCTCTATTACAAAGCTGTAATCATCAAGACAGTATGGTACTGGCACAAAAACAGACACATAGATCAGTGAAACAGAATAGAGAGCCCAGAAATGGACCCTCAACTCTATGGTCAACTAATCTTCGACAAAGCAGGAAAGAAAGTCCAATGGAAAAAAGATAGTCTCTTCAACAAATGGTGTTGGGAAAATTGGACAGCCACATGCAGAAGAATGAAACTGGACCATGTTCTTACACCACACAGAAAAATAGACTCAAAATGGATGCAAGACCTCAATGTGAGACAGGAATCCATCAAAATCTTTGAGGAGAACACAGGCAGCAACCTCCTCAACTGCAGCCACAGCACCTTCCTAGAAACACCACCAAAGGAAAAGGAAGCAAGGGCAAAAATGAACTATGGGGACTTCATCAAGATCAAAAGCTTTTGCACAGCAAAGGAAACAGTCAACAAAACCAAAAGACAACTGACAGAATGGAAGACATGAAAAAGCATTTCTCCAAAGAAGACATCCAAATGGCCAACAGACACACAAGAAAGTGCTCAACATCACTCAGCATCAGGGAAATACAAATCAAAACCACAGTGAGATACCACTTCACACCAGTCAGAATGGCTAAAATTAACAAGTCAGGAAACGACAGATGTTGGCGAGGATGCAGAACACTGATCAGGGAAATACAAATCAAAACCACAGTGAGATACCACTTCACACCAGTCAGAATGGCTAAAATTAACAAGTCAGGAAACGACAGATGTTGGCGAGGATGCAGAACACTGTTGGCAAGGAACCTACACTGTTGGTGGGAATGCAGCCTGGTGCAGCCACTCTGGAAAACAGTATGGAGCTTCCTCAAAGAGTTGAAAATAGAACTACCCTACAACCTAGGAATCACACTATTGGGTATTTACCCTAAAGATACAAATGTAGTGATCCGCAGGGGCACGTGCACCCAAATGTTTATAGTAGCAATGTCCAAAATAGCCAAACTATGGAAAGAACCTAGATGTCCATCAACAGATGAATGGATAAAGAAGATGTGGTGTAAATATACAATGGAATACTATGCAGCTGTCAAAAGAAACGAAATCTTGCTGTTTGCAATGATGTGGATGGAACTAGAGGGTATTATGCTAAGCAAAATAAGTCAGTCAGAGAAAGATAATTATCATATGATCTCTCTAATATGAGGAATTTGAGGGGCGGGGCTGGGGATCATGGGGAGTAGGGAGGGAAAAATGAAACAAGATGGGATTGGGAAGGAGATAAACCATAAGAGACTCTTAATCTCATGAAACAAACTGAGAGTTACTGGAGGGTGGGGGCGTAGGGATAGGGTGGCTGGGTTATGGACATTGGTGAGGGTTTGTGCTATGGTGAGTGCTGTGAAATGTGTAAGCATGATGATTCACAGACCTGTACCCCTGGGGCAAATAATGCATTATATGTAATTTAAAAAAAAGAAAAAGAAAAGCCTTTTTGGAAGTTATTCTAATCATTCAAGATGACTTTAAAAAATGTGGCCTTATTTTCACAAATTTTAGGTCCTTAAGTAGTATATGCAACTGGATTCCTAAGTGAGTTCAGCTCATGACAATGCTTGGAAAAGAGCTTTATTCTTCTCTCACCTCTGCTCTCAAATGACATAGCATCAAAGGATATGGAAATGGTCCTAGGAGATTAAATAGAAAAGTAGTTAGCCACAAGAAATACCGATTTCCTCTTCAGTCATCACCATTTTAAATGAATATTGAGGAAATTCAGATGCTACCTGTATTTGATAGGACCCAGTAACGATTCTCTGTTAGGCAAAATCGTCTTTTTCAACAAAGCATGCTGGGGTGCATTTGAACCTTTGAGAATAATAAAGTCTCAGGAAGATCTTTTCCTGGGACTCTGGGAGTCCTGACACCTTCACAAGATGTTTTTTTTTTTTCTTTTTCTTTTCTTTTTTTCTTCTCAGGGGAAGCAGATGGAATTAACAGGCTCCATTATCTGCTATTCTTAGGCAAGTTAAACCACAATCTGTGCTCCCCTTTCCCAGAGGATGAGCTACATCAGCAAAAAAAGAGAAAATTTTCTTCAAATGTCCTGTTAAAAATCTCTCTTTAGAAATTCTAATCACTTGTTTCTGTTTCTTTTAGAAAAGAGTATAAGGTTTGCCATCTCTCCTAAATGATGAAAGAGGTTATGATTGGATGTTGCCTGTGAGCCACAACTTTTGCCCCCAGGAAAATAATGATCCTCTTTGGAACGTTCAGTTGGTTGTTCCCACAGTGCTTGGGTATGGGCTTTGAGTCTCATGAGCTTGAAGCCTAGAAAGATTGGATACAGTGAAGAATCTAGTCTTTTGCAGAAGGTTCGAAACAGTGTTAGTAATAACAAAAGACTGTATTTGAGAGGGATCTTTAAAACTTTTGGGTTTTCTCTTTTTCTATTCTGAAACTTCCATGATCAAAGGAAGATCTAGCCCAGAGAGGGAATCATCTGTAGTCTTGGCATATTTTATCATAGAGAATGAGAGAATCAAATCTAGCCAGATAAATCTAGCCTGATAATCAATGGGGCAACTTCCAAATGTTAGAACTCAGCACGTACCTATCTATACATTTTCTCTAGGACAATATAAAATAGTTTAATAAGTCATAGAGCCTAAGTGTTAAAAAAAATGCAACATCCTCAGAATAGTTGATGTCTAGAAAAACATTTGCTGTTTGAAGGCTTGACAGAGGTACTGGCATATGCGTATGTCCTCCTCAACCTAAATGTAATATGCCTCATGGCATATCACAGAGAAAAATCTCTAGAGCAGAGGGAGCAGTTATATATTAGTGAGGCTGACTTCTCCATATGGGACCAAGATAGGTCAGTCGTATTTTTGCAAAGTGAACCTAAAATTACAAGATAAATTCTGACTTATATCTGATTATAGGAAATAATTCACATTTAGATTTCCTTGCAGATATGTTATCCTTCTGTCAGCTCTTCACTGACATAAAACTTCATTGTAGAAGTGCTAGAAGGTTCATATTTACCTAGCTCAGCAAAAATGTGTAAAATGACTATTTCTCCTGTTTGTTTTATATTCCCTGTAAGAATAAACTGCATTTGCCCAAACAAATTCAACTTGTAAAAATCAGAAAATCAGGAAGCTATTCCTAATCATTGAAATCAGCTCTTAGAATTTTAAATATGGAAACTACGTGTTATTATCAAATGAGAAGCAGTCGTGACCATTTGCAACAGGCTCTGTTCTGCAAATCTGATTTACCAGTTCCTAAAACCCCTATTTATAAGTGTCACATTTACATGCATAAAATTGAACTTCTCATTCCAATCCATCCTGCCAGTGAGTTTTAGAAGTAGGAAACATGAAATTTTTGAGAGGCTTTTTATTTTATTTAGTATCCATATGTTACAGAGCACATAGATGGAAATACAATATAGTTTTACTCTAAGCTAGCCATTTGGTGATCAAAACAATGGTCTAGTTGAGTTTGGCATATTGTTTTAGCCACATAATTTGTGGTTTTGAATTTTTACAGCAGTTGTCCTTGGATTCTCAGGGGGCTGTTTTGAATAGACTAGTCTACCATTGCTAGAAGTAGAATATCAAACTCTTTTAGTTCTTTGTCTCATTAAGTTTTTACATTTGTATCATTAGTAATAAGGATAAAAAAGAACTACCTTATAATTTTAGAGAGCTTAAGGTTTAGTCGTGCTTATTATTATGTTTTTTAGGTAAGCTTTTACTATTATTATTACATATAATGTATTTTTTGTCCCAGGGGTACAGGTCTGTGAATCATTAGGCTTACACCTTTCACAGCACTCACCATAGCACAAACCCTCCCCAATGTCCATAACCCAGCCACCCCATCTCCTACCCTCCCACCCCCCAAGTAACCCTCAGTTTATTTCCTGAGATTAAGAGTCTCTTATGGTTTATCTCCTTCCTGATCTTGTTTCATTTTTCCCTTCCTACTCTCCACAACCCCCTACCCTGCCCCTCACATTCCTCATATCAGAGAGATCATATGATAATTGTTTTAAGTAAGCTTTTCTGCCCAGCGTGGGGCTGGAACGCATGACCCCGAGATCAAGAGTCGCACGCTCTACTGACTGAACCAGCCAGGTGCCCCTCGTTGTATTTATTATATCATGTAGTTCCTTCAAATAAAATTGGTGGTATAATTAAAGCAGATATTTTGAAGGAGGAAATTGAAGTCTAGAGAGGTAAATGACTGGTCCAGGGTTGAAGCATTAGTTAAGGCGAGAGCCAGCCTCACAGAAACCCTGCTCATTCTGTTCTTACAGGGTCCTAGTGTTCTTTCAAGGACAGTATTGTCAGAGTTGAGGGTGGTAGATGATTATATCTGCTTCTCTGCCAACTTACATCCTAACTCTAGTAATTCCTCTTTCTGGAGGGATCCAGCAGCACCCTCCCTTTATGATTTCTGAACCTTAGTAGATTGCACCGTGCATTTGGATACTTGATTAGAATTCCAGAATTTGTGAACAAAAGATCCTCTTGCCAAGCCCTCTGCTCAAATGAATGGAGTTAAGAGGCTGTCATGTTCGAGATGAAGCAGCTAATAAACAGTAGGCCTGGAACCAGAACTCCTATTTCATATCTCTTTCCACCACATGATTGTTCTCTGTAGTTTCATTTTGATAAGCTAGACTGCAGACCAAGAATTTAAGCTTTTGGAGGACAAGGACTTTAGATCTCTCTATGACCATTTCACAGTGCTGAATCCATTCCTAAGGTCATGGAAGTGCATACTGAATTGATTTTGGAACCAAAGACTTCTGCTGGTTGTGCTGGCTCTGGCCTTCTCCAACCGAGTAGGGGGATATTTGTCTCAATTTGGGAAGTCCTTTTCTGGCTCGCTATGGATGTACTATAGCAGTGGTGGCTGTGGGCGATGGATAGAGTCAAGTACTAATTTCACAGGACTGCACTCTGCCCCAAATAAATGATCATCATGAAAATATTCTCCTGAGCCTCCTTACTTGTTTGGAATATTGGATGTGTAGAGTGTGAATTGATAGAGGAACTTCTTTAAGAGGCAAGACACTCATGCTTGTTTTATTTCAAGTATATTCCAAGGAGTTGTTATAGCCCTATAAATAATCATTGATCCTCCCAGGATGCTTCACAGCAAGTATTTCTGTTTTGCAGATGAATCAAGAAAGCCAGAGTTGTTAAGTTTTCTACCTAAGGCAAATGGGTTCATATGGTGCAAATAGATACTCTGAGGGATGATGGGGTAGGAGGCTTTCTCTGCATCTTTGCCTTTGCCAGATGTGTGTACAAGGAACATCCCATGCCTGAAGGGAAGATAGAAAACCCTAACCTGTGTCACTTTAATACACTAACATCAGCAGAGGCTCAGAATCAAAGCTGGCTATGTTATCTCTTCTAACCAGAAGCTCTCTCAGGAAAGTACAGTTGGAAAAGCAAAATAATTTCCAGTTGTGTCTTTGAAGTTGTGTGGTGTGTTATCGTGGGTTTTTAATACCTACTGTGGATATTTTTAAAATGGGAAATTATAAAGTGATAAATAGATGAACTGTTTGAACAACTACATTTAAGGCCTAAAAAGTAACCTACATAAAATTTTACTTTCTTCCTTTACTTTGTAGCTGGATTCTGATGCTGGGGAATTTTCTTTTTAAATTAGAGACTTATACATGCTGATGATGAAACTGTAACACATTATGTGATTTTTATATTATGAAACTTCTCATTTTTACGACCTCTGTCATTTCCTCTGTGTGTGTGTGTGTGTGTGTGTGTGTGTTTGTGTGTGTTAGTGATTAACATGTCTAGAAGAAGATTTGTTTGCTTCTGTCTTCTCCTGTGGCAGGTCAAATGAATCGTGCCTCTAATAGCTTATTTTAATTGGTGACTATATGAATTTATTATGCTAATTTTTCCATTCTTTTATCAGGCTGCTCCTGCGTGGTTCAGCGATTTAGTTCTGTTTTGGGGCTCCTACCTGAGCAATCTACAGTAAGAGAAGAAGTTGCCTGGCATGTAGTAGGTAACAGGTGCTCAGTAAATGTACATTGAGTGGACAAGATAAACAGCAGAGTGAATGACTCTGGAGCATACTACAAAATCTGGAATAAATCAGTTAATGACCTATTTTAGAATCATATACTACTACAGCCAGAAGTGACATTAGAGGTCAATCTAGTTCTCTCTTAGGAGATATCAAATGAACTAGATCTGTTTGCTCTAGAAAATCTTCTTAAAAAGAACTTTAGAGTATTGGAAAGGGTATTAGATTTACATACAGCTAGATGATCTGGGTGCCATACCAGCTAACCACTTGCTTTTAAAAAAAATTTTATTTATTTATTTGACAGATAGAGACACAGGGAGGGAGGGAACACAAGGAGGGGGAGTGAGAGAGGGAAAAGCAGGCTTCCTGCTGAACGGGGAGCCCGAGGTAGGGCTCGATCCCAGTACGCTGGGATCATGACCTGAGCCGAAGGCAGATACTTTAATGACTGAACCACCCAGGCGCCTGGATGTTTTACTCAGTTTTTTGCCCTGTGAAGGATAAAATGAGACAATGGATACAAATTGTAGGGTTCGTGTATTTTTTCTACTTGGCACCCTTTTGCACCTTTAGCAACAGATGACACCCCCATCCTGAATACCAGACACGGCCTGGTACAGCTGAACACAGTGATTGATCTGGGAGGTGGAAACATGATTGAAGCAGGACCAGTGTTAAAAAACAAAATTCAATCAAATAAATTTGAAGATCTAGTTGGCTTTATTCATGAATCGGGCAGCATCTTATCCAGCAAGTAGGTTGGGAACTCAGGAGTTGTACGAAGTGGGAGGTTTTCTTAGAAGGAAGGTGGAGCAAGACACTTATTAGCAAAAAAGAAGGATTGTTCTAGGCAAGGCCAGCTTTCCCTTAGGGGAAAAAGCAAGGGGGGCTTAGCATGCAGGTTACCTCATCTTCCTCTGGGGGATGGAGAGGGCTTAGGAGGCAGACTCTTAGGTGCTGGTTAGTCCTGACTGACCAGTTAAGACTAATTTCTGGGGGAGGTTGAAACTGAAGTTAGATTATATATTAAGCCCCAGTTCGGAGACTCTGCCTAAGTGACCCCATTTTGGGCCTGTGGTTTTCTTTTTAACACTAGTTAGAGTCTTTCTGAGGCCTTCTTCAAACCAAACCTGACAAGGCCCTTTCTTCTTGTCAGGTATTGCAGAAAGGACTTGAGCTTGGAGCTTCTAGTAGTTAATCCCTGCTTTCCTGCTTCCACTGGTGGAGAGTAAGATGACAGAGTAGTAAGAGATAAAGGGCCAGGGAGTCTTAAGTTCCTTGGCCATGAGGTAAACTTCTTGTCTTTGCTACAGTTTTCCTCCTTTCTAACCTCAAAATGCCTACTTGGTGTGTAAGATAGTATACTGGGGCTGCCAGAATAAAGTACCACAGACTAGTGGCCATGCAGCAGACATGTATTTTCTCACAATTCTAGGTGCTGGAGGCCAAAATCGAGGTGTTGGCAGAGGGTTGGTTTCTTCTGAGGCCTCTTTCTTTGGCTTGCAGATGGCTGACTTTTCTCTGTGTCTTCACATGATCTTCCCTCCATGTGTGTCTATGTCTTAATCACCTCTTCCTGTAAGGGCACCAATCATACTGGATTAGGACCCACCTTAATAACCTCATTTTAACTTAGTTACCTCTTCAAAGGCCCTGTCTTCGAATACAGTCACACTGTAGGATCCTGAGGGTTAGGACTTCACATTATGAATTGTAGAGGATACGGCTCATAACAGGTATTTTGTTGGGTGTCTACGACTTCCTACTCAAAGAGTTCGGTTAATCTAGCAACCATAAATTGAATAAACAAGATTCATGGGATCTAATCAGAAAGCATCTTTGTTTTTGTTTCCCACTGCCCATTAGAATGTATTCAGTAGAGGAAGTTCTTCCAGTACTCCAAGATGAAAACTTGAGCAGTCCTATGACTTTTCTGATAATTTGTAAGAAATACACTTGATTACAGTCAGGTTTAAGTTTTGAATATGTCTTGGATCAGAGAATAGAATGGCCAGTTTGATGAGGTAACCAAAACTTGATTTGAAATTAAATCTCTCTGCTTCAGTCCCCTAGCTAAGGCCTTTGACAATTGGGAATCCTAAGTTTCTGATCTCACTAGGGTCTAAGCTGGGAAAGGAAGGAAAAGAAGGAGAAGAAAAGAAAAGGGCAGGGAAGTGCTTCCTGACTGAAAGTGACACAAAATGACTTCAGGCTCTCAGTGTCTCATAAGTGCTTAGAGAGCAGACTTTCTCTCCTGGTCTCTTTTGGGAGTTTTTCAGACAATATAAATGCCCCCTGCATTTTACTTTCTTGTAATGTAAGCAATGCATTTTTCTTACCTCCTGGTTTTTAGTGGTCTGGTGCCACTGGGGAGTCCTTTTACCCCTCGAGGCAGCCCTCTTGAGCAGGACCTAAGTGGCTTCAGACCAGCCCTCTCCCCCCATGTGGCCCACATCTGTCCCAGAAGGTCCTCTGTCCCTCACGGTCCTTGGACAGACTAGTAGTATAGGCCTGTCTGGCATAGTCATGTCTCCCTCCCCCTTCTCCTTCAGCTCTCGTTCCTTTACCTTTTCCAGGCAGGAGTCAGACCTACATCCCGCATGTACTCCTAACTGGGTTACATGCTAGGCTTTCTCAGTGGCCCTTTTGAAGCCCCTCTTGTCCTGTCATGTAGTGAGGGGAGATGCACCCTTCCTTCTGTGTTATGTGTGAGAAGGGACACATAAGCATTCTCCCTCAGAAACCTGTCATTTTCATTCTCTTGACCATCTCATTTTGAGCGTGGTTTAGGGCTTTTAGACTCACAGAGCAGGTTGTTCAGTGTTTCTCTGACAAGTGTGCATGTGGGCCTTGACTTTTAGCTGGAATGTCTTGACCACTATCTTGGCATCTCAGTTGAAAGTTGTAATCTGATAGACTTAAAAAAAGTGCTTTGTAAACTGTGAAGCGCTATACAAATGTAGGGAATTAACTTCCTTTGCCTTGAAGAGGTATAGGGACCCAGTGCAATAAAATGAAGAATGAAATGTGGCTGTAGTTCTTGAAGAAGCAAACATCTCCAAGAGATTTATATAGGTTAGTCAGGGTGACTTTGCACTGTGTCTAGTTAATACGTGCTTCATTACTTAGTTAAGGTAGAATTGTTAATAATGCACAGTGCTGCTCTTCTAAGTAAATGTATAAGTGGCAGTAATCAAGACAGTAGGGGACAAACATTTGAAATGAAAGATGAATCACCCACAGAGCCAGCATTTCTCTCCCTTTCAGTTCACACAGGCTCCAGTTTGTATAAATACACACCATGCCTGTCCACACACTTGGTGGTTATGATACTTTACAAAGGTCCACAAACTGATCATCTTATACTTCACTCAGAGAAGCCCTTTCTTCACTCAAGCGTTGGAGAAATTGTCAGAAAAGTAGAGAGCTAGTGGGAAACTGCACCCATCACTTGGAATCCACAAGTCCTCGTTCATCCATTTAGTTATTTACCCGGATGCCTGTTTTTCCCTGGCACTTAGACTAGCCACTAGTTCTGTAGTGGTGAGTCAGACCGGCAGAGCATGCGATCTAATGGGGAAAACAGATATAAACACTTAACTGTACAATGGTAAATTGTGCTAAGTGACAAGAAGAATAATGATGGGACAGGGGAGGGCAGGGATCTCCTACCTTAATTTGGGATTCAGGTCTGGAGGCATTCCTGTCAAAGGAAGTGTGAAGGGTGGGTCCCACTATTTGTCCAAGCCCGCAATTCCCATGTATTCCTAGTTAACTAGTAGTAGTCAGTAATTCTAAATGAGATATTACATTTGATTAGGACGTGTGTTTTCTAAGGGTAGCACTCAGGCCTGTTCTTCCAAATGTTGTTTTCTGGATGTTCTTTACCCTTTTTCCAAGTGGAGCTTAGAATTTGTTTAAAAAGACTACTTTGAGAGGCATCGCTGTTCTGGAATAAAAGTTTGTGTATAATATTTTCTCTAAGTGGTCAAATCTGCCCTCTCAGAGCTTCGTGTTATCAGAAATCTGAAGAGCTTTCCCAGAGGGGTTATTCTTTGGTTTTCTGCTTTCTCATTCGTGTGGTTAATCCCTCTGTTTATTCCCTTTCAAAGCAGGGATCCCAGGGAAGGAGAGGGGTCAGAAGGATGAGTGAGGAGAGCCTTTTTGGCTACGAATAGTTCACTAATAAGAATATTCTCTCCAAAACAAATCACTTAATGTAGCCTTCAAGAAAGCAAAAAAACTGAATATGGTTAGGAGCATCTTGTGAACACAGAACAATTTGGCTAGACTGAAATGTGATGAACTCAGAAAAGGCCTGTATTTCCACTGGGATGCGATGTCTGCTTGAAGTGTGGACTACACCTATCCAAGCTACCAGTTCTCAGTTTTATTTTGGTAAGAACTATTTCCTGAATGCTGCTCAACGTGGGAGAAGTACTGCTGGGCAGTGCATTAAAAAACTTGCTTTATGGAAAAAAAAAACTTGCTTTATGACTTCTCTTTTGTTGCCGACTTGTGGCTGCCCTTGGTGAGTCAGTTGGTGGTATCTCTCTCTCAGTTTCCCTAAGTCTGAGAGGAAGGGAGCGGTTGTACCTGCCACACTGCCTCTCGGGTTTGTTGTGAGGATAAGTGAAGTAGCCTTAAGATGTTGTCATCATAAAAACTTTCACATTTGATACATCGTTATCATTACCATCTGTCTGTTGTTGAGTCTTCTGTTCATGACTGATCTTAGCCGGTAATACCATTCTCTCCATGTTCATTTTTCCTGAGGCCAAGATTTATGACCTTTCATCTGTGTACTTGGTTGGGTAAAAGTGTTCTGACACGGCTGCTGCTCATATAGGTCTTCCTCGTGCCGGCGTATATTCCAGAAGTATGTCTGTTGAAGCGCAAGAGAACTGGGTTTGAATCTCAGCCCCGTCATTTAGTGCTAATACCCTGGGGTGGGGGGGTGGATTTCCTCTGTCTGTGCTTTAGCTTCCTCACCATATGAAATGGCTTTGAGGATTAAATGATACAAATTATGAAAATGCTTAACAAACTGCCTGGTGTTAGGTGTTTAATTAGTGCTAGTGCTCTTGCCCTTTAAAACAAACAGTATGGAACCCAGGATTTGCAAAAACAGATTTTTTCATTTTAATTTTTTTACTTTGGTTTATTCGTCAAATAATTTCATTTTCTTTGTTAGGAAACTTGTCAGTAAGGAAAATAACATGGTATAATAAATTTTTATAAGTAATCTAAACATAATTGTTGAGAACAAGAAATTAAATAGAGAGAAAAAAGGTTTTAGTACATTTTAATAATTTCTCGAATCTTTTTGGTAACCTAAACATCGTAGTTTTGCTATGTTAAATTAAATAATGTATTTTAAAACTTTCTTTATTTCTTTATTTTTTATTGAGAGAGTGAGACAGCGTGAGCAGGGAGGGGCAGAGGGAGATGGAGAGAGAGAATCCCAAGCAGACTCCACGCCCAGTGCAGAGCCCACAGTGACTCGGGGCTCAAACTCAGGACCCTGAGATCATGACCTGAGCCGAAATCAAGAGTTGGATTCTTAACTGACTGAGCCACCCAGGCGCCCCCAAAACAGACTTCTTAAAATAAAAGCATCCACGAGGGGTTATGATGAACACAAACTCAGCTTCTTTTCACATTATGTTGCAGCTGAGAAAATTAAACACCTCTGCACTTGTTTTCTAATATTTTAGTATTGTACACCTATTATTAATAATGGAACTGAGGGCAGCTGTTTTTTAATAGAAATATTATAGGAAGCAATTTATTTTTATTTCATTACAATTTGAAATGTTACCACTTGAGCAAATTCTTTATTATATGGGATTTATATCTTACCTTTTTTTCAGAAAAGTTTTAAGATTGTTTACAAAATTAAGGCCCCATAGAAAACAAAGCAATTAAAAATGTAATTGGAACAAGAATAAGATAAGCAGTTAGCTATCTTCAGGGGCCTGATGGTAAGCGGGGAAAATTCGCTCCTAGGGAAGAGGATAGCAAGAGTGCTCCCTGGTTTTTGTGTTTCTTGTCTGTTTTCATTGTCCTTTGAGTGTGCCCCACCTCCCTTCCTGCCAGGCCTCTTCATTATTTGTGGGAATGGGCGACACAGGAACTCTGGAGGTTGGTGGGAAATGAGCCAGAGCTGACCAAGAATTTGCAGCGCACAAATAGAAAGTGTACATTCTTTTTGTTGCCTTGACAATTTTTCTTGAATTGAGAGCCTCAAATGTTGTGTCTGCATGTGTGTTGTGTCTTGCCCGGGATGTAACCTAACTTTCTCTCTTTATCTGAAATGTTTCTGAGCTGGGAATGGTGGAACAAATGACTTCAGACAATCTGATTACAGAAAAAAAGGATTTTGATACATTGTTTTCTGTTTATGAATTTAAAATGACTGAATTTCTCCTTTATAGAAGTGCCTCTTGAGGAATGTGTTTAATGGAGGTTTACCCTGTTATGGATATTTCAACCTAATGGGGTAATTACCATATGTCATTAATCCTATTCCCGCAGGGAATTTATCTTTTTTTTTTTTTCTTTCGAAGCTGGAGGGTAACAAGAGGAAATGTTTTCAACTTTAGCCATTATTCATTTTAAATGTAAGTTGACAAGTTGAGGATATGAAAACAAGAAATCAAGATAATCAATTTTTTTAAAAAGTGGAAACCATTAAACTGTGTTAAAAAGAATGCCTCACAGCACCCTTCTCCTGTGCTGGTATTAGTGGTATTCTTGCTGCATCTTCTATTTTTAGACTTTGATTTTCTGTAGGTTACTTCTGTGCCAGCTCTGCTCTTCCCCACCCCAAATACTTTTTTTGGTAGGTTTCCTGCTGTGACCAAAGTCAAATGACTGGAAATGACCGAAGGTTAACATTTAAAGCATACATTTAAGGGATTACACATTCAATTTTCCTTTGCTCCCTCTTCTTTGGGAAAAGGAGGTGGTACGATCTTACTGCCTTTTTTTTTCTTCTCTTCTTTATAGCCAAGATTATTTTATTACAAAAGTAATATGTACTCATTTTAGGAATCTTAAAAAGTGCAAAAAACTTGAAGAAAAAAGAATCGCTCCTAATTCCTCCACCCAGAGAGAACGGCTATTGATACTGATTCTGTGTAGTGATATACACCCTGATTTTATGGGTATGTGAGTTCACACCACAGGGCACCTTGGAAAACTTTCTTTTCAGTTAGCAATATTTTATAAATCCTTCATGTTGTTAAAACTTCTCTCACCTCATCACGTTTGATGGCTCTCTAGTGTTCCATCATCTAAATGTATCTAAATAGGGACAAAATATATTTGTCTGAAGCCAGCAGCCTTCAAGCCTTGAACCCCAGAGGTAAGTCCCAGTACATTTAACTCGGCACTACTGAGGACCTGCGCACTGCGGGCTGCAGGCTGGCTGCTGGGTTGGCCCCCAGGACTTTGAGGAGGGTCTGGACAGTTCCATCCCTGTGTTCTTAAGCCTGGTCCTTCACTCCCTGAGCAGCTGAGAAAAGCCTGGGGAGAGGGTTTCTTAGCTATCATTGCTTGAAGTGAACGAGATAATTTATATACAACTTTTTTTCTTGAAAGCCACGAGAACGTGTACTTTGCAGGGACTGTTCAACTCCTTTCAATTATAAATAATGACTCCTGTGAACTTTATATTGGCAATCATTTAATTCTGTCATCCTGCAGAATGTAGTTTAGATTCTAATCTAGTCATCTCGACTCTGCTCCAGCTCCATCTTTAAAGAACTGTGTCATTTGCAACGGGCAGGATGATCTTTCTGGTGGGGCGGAGGCTAAGGGAGGGACTGGCTGCATACATCTGTACGTGTGTATCAACGGCCTCTCTCTCGTATTTGGTTTCGTGTAGTCAAAAGAGTAGTGATCCATCAGTTGCACTTTGCCAGGGCAGACGTGCTGCAGTGCAGCAGAGACACTGGAAACTGAAGACAGCGTAGGCTGAGGCAGTGGTGAAGGAGTGGTGTAGAAATAACGGATGCTGCCCGGTCCTGGGGCCCGGAGCTGTGCACCTCGGGAACCCGAGAAGAGAGTGAGCCTCCGTGAAGGAGTCCTAATTGCACCAAATCAAAGCTCATTGAGTCAGCCAGGACATTAACTGCTTGATATTTAATTATGAGCTGGAAAATGTCATCAAGCCCGTGTACTAAATCAGCTCCTAAAGAATGCATGCTCCCTTTGAATGGTTCATGTTTTGTTGTACTGGAGAAAGATCAGAAAAACATTTTGACAATCTAGTGAAGCTGGAGGTGCCAGCTGCCATGTCCTCAGCCGCGTTGCTCTCCCAGGCCATCATCTGAGGGCTTGCGAAGCCCTGCAGAAGAAATTCCAATATTTGGCAACAAGCTAAGACTCACCTGGGTCAGATCTGAGGTGGATCCTTGATCTAGGCATTGTCTGTCTGTCTCTCTCCTCTATCACAACTGTCTTGTGTGGGGAATTGGGGGAGAATTTTATTTATTTGTTTTTATTTATTTTTTAAAGATTTTATTTATTTATTTGAGAGAGTGAGAGTGAGAGAGCGAGCGAGCGCACAAGCAGGGGGAGCAACAGAGGCAGAGGGAGGAGCAGGCTCCCCACTGAGCAGGGAGCCCAGTGCAGGCCTGGATCCCAGGACCCCGAGATCATGACCTGAGCCACCCAGGTGCCTTTGGGGGAGAATTTTTCATTGAATTTCTTGACATTATTTTCATGGCCCAAGATTCATTCAGTCCTAGGTATCAGTCTAACGATGCATGAAGAAGTTTTGCAGTATCTTCTCTAAACAGCTGTAAATGAATAGAGTCTGAATAGATTTTTGGTACTTCCAAGGCTGTGTTTGGTTTGGTTTTGAAATATGATTTAACAGAATTGTTTTTTTTAACATACTAGGTGTTTTGCTTGTGTAATTATACCAGATCGCTAATGGCAGAAACATTACAGTGCAAAACCACCTAAACTATGAAGCATTAGAAATAGTTGTGAGATTTATGTTTCCCAGATGGGATTAATAATTCCTGCCTAATAATACTATATTTCTTTTGAGGAGAGTTTAGTTAATTTGCCACCATAATTATGTTTTTGGTCATGACCTTTTAAATTACCTTCTTATATTTTTCATTTCACTCAGGTGGAGCCCCATACGTATTAATAATTATGCAATGTTTGACAGAATCACTCTGAAGTAGAGTGAATTTCACTTGAGAAAACCAATCTAGTGGGATTTTTGTGCTGACCAAATGGATATTTTTTCCTCCCAATTTTTGTTTACTTTCATTGCTGTAATGTGTGTGCAGTTCTTAGCTTAGTGTCTGGCCCATAGTAATTGCTCAATAAACGTTAGCAGTTATAACCATTTTCTGTATACTCACCAAAATATTTCTGCTCATTTTTCTTTTACCTCTAGTAGCAGCTCGTATGTTTTTGTTTGAAATAATTAAATTTCTGAGTATTTACATAGTCTCACAGAATTAAAAAAATAAACTCTGAATAAATTTTAATAAAATATGTTTCCCAGGAGGTAGTAAAATAATTTAAATTCATTTCATAGTCATCTCTGAATTAAAACTCTTCTAATTTATCATCCATTTTATTTGATGATAAAAGAATGCAAAATCACATAAGGGAAATCTTTGACACAACAGGAATAAAATGCCTGTTGTCTGGTTAAAGCATCTCAACACTTTGTATATTTTTAAAACTCTGTATTCATCTAGGTCCCAGATGTTTGATGCCCAAAAGTGCAATGAATTAGTGTGAGTCATTGAATGGTACAAACCTATGCCACACATTCAGGATATCTTCTAAGTGTATTTTCATATTTAAATTATTGTTGAATGTTATTTTTTACAGGTATAGATCTACATAAAATTAAGAACATGTGGTTTTAAATTTTATGATATTTCAATTTTTTAAAAATATTTTTTACTTTAAATATATTTATTTATTTTAGAGAGAGAGGTGAGTGCGTGCAAGCTTGGGGAAGGGCAGAGGGTGAGGGAGACAGAGAGAGAAGCAGACTCTCCACTGGATACAGAGTCCTGATGCAGAGCTCGAGCCCATGACCCTGAGATCATGACCTGAGCCAAAATCAAAAGTCAGAAACTTAACCCACTGAGCCACCCAGGTGCACCTGATATTTCAATTTTTTTTTTTTTAAAGACTGGCATCAAGAGTGCTTTCCCTAAGTGTTGTGTTTTTAAGTTCTTACAAGTACTTTTTTGTTTGTTTGTTTGTTCTATTCTTAAGTCATGACTGCTTATTAACATCATACTCTGGTAACGTTGAAAGACAGTCACACTTGATCTCATTTTTGCTGCCTTAGTTGAGATTCAGCAAGAGAATTGCTGTTCTTTAAGAAATGGATTTGTTCATTGTTGCTTATGTGACAGAAGGAATCTGAAGCCATCTGATTTCTTAGCTGGTTCTGTTAATTCAGTAATGGTTTCATACTGCCAAATGATGGCTGCTAAGTCACTAAGCTAACATAGAGGTTTCTAAGAAACTTCTGTTTCAATGATACATAGAAATATGAGCATATTTTTAACTGTCTGGATAATCAATATGCCTTCTGTTGGTTAGGCTTATGCAATTTAACTTTGAGAGATTACTACTTACTATGAGGCCTGCAAAAGAGAAAGTTTGCAAAAACATATTAGGAACCTGTGAACTGTTATTTTTCTTCTGTAATTAGTGTACTGAATTATAATTAACTCTCAGGCTTTCTAGGTTATATAGATCTTACAAATTCTTTGTATCCTGCTTTATATTACTCATTAGCACCTCCAAAGTAGGATGCTATGATAGAGGGACATAATAAATAGATGATAGATAAAATTTAAAAATTCCTAGAGTAAAATTTAAGACACAAAGGGATTTTGAAGATCCTCAGACCTAGTGTTTCCCCTTCAGGCCACTCCCCTTTCTTATAGATGGCCTTACTGAAGGCTAGAGATATTTAAGAAATGTGTTCAAGGGGCGCCTGGGTGATGCAGTGGGTTAAGCATCCACCTCTTGGTTTTGGCTTAGGTCGTGATCTCAGGGTTGTGAGATCCAGCCCTGCGACAGACTGGGGACTCAGTGGGGTGTCTGCTTGGGTATCTCTCTCTCCTTCTCCTTCTGCCCTTCCCCCTATTTGTGTGTGTGTGTGTGTGTGTGTGTGTGTGTGTGTGCATGCTTTCTCTTTCAAATAAACACATAAATAAATAACATCTTAAAAGAAAGAAAGAAACGTGTTTAACAGCACACAACTGCAGAGCTGGCCAATTGCAGTGTGATCTGAGACCCAGCCTTCCTATCTTGTTTGGGACTCCTTCCAGAAGTTGGAACAATGGAAAACTTTATTGTCCTTCAGTTTACTGTAGAGTAGAATGAATTGCCCAAGGAAAGAATGTTTAGCCTACTTCCAAAGGATTTTAAAGTAGGTGGGCAGTGGGGAGAGACTAGAATGGGTCCACAGTGGGAAAGAACCCAAGGACAGACCAACAGAACTGCTCCAACATATTGTTTAGAATGAGCTCTGAGAATTAGCTGGGAAATTTATTTTTTAAAACAACATCCATCCAAAATTGGTTCAACTCTTCTTTTAAAGTCAGAGAGAGAACAAGAACTCCATTTTCTATGTACTCTCAAGCTTTTATCCATTTAATTCACAGGTCCATAGCTCAACAAGAGTGTTACATTTCTTCCTTTTCCAATTAGAAAGTGAATTAGAAAAGTGAGTTATAGATTGTTTTAAGTCATTCCTTCCCTGATTATTCCCTACTTAAAGAACAAGTGAATTGTATCATTGAAATTTGCTGAGAGTGGAACTTAGATGTTCCCACAAAAAAAGAAAGAAAAGAAAAGGGAAGAAAAGAAAAGAAAAAGAGAAAAGGAAGGAAGGAAGAGAGGAAGAAAGAAAGAGAGAAAGAAAGAAAGAGAGAAAGAGAAAGAAAGAAGAAAAATGTGAGGCGGTGGATGTGTTAATGAACTAGATGGAGGGATCCTTTCAGAATGCATACACATATCAATTTCCCATGATGTGTGCTACTTTAGATATCTTGCAAATTTATATGTCAGTTGCACCTTCATAAAGCTGAAAAAAAAACCCCGAAATTTGATTCAATCACATCTTGGAAATTCACTGGAAAATACGTGGTTTATAAAACCCCAAAGCATAATTAACTGTGCAGGCTGGAAATTGCTTCTAAAAAACCCTTTTTAATCTCAATATGATAAAGTCAGTTTAAGGCCGTGGTAAGCAATTGTGTTTGAAAATAATTTATCTGTTTCCATCTGGTTTAATTTAATGAACTTAATATATCTGCTTCACGTCTCCCTTCTGCCAGACTTTCTCCCATCAGTGCATCTTCCACACTGCTGCCCCACGTGCTGTTTTAAATCACAAACCTCGTGGTCTGTTCTTTTGTTTAAAACACTTGAAGGACTTGTTTATATTGTAGACTCTACAAGAAGATCCTTTACAAACTACAGATTTAATATGTTGATCCTACAATCAAATAGTGACTTGGGTTCAAATCCCAACTCTACCATTTACTAAGCTAAGTTGAACCAATTTTGGATGGATTTTCTTTTTTGGGTTTTAGCTGAAAAGTGGGTAGAGTCATAACGAAGAGTAAATCATATAATGAATTTGAGTGCTGAGCTTAGTGTTCAGTACATAGAAATGTTTCAATAAATATTAGCTACTGCTTTTTATTATTATTATAGAATTAAAAGTCGTAAGTATACATACATGGTTCCAGCCTGATGTTAGTTCTTCACCTTCTGCCTCTTCTTCCACCTTTCCCTCCCGCCTTGAAACATATGTACACACTCTGCACTCCAGCCCTAAAACCTGATATTAGCCTGAACTATACCAGGAATTTTTGTGCCTCTGTCTTTGTGTAATCTGTGCTCTTTGCTTGGATTGCTGTCCTGGCCATTGTACTGCTCTTCCTTTACATCCCTCAGGACTCAGCTCACATATCATGTGTGTCTTGGTGTTCCCAAGCCTTCTTAAATTTATTCCACTGTTTTGTAGTTGTGTCTTTACCACTCATCTGCTTCTTTAAATCAGAAGCTTTTTGAGGGCAAGGACTCTTCTTTTTTGCTATCTGTATTCAGCATAATGTAGGAGCCGCATTACCACTCAATAAATGTTGAAAGAATGAAGACTCGAATGAATTTTTTTTTTAAAGATTTTATTTATTTATTTCACAGAGGGAGAGAGATCACAAGGAGGCAGAGAGACAGGCAGAGAGAGAGGGGGAAGCAGGCTCCCCGCCGAGCAGGGAGCCCGATATGGGCCTCGATCCCAGGACCCTGAGATCATGACCTGAGCCGAAAACAGAGGCTTTAACCCACTGAGCCACCCAGGCGCCCTCGAATGAATTCTTAAACTTGCTTTGTAACCCAGTACAGGCAGCCATCTTCATTTCATAACTGGATTTTGACAGTTGTTCATCTAGTAGACACAAGGACAACCACACCTTACTACATTTATTCCGTTTCCTTCTTGTGTAGCTTGGAAGTTGGGCATTTCGATCTATTCGTGGATGCCATCTGGTGGAAGAAAGAGTTACTACAGGTACATGCTTAACCAAAACCATTTGGAAAGGAAAATGATCAATAATATGGAAGTTTCCGCTGTTTTACATCAGTTTCCAGAAGCATAGTCAGGAAAAACTCCCTAATAATTGTTCTTTCATTCTTGTACATTTGGTTTCTTAATATTTTAAGAAGTTGGTCAGTTATGAATAATGTTTGAAAACATTACTTTGGCCAATATGATGATTATATAGCTAAAAATGGCTTACCTGTTTCAATATGTGATAGAATAAAACTGGAAAGTTTTATAATGCTTGTTTATAAAAATATTTAAGCTCTATGAATTTAGGAACTTCCCAGATCCCAATTTCTAAGCTCATATAAAAAATAGTGAAAACCAGTGGCAGAGATCCAAGAGCAATTGAGCCATCCAGTGTATACAACTCTAAATTCTTAGATTGCATATAAATTTTTATAATAAAATGGAGAAAAATCTAGTGCAACAACTTAAGTGAAGTTAGGTCAACTAATTATCCAAAATTTAGATATTGAGTTTTTAAAATGTTTCTGTGACAACTGAGGTCTTTTGATTCATTCATTCCCCAAGCTTTGATTCACTACCTAATGCCCAGTATTGTACAAAGTGCTAAAGAACCAGAGATGAAAGACATAGTTCCAGTTTTGGCCCAAATAGTGAACATTTAGGTAAGAATGGAAAGCTAAATGACTTTTCATAAGACAAATCACACCAACTCCATTTAGATTTTCATGAGTTCCTTATATTCATTGACCCATGTGTGTGCCTTGTAAGCTTCATAAGTACAAAGTTACCAATTTTATTTGTGCCATTTTGTTGGGTTTTCTCAGAGCATATGAATCTAAAGGGAAATTCTTTATGATTTTTAGTAAACAGTAGATATACATTCAATATTCACATTTTTTACTTACACTCCACCTATCTGAAGGCTAGACTCCCTCTGGCCCCCATTTCAACTCTCTGGAGCACTGTAATGAACCAGCAGTAAACAAGAAAGGACTAAGGAGAAAATAATCGTAAAGCCCATGCATTTTTTTTCCAATAAGAAGGTCAAACATTTTCCAGGTCTTTAGGGTAGATAATTACACAGTAATGTAGCCACTTACATGCAGGATTATCCACCTATGGAAGGAGAACCAAGAGCTTCTCAAAGCAATCAGGGTTCTTGAGTGTGGGAACCAACTTCATATGCAGGAGAAATGAATGTTTCTACCTCCTTTCATGTTCCAAAGATGGCTTTAAGTCATTTAAAAAATGCTAGATTTTCCTCTGCGTATTCTCGTTGAAAAAATGTGGAAGTATGTGTTTCACTTTAGAAACATTTCCATAGAAAGAGGTTAAAATAATTTTTCATTATTTAGAGTAGAGTAGAGTTAAACGGGACATTCACTTCCGTGAAACTCTTCATTCCCCGATGAAAATTATTAAATGAGGTATTATAGAATTGAGCTATCATCTATAGAACTCTCATTTGAACAATTACATAGGACAAACATATATCCAAATTTAACTTTCTCTTTTACTAAAGAACTGGAATGGACCCTGAGAATTTACCTAGTTCTTGGGAAGGATGCCATTAAAGCATTACATTAAAATGTGTTACATATAAAATTTTGTTTTGTACAAGTCTTAAAGGAAAGATTTCAAACCAAACTGGCAATTCACTTAACTTATAAATAGCTATTCAAAGCTAAATGGTCAGCTACCTGTCTCCTGAAATTCTATTAACCTTCACTATTTAATTGCCTGAATGTGGGTATATGATTTGTGTTAGAAAAGAAAGCTTGGTTTGTTGAGTGTGTCTCATAAGTCATGTTGACTTATTTAATGACCTCTTCCATCCTAGGGCACTTAGATCAAAATAATATGTTTTGAAGAAGAATCATAGGTACTATCTTGTGAAATAAAAGGAAGATGTAGATGGCAAAGTTTATACTTTTTCTAGTCTGACAATTTTCATGGTGATTTATGACATTTGGAAATTGCTTGTTGCAACAATAAATCTTTAGGTGGGTTTTTCTTGGAGTTGGACTCTCTGGGTACAGGACATAAAGATAGGACACTGCTCCGTAGCAAATGGTTTTTGGTTGCCATTTCATACACACTAGCCCAAACCAAGCAATTCATTTTCTAAGGTTGAAGCAGCTGTGGATTATTATAATTATGAATTTATTTTGTCCCTGCCAATCTACTATGAATCCTAATTCAAACTTTACATGTCTCTTTGGAACCTTGTTAATTTTCTTGTGGTAATGTGGTTCCTGACAAATGACAGTTGTGAGAATTCAGAGTTGCTCAAGTTAGTTTTTTATGGTGCATTGCCAGTTTCTCATTGTTTCTAGAATGCCTGATGACCTTTTCATTTTTAATGTTTCATCCAGTTAGAGCAGCTACTCTTTATAATGCCTGGCTGCATTCTTATCCACCCATTTCCTCTGAGGATTGCTGCAGAGCTGCTGTTCCCCCTGACTTTTTAGGTTATATAGTCACGTGGAAAGCAATAGAATGTTTAAGAACTCTCTCTCTCTGGGGTGTTAGATATTTTAAATCACTTCGTTGGGTTCACATAATAAATTGTATGTACTTAACATTTTAGAACTGATCAGATTGTTTTGTGATTACCTCTTTAGTCATTTCTGTAGCTGGATTGTGAGCTATTCGTAGGTGATGACTCTGTATAACATATTTGTATACACCTGCAATGCAACACACTGTTCGATACATAAAGGCAACTAATAAGTGTGAGCTCAACAATATCAATAATATCTATACATATAAGTACTGTACACACACACACACACACACACACACACACACACACACACACACACACACCCCTGCTGATTTTGCTTTAGTTAGGCTATTCATCTATACCATGGTTTGGTACTTTTTCTGTGAAGAGCCATACAATAAATATTTTAGGCTTTGTATATCACATGTACTCTGTCTCAACTGTTCAAATCTGCCATTCAGCTTGGAAGCAGCCATGGACGATATGTAAAAGATTGGTCGAGGCTGTGTCCCAGTAAAACTTTATTTACAAAAACAGGTGTTTGGGCTGTAGTTTGCCACCCTGGATTTAGACCAAGGTTCATAAACAGGTTTCATCTCTTGTGCTAATTTTGATTGGCAGCTGCCTGGAATACAGTATTGAGGAGGGCTCTCAGTATGGATCTGAGCTCAATAACAAATAATTGTTTGATTGAATAGAGTGTCTGCCAGAAGCATTTTTTTTGGTCCTTTCTATAATTCATTCTAAGGGCACTGTGATCTGTGCAAGTGGTTGCCTTTATTTCTTTGCTTTGGGTGCCAGGGAACTCAATCGGTTTTTAATTCATCTTTAACAAATAAATGGAATCTTAAGGCATATATTTTCTGTCTCAAGTTTATCCCTGGCTTCTCCCAATTTTACTGTCTTATTTTTCTTAGCCCCAAATTCGTAAAACTTGCCCACACAAAATATTTATGAAACTACAGATTTTGTTGAGGAGCAAAGGACTACGAGAGGTGCAAGGGCACAACTGCAAAACATCAACAATCATATCTACTTTTCGGGGTTGTTGTGAGGATTAAATGAAGTGATTTATGTAAAGTACCAAGTATAGTACCTGGCACACAGTAAGAACTCAGTAAATGGTAGCTGTCAAGTACACGTCTAGGAAAGAGCTGGGCCAGCCCACCGAGAAGGATAAATTAAATTTTTTATGAATCTGCAGCCATCCTCCCGGGTAGGTGGGGAAAATCCTGGAGATGTGAATTGCAATTACTCAGATTTTATCTTCCCGAATGAAGTCTCTCCCAGTGGGAAATACTAAGCTATATATACATTTGAGGTTTTTTTTTTTTCTTTTCTACTCTTCTGTTGGTGGGGAACTTCCTACCTGGAACGGGACCATGGTATCCACGTAGACGGATCAAGAAGTGTGTGGACCATTGGGCTTTTTCCTTACCCTGCTAAGGCAACTTCCATACATTTCTTATAATAAGTTTAGTTTTATTTATTTGATTTGATTTCATTTTAGTTTTATTCCTCTGACTTTAGGGGCAGGAATTTTATAACTTGGGATGAATGATTCCAAGCTAGTATGTGCTTATTAGTGGATGATATTTTAGCTCACGATTCCCTTTATAAACGAACATCTTCAATAAATAAATAAATAAATATATAAATAAAATGACCATCTTCTCTGACTTAAAGAAAAATAAAAGAATAGGATACCCAGAAGTGTTATGATTCTGCATGTTATTGCAAAAAAGGTCAAAATCTGGTGTAAATTCAACACTTGAGAGTAATGTGGAAGGAAAGCGAAGGCTCTACCGGTTGCCTCTGGTAAACAAAGATAGGCAGTGGTGTGAGGCCTAGGTGAGAAAGATAAAAAATTAAAAATACAGGAGGCTTTAACTGGGAGGTCAAGAACTTGTTGGGGCCCATCATTGTTCTTAACTCCTTTATAAGAAACCCATGTTAATGAAAAGAAATTCAAAAACTAACCCCCCCACACACAATAGAAAGTTATTATTGGTTTAATTTGGGTAAGTGTAGTGCATATTACTCCTTTGCACATGCTCCTCAGTGGACTCGATGGCCCATTATGTAACCCCTCAGAGTACAAATCCATCTTGAAGCCTTCCCTCCTATAAAATTGTGACTTTTACTCATTTTTGGCTGTCATTGATCCACATTTTAGAAAACCCATATTGATAAAATATGCTCTTTTTACTGCCTGTATTGACCTCTTCTTAAGTCTTTACTCCTTACCCCTTGCACCTCCTAGTTTTTAGATCTCTGCACAAGCATTATTCTCTCAGGGAAGCCTCCCTTTCCCCCACCAGGTTGTTTAGGTTTGTTATATCCCCTCAAGGAACCTTATTGCTTTCCTTAGAGCGCTTCTATTTATATTTATACGCTTATTTAAGACACTTACGTATTTGGTTAATTTTCGTCTCCCCACCATGAGAACAGAGACATGTCTACTTTTGCTCACCATTTATTCCCAGCGCAGAGCCTGGCACGTACTAGGCAACAAATATTAATTGAAAGGATTGTAGTTCTAGCCCATGACTGAATGCCTGCCTTTCCAGCTCTTGTTGTTTGGGCTGAAGTAGGACTTGGGAAGGGATATATTTTTCTCTGTAGGGTCTGTGAGCTATTTGCCCATTCACATTTTAAAATTTGTTATTTTATATTTACATAAGCAGGTGCATTCACTGCTAAATTATAGTTTTGCCGTGCAATTAGGTATCCCGTTTTCCTCTTGCTAAAATAAGATACCCTTTCTAACTCTGTATGCAAAGTTATGCAACACTGCTGGGATGCTGATTTGCTTTCCTTTCTGCTACGTTTCGCTGCGACTCTCCAGGCTTCGGAATGCCACTGGCGGATCCCGGCAGAGGTCAAGGCAGTGTTCTGACCATGCCTGGGCATGGTCAAGAGGATATCACTGTGTTTTCAAGGTGCTTTGCCACGGGTCTGTTTCACACAGCTTGCTGAGACTTGCTTGATTGCGCACAAGCTGTTGGAAAAGGGTTCCAGGTGCTCCCAGCGTCAGAAGTACTCAAGGTCAGTTAGCTTGCTTTAGGGAGGGCTCAGCCTTTGAGAGGCTGAACAGATTGGCAATTTTATACAATCAAAAAAGCCTGTGGCATGAAGTGGACAGGCCGTGTGGGAATGTCAGTGCATATAGTCAAGGTTTTTACAAGAATTAAAAATGTTTACTTGCCAAACTGAGTCCTGGGAGATGCGGAAGGGCTGTTACTGTAAAGGGTCTGATATAGCTTTGGATATACATCAGAATTTGTTGTGTAGCTTTACAAAAGTATGCGTGCCTACCCCTTATAAAATCAGAACTCTAAGGGGTAGAAACTGCTAGGTTTCACCCTTTAGTGAGCTTGTTCAAAAACACAGCACAAGTTTAAAAAGCAGATTCCAGAGTCCCACCCGAAATATCTTGATTGGCTAAAGAGGGAGCAGAACTCATAGCCCGCATTTTTAAGAAAACATCCTCTATCTCCATCCCAGGTGGTTCAGTTGGTTTTAGTTGGCAGTTGGTTTTTGTAACAGCCCTGAGAAACACTGATCAAGCCAATCCACCAAATTTTGTAGAGAAAACTAAAGCCCTGTCCCTAGTGTCCTTTCTATGAGTGGGTCTAAAAGGCTTCTAAAGACCTGATTCATGAACTTCATACTTGGGTTCCTAAAATGGGACACTACATACATATATATATACAGTACATACATACATACATATGAGTCACTTTTCTTTTGTATATTTTTTCTTTTTCTAATGTGTATATGTATATATGTATATAGTGTGTGTGTGTGTTTCTGGGAAGAGGATCCATTCTTCTCCTCAGATTTTCACTTAGGTTCAAAATTATACCAAAACAACAAGAAACACTTAGTTTGAGATACAACAGGGGCCGGCTCTGTCCAAACTAACAGTCCTGTTTCCTGTGCTATTAAACAAGATTTGGTGCTCAAGGAGTACAAAATAGTATGACATTTATATAAATGGCAGAAGACTGGCAAATGTCAGAGTGATAGAAAGAAACACAATGAGCCTGGTCTTTTTGACTTTTATGTTTGTGATCATATAGAATTAACATTTATAGAACATTAAGCTTCATTTTTAAGTACCCCCTCTCCACCCTTTTCTCCCCTCAAGCCCACACTGGGTTTGATGTTAGGGAAACCCATCTATGTGAAAACACTTTTGCGCCCGGGTGGCTCAGCGGGTTAAAGCCTCTGACTTCGGCTCAGGTCATGATCTCAGGGTCCTGGGATCATGTCCCACATCTGGCTCTCTGCTCAGCAGGGAGCCTGCTTCCTCCTCTCTCTCTGCCTGCCTCTCTGCCTACTTGCGATCTCAATCTCTCTGTCAAATAAATAAATAAAATCTTAAAAAAAAAACCCACTTTTGTCCCACCTCTTAGTTGCTCTTAAATTAGCGAGGAGGCAAATAGGTGATTGGAGAGACAGTGTGAGTGGTTGAGAGCTGTGATAGAGGTCCGAATGAAGGACGGGACAGGTGAGGGAAACAGTAGCTTTTGTTCTGGAAGACTAGTTTTACAACCTAAGTAATGACTCCTGTCTGGACAGGAGGAGTTTTGAATCTAGTGCACACAGTAGGTACAACCGAATGCATTCTTTACTTCCCTATGTGTGAGATGCAACAGATTAAGGGGTTTTTTGTTAGGTTAGCCTCAAAAAAGTTTTGATAGTAGGTCTTGCAGGTGGAGCCAGAGATGGAGAAGAGTAAATGAAAGCTTGAGGTAGTGCGGATTTTTGTGTTTTCCTCCATGCAGATTTAAATCTCAGTGTCATAATGTCTGTCTCTCCTGACCTTCACTTGCCTCACTTTGTGGCTCGTTCCCAGGAATTTCTCTAGGTGCTTTACTGCTTCTCATTTTACATCCCTGTGTGTAAAAACCTGTTCATCTGGTCCATGTTAAGACTGAACATTTCTTAGTGGATTACTCCTTCAGGTATTTGCCTTTCGATAGGGGAAGAACTAGCATAAACCAGACATTGAAAATTTCATGCAAAAAATGGAATGGTAGAATGAGATAGTTCCCAGCCTCCTGGACAGAAAGATGGACCCTTCTCCAGACCTCCACCACACATACAAGGAACTGAAATCTAACACTGGCTTTGAAGGCACTTTTTAAAGTCCTATCAGGCTGGGGACATCAGCTCAATTGGCATTGGCCTTGGACTTCCCTGCCAGCCTGGCCACATCTTCTCTTTGGAGGTGCTCCTGAAGAGCTTGACAGGGAGCTGTGGAGCCAAGTGAGGCCCAAGAGGGGTTCTCTGACCTATTGCCAGCCAAGGAACATTTTGTCTGACTATGTTCTGGCTGCCTCCCTGAGGGACTGCTCGATTGTTAGAGTTACAGAGGTTTTTTTTTATTATTAATAACTCATGAGTGTTTTATAATTCATTTATAACTGTTGGTTCCATTGAATTCCTGAATCACCAAGGGCATTTTCAGTTAGCATTCTGCATGGAACTTTCTGGAACACATTTGGATAGCACCCAGGGAAACTGGTATTTCTCCAAGCCCAAGATTCAGAAATGGAGGGGAATTTTATCAGTAAATAACCATAATTTCCTTTGAAATATGCAACCTTTTTCTCTCTGTAAACAAACATTACCTTACTTTTTTCTTCTATAGATCTCAAGTGTATAGAATGTGAAACAATTTCTTACTTCTTTCTATAACTGCTGAAATGCTAGGAACTCACCTATCCTAAAAATTTAACAAGAATGCTTTGAGTGCTGCTTGTTTTCTCAACAAATTTATGAAAAAGTCTGCCGGTATGCTGTTTTTATGTTGCCATCTTTCAGGAGAACTTAGATATGTATGTGTGCTTTAAGAAAAAAATTAGAAGAAGGACCATGGCCCTTGCATAGTATAATATCCCCAACTCTCTAGAATGTCTGTTGGTAACTGAGGGGCAAAGGCTTCATGAATCATCACTTTGGTATAGAGAAATAATTTTGCCTTTTCTTCAGACCGTAAACAGATGAACTTTTTAATCCCTTAAAATTTGAATATAGATTTGACCAAAGTAATAAGATTAGGAAAATAGACCACGTGGCTGAACAATGTTTGATGCCTTGGTTAATTGTAGCTTACTGTGATGGGAGAACAGGGATCTAGAAAAGGAAAGTAATTTGGTTTTTATATATATATAAACAACCATCTGCAGTCTGGGAAGCCATCATTCAAAAGAGTAGAATTTGAGTTATATTTTCATACTCTGACATGCTTGGAGCTACCATGAGAATAAGGCCTCAGATCAAATATGGATCAGATGACTGATAAAGTTATTAAAGGTTTGTCACTTGAAGAATCCCAGGCGAATCGTCCTGAATAATCTATAACTTAGCAGTCAGCACCTTTATGATTAAACTAAATGAAAACTTCAATCTCCATATTAAGTAGGTAATATGATTTCAAGTCCCTCACTTGCTGAGTGTTATGCCCTCTGTGGTGGTCATTTTGTCACAAGACTGACTAACATTTGCACAGCTGCAGCTTTGGTCCTCCAGAGCAATCTCAAATAATAAGCAACGGATTTCATTTATATACTTCAGGTTTGAGCGTGGAACTTTTTCCTGATGCCGTCTCTCTTGGAGGAATCAAATTCACCTTCTTGAGCCAGGATTATGAATTCAGGAGTGCAAGATGGTCCTCTCAAAGATGCCTTTCTTATTTAAATAACCCCCTCCAGGTTAGAAGTGGCAGAGACTAAAAACGGCAAGAAATGAGGCTCTTGGCAGGTGTGAAGGAGGAACAGCTCCCTTGCCTTATGTCCTCTTGCTGGTGGGCAAGGGCATTCACTCTGACTGTTTTAAAGTGCCCGGAGCCACGGAGCAGTTGTCAGATGTTAATGATATGTTCCCCTAAGAAAGATGGATTCCAAGGTGGACCTAAGTAAATTAACGTGTGATCTGTGGGCTGGCTGCTGCCAAACCAAGCGCGTGCACACTCACTTCTCTTCAAGGGCAGGCAATCCTTGTCTAAAATAAAAATATTACTTACTCCCTTCTCTCTTCCATCTTCCTGCGGCTCGGATTTTGAAGGATCTTCCTTCGGGTCTCTCCTTTATCTTGTGAATACCTAGCTGTCATTCCTGGGTCACCATTTCCCCAATTTCAGCTTTTCTTCATACTCAGTATTCGTGGAGTTGATTTCCCATCTTAGCTCTCTCAGAGGTCTTCGTCAGCACAGACACCTGCTTCTCATCCAAAGGGTCACTGATCAGATGGCGCTTAGAGCCAGATCCAGCCCCTTATTGTGTTTGAGGGCAACGTGGCTCCAAGGATCAGCCCTTTAGTCTCTTTTTGATCCAGTTTTAAAAGCCTGTGTTCATTCACAGTCAATACTCACCTGAAGCAGTAGCTCTGTGTGTTCCAAGTCAGGCATATATGTGGTATAGATAGAAACTGAACAGTGCTACCGTCAATTATTTGTTCCATTCATGTCATTGGAGGATTTCTTTCAACTAAATTACAATTGTGGGTGTATGTGTGTGTATATGCACATGTTTGCATTAAAAAAAACAAAAGGGGAAGAGTAATTTATAAAATCAGAGAATTTGAAAGATAGTAAAATTCTAAAACTTCTTTTTTTATCTTGGCAAAGTGTACTCTAGACCATCCTTGAGGCAAAAGTGGGTATGTCTTTTTAAGATGAATTTCCAGATTTTGTAATCTTAGAATCTCATTTGTTAGTTTTTCAATGTTGCTTTGAAATGGGGTCTTTATATCAGGACTAGCATTTATAACAGAGAACATTACAAACTTAATGATAAAAGGGGGCATCTGTCTGGTTCAGTAGGTGGAACATGAGACTCTTAATCTAGTTGGGGTTGTGAGTTTGGGCCCCATGTTGGGTGTAGAGATTATTTAAAAAATAAAATCTTAAAAAAATACATTCCTTGGTTTTAAAGTTATCTTTTTAAAGAGATTTTATTTATTTATCAGAGAGAGAAAGAGAGCACAAGTAGGGGGAGTGGCAGGGGAGAAGCAGGTTCCCTTCGACGCTGGACTCAGTCCCAGGACCCTGGAATCATGACCTGACCTGAAGGCAGATCCTTAATTCACTGAGCTACCCAGGTGTCCCTTAAAAATATCTTCTAAGTAAGCGTTTAGAGGGAGCCTCCTTTTTTTTGAACACCATACCGAGATTTTTAAATATAAAATTACATATGATAAACTAAATCCTAAGACTTAGATGATAAGATAGAATATTTGATTAGAAAGGAAGGGGCAAGAAAGTTAAAACTCCCACAGTTATGAAATATGCAGTATTAAATAAAAAATGTCAAACAAATTTTCATTTATGACTTCGGAAGCCTGTTTTTATATCTGTTAAAGTTCAAAATGGAGAGTAAGTGGACCTCTGCAAATTCTCAGGGAAAAACACTAAAAGTGATTTGAATGGAAGTCTAATTTGCTCATGATCTTTGTCAAATGGGGGCTCTATTAGAATTTAATTCAGTATCACCTAGTATCTTTTCCTGAAAATAGCTTTTGCCTTCCTAGAACTTGTAACCTAAGTCATTCATCTGGTATTTTCCTTTTGAGTTCTACACAGTAAGTCTAATACATTCTCCTCGTGGAGGTTTTTCTTTTTTGAGTGGTTGGTGGAGGTGGAGTCTTCGGGCTTACAGATCAGTGTTCAAAAGTAAGTTTATTCTGTTTCACTTTACTCAATATTCCCATTTACTCTCAGTATCACCACCTCATCTCTAGTTTCTGGTTTTGCAACAGGGAAACCATTTTACATATTTTTTTCTTTCCCATCTGTCACCACACTTGGCTCAAGTGCTCTTTTGTTCTCTTCTCAGGCCCTTTATCCCAGCCTGGGGCTGCTTTACCTCACAGAGGAATGACCACAGTATGCATCGCCTTCCTTTTTCAAAAAACATTTTTTTTTCTTTTTTGGCTCACCAATGGTTTTTGTTTTCTGCTCCACCACTTGCTACATAGCCAGGGATAAATTCTTTAACCTCTCTGAGTCTGTCTCCTCATCTGTAGAAACCTATCAGGGTTGCTGTGAGGATTAAAGGAACAAATACACATAAGGCATTCAGCTCCGTGCCTGGCACATAGAAAGTGGGCAAGTGTTTCCTGCCGTTTTTATTTTAAAAAATTTGTAAAACTCAGAAAACTACATAGAGAAAAAAATTAATATTCCCTGAACTCTTACTACTCTGAATAACTGTGATCAATATTTATATATTTCTGCCAGTTTTTTCCTCACACATGTAGTATACAAACTGCTTTGTAATCTGATTTTCATTATGAACATTTTCCCACATAATTTAGCATTCTTTCCTAATTTGATTTTGAATAGTTGCATTGTATTCCATTTCATGGATGCCCATAATTCAGTCAACCAATTTCAAGACCGATTTTTATGATCATGAATAATACTTTGATAAACATGTTTATACCCAAGTCCTTAGGCTCATCTTTAACTTTTTTCTTAAAATAAGTTCCCAGAAAGGCAATTACTAGGTAAAAGCTATAAAGTGTTTTAACATCTGTATAACATTTTTTCATTTTCTGTCCAAAGAGATTGTCCAATTTATACTCCAACCACAGTGCTGAAGGCCAGTTTTCCTTTCCTTCAGACTTTTTACTTGTCTCTGTGCTTTAATTTTATTCAAATATATATATTTTTTAAGTAGGTTCCACACTGGTCGTGGAGCTTGACATGAGGCTTGAACTCACGACCCTGAGATCATGACCTGGGCTGAGATCAAGAGTCAGGTGCTTAACCGACTGAGCCATCCAGGTGCCCCCCCTTAAGTGCATTTTATTTTTATTCATTTATTTATTTTTATTTTTTAGACAGAGAACAGGAGGTGTGGGGGCAGAGGGAGAGAGAGACTCTAAAGCAGGCCCCACGCTGGGCCTGGAACCTGACTTGGAGATGCGATCATGTATTTCACTCTAAGATGTTCAGAATTTCCTATTACTAACTGCTACAAATCAAAACGCCTTGCTCTACACCTCCTCTACAACTGCCAAGCTCTCTTTTGCTCCTAGTTTTTATCAACTTCATTTCTTAATATTTCTTCTGATGAACTCGCCTTCACTACTTTCTAGATTGCTTTTCTTTCCTCCAGTAAGTGCCTCTTACCTCAAAACTGCTCTTTAAACTCCAGTGATTTCTTGATTCTTTTCTTGTCTCCATCCTTAATTTTTCTTCCTAGAGGCCATTCAGCACCTAATATGGCTCATATACTAAATAAGTATGCTAATTTATCTCAAGATTCATGCATGTTTTCTTTTCTATTGTGCTGTGATGAGTGTTTTTCTGGTATTTCGTGTGTGTGTTTTGTTTGCACATCAAACTTGCAGGCTCCTTTATGGCCAAGGTTTGTTCTTGCAGCATTGGTGGGTCTAATACACTTTACTCAGCACACACTCAATAAGTTGGAACTGGCAGGCTGCCAGGCTTTTAAGATGACTTGTGAAGCAATTATCCACATTTAAAATACCTTGCACCCCCCATTCTTTTATATATATTGATTCTTTTTTTTCTTTTTTTTATATATTATTTCTTAAAGAACATACTGCTGTAATAGTAAATAGTTTTTTAGCCTAATGACCAGTATCAGCATTCTACCCGTGAGGTTCCCAAATTTAGACCCTTAGTCATTCAGCTTTTCTTTTATCCTTTTGAGTATTTTTTACAGGGTCTTCTCTGACCCAGTACTATCTTTCAGACTGAACATGGCCTGTATACAACTTCTGTAAGGAGGTACACTGGCGGGGCACCTTTCGTGTCCTGCCTCACAAGCTTTAGTTCATGTTTCCAGCTGCTAACCATCTGCTCAGATGGAACATGGGGAACCTGGGAACTCTGCACCCTCCACTCTCTGCCCAGAGGCTTCTCTGCCACCACCCGAACCAGCACAGACTTGAGCTTGTAGGCAAAGTGAACCTCTGCCAGGCAACTCGTCACTGAGGGGCCCGGATCTGAGGTACGGTCCACCTGATTCCTCTGAGGGTCCCTAGCAGGAGCAAGCCCATTGCCAAATGAATTAAAAAACAAAAGGAAGGAGCAGATCAAACAATTATTAAGAGGAGCCCATTAAATAAAGCTTCATATATGGCCTTGTTTGTGAAGTACAGAATTTGCTATTTTGGCATATAAATGATGATTTGGGTTTAAACTGTTCACTTTCCTAAAATAATGGCACCAATGGTAATTAAAGAGTAAGTGTAGTTAAGTAACATTTGCCAGTGGCAAATAACTCCTAGGCTCTATCTGGAATCATGAAAGCGAGTTCAGATTGCAGGCAAAGAATTATAAACTGTCAGGAGATTTTCTCCAAAGGCTACCTCAAAGTACCTGATTCTTGGATATAGTCAAGATATTAAACTTCTTTGGTGCAAAGCGCTGAAACAGATACAGGGTGAACTCAAGGATGTATAAGTTATAGTTCTTATGTCAGCTGAACTGGGGAACTAAAATCCTTACCCCTATACAAATACCTGCATAAACGCTTGAAAGACTGTTGGCTGCTATGTGTGTTCGCTAACAGAATTTGTAGCATTTGAGCCAAACTTTGAAGGATGTGAAGGACTGGCCCAAACCAGTAAGTTGTCTACTTTCATTCAAAGTTATTCTGAACAAACAGAATGGTAATAGCATAAATTGCTAGGAAAAGTATAAAGTACCACACAAATGCAAGATACTGGTAATGGTAACAATATTATTGTTTTTGAAGTGGTTGATTATAAGAACATGCAATTTAGGATTTCAACTTCCAGTAGTACTTCTCATCGGGTAAAGAATAGATAAGTAATCTTAAATTTTAATTTCATTTTTTACTTTTTTAGAATTCCAGTGAAAATTTTAAATTCAAATTTTTCTTTGTATTATCTATTACTTGTGGAATAATTATAATCTCAGTTAATAAGATGACAGCCTAGTTTTATATTAAGGTATAATTGACATATTAGTTTCAGGTATACAGCATAATGATTTGGTATTTGTAGATATTGTGAAATGATCACCACAATAAGCCTAATTAACATCTGCCACCACACATAGTTACAATTTCTTTTCTTGTGATGAGAATCTTTAAGATCTGTTCTCTTAGCAACTTTCAAATATACAATACAGTATTATCAACTGTAGCCACCATGCAAAACATTATATCTTCAAGATTGATTTATTTTATAACTGGAAGTTTGTACCTTTTGACAATCTTCACCTGTTTTGTCCACCCCCACCCCACCAATCTGTTCTCCGCATCTATGAGTTCAGTTTTGTTTTATTTTGTTTTAGATTACATATATAAGTGAGATCATATGATATTTGTAAGACAGCCTCTTTTTAACACAGGGTCATACTTGAACATAAGGTTTTAACTGCCATTTGTATACATCTAGAGTGTCACCTCCATATAAAAGTGATTTCTTGAAATACAGAATCTAGTTTTTGCTAGAGTTGCTTTCTTTCTGTTCCTCTTGAGAATCTTTCCAGCAGAAAGAACTGTATACATGAAGTTATACTGTTTAGAAATGAAATGCTGGGGCACCTGGGTGGCTCAGTTGGTTAAGCATCAACTCTTGGTTTCAGATCACGATGTCAGGGTTGTGAGATCAAGCCCACGCATGTGTGGCTCTGCGCTCAGTGCAAAGTCTGCTTGTCCCTCTCCCTCTGCTCCTCCCCCCATCTCTCTAAAATAAATAAATAAAATCTTTAAAAAATATGAAATGCCAAAATATAACTCCAATATAGTAAAAAATATATATAGCTATACATATATAGACCCTGTTCAAAGACCTGTGTCATGATTTTAATTATAAAAGTAAATCAGTAGACACAATTGGAAGAAAATGTATATGCTTTCAGTAATAGAGAGTATACCAATATTTGTAAAATATGCATTTTAAATTACTTCTGGTACCTCATAGATTATCTCAAAGGAAAAAAATTACAGTTATTACACTGAATATTAAGGTAGCATGAGTCTAAAAATAGTTATTCGACAGTGTGTCTCTTCATTTTGGGAGAAAATTGTTATTAAATTCTAGAATTAAATATGCTGTGCTAATGTGCTGAGTCCATTTACATTTTATGGAATAATTTTATTTGTTCTGCACTAGCTGGCTGGCAGAGAAATTGAACAATGTTTGGTGATATTTTAAAATCATAATTCCATCAGCAACTGACTTATGGAATCTAAATGTAAATCTGCAAATAAAAAGTGTTGTGTGCTGTATTTGGCCACTCTGAGGACTGATCCTTAACTTTTCCCCACCATTTCCCAGTAGACTTTTCCTGGGAAGTCAATTGTCCATTGTTCTGGCAAGCTTCTCTTCATCTTAAATTATGCTAACATTTAAAAGGAAAACTATGAAGGTTACAAAAAAATTTTAAAGATAATTCTTAAAAATCACAATAGTAAGAGTACTGAAACAATACAGAAATGTGGAGAGTAAAAAGTGAGTATGTTCTGTCATTGGAATATAGCCCTCGATATCTTCTCCCACACATACGATATTACAGAATACGACCTACACATATATGTATGCTTTACATAAAAAGGATATTCTGTGACTTTGTTTTTTAACCTTAACAGTAATACCATGACGTTCTTCTTTGTTGGTACATATAGACCTACTTCATTTTTTTCCAAAGATAGAGCATACTATATTTGATGTTTGATAAATGAAAAAAAAAACACCACAACAAACCCCAGTTGATGAGCATTTACTGTATATATGGCTGTGCATGTTTAATTCAAACTTGTCTTAAATTATGCAATTAATATATGTACAGGAATTTTTAAAAAAGATTAAACCATGTGTATGAGTCTTCTAGGCACATATCTGAACGGTGGTCCTTTTTAACAGTTGCTTTTATTTACATTTTCATTTTATTACATTTTATTACATTTTCAAGTCCTTGTGAGTACAATTTTAAACAATATACGTATGCATATACATTTATTTTATCAACTTCAGACCCTATGCATATGATGCCAGACTGCATTCAAGGAGATGCCAAACTCTTGGCATTCTTAAGAGAGTTGTTTTAAGATTTTCAGAATTCCCCTGATTCATTCATGCCTCTCTGTCACTTAATTTCTCTCTTAAAGTTCTGTTTAACTTTGAACTGTGATTCTCAACTGGGAGGCAGGGGAGTTCACTTTCCCCAGCCCACCAGCAGAGCCTATCAGATTCTCTGGAGAGGCCTTTTTCAAAGTACACAAGCCTTCCTTCCTGCCTCACATGGAAGCATGCTTACCTGGTTGAAAATCACTGCGTGTAATTTCAGAGGTTGCTTTGGGTGGATTGCGTAGCAGAGAAAAAACAAGTTAAGAATTATATATAAATATATGTAAGATATAGGGCGCCTGGGTGGCTCAGTGGGTTAAAGCCTCTGTTTTCGGCTCAGGTCATGATCTCAGGGTCCTGGGATCAAGGCCCACATCGGGCTCCCTGCTCAGTGGGGAGCCTGCTTCCCCCTCTCTCTCTGCCTGCCTCTCTTCCTCCTGTGATCTCTCTCCCTCTGTGAAATAAATAAATAAAATCTTTTAAAAAATATATATGTAAGATATATGTATATATGATATATATATTATATCTATATAGATATATATATCTATATCTATATATAGAGATAGATATCTATATATATATTATAGCTATCTCTCTATATAGACATAGATACATATATATAAAGGCCAAGGCCTGGTGAACAGTTCTTTTTTCAGGTTAAGGGGCATTATTGTCTTAGATCTCTTCATTGTCTGTTTATCCCATTATTCCATTATTGGCCCCAGCAGAGGACTCCTTCTATTCACTTTACAAGAGTTCCTGGGGAAGCATTAATGAACATAGAACATCAAACCAGCCATGTGGACGCCATAGCTTGGTGGGCTGTCTTCTGGGATGAGTGACGAGCCTCTGCATTCCAGACAAGGGCAATGTGTAGCCAGATGTATAGCCAGCAAAAGTACTGTCATGGGGCCCTTAGGGTTCAGGGGAATAGCTGAAACTCTGAGTATGAACTCTGTATGCCAAACCAAATCCCTCATCTTTCATATCTTTAAACCTGGTAAGAAATTCCTACAGGTCTGTGAGTCTGTCTATGTGAAGATTCATCTGACTTGGTAGAGTGGCGTCTAATAATGATGATGACAAGGATATGCATGTCTAAAGGGTTGGTTTCACGGTGCTTTGAGTTTTCACCACAGCCCATGAGGGTAAGTGAAAAGCCTAAGATGAGAAATGCTAATGGGGTTCTCTATCTGTTTTAACTGCAGACTGCAGCTGAATATGTAAAATCGAGACTCCCAGAGGCCCTTAAACAGCATCTTCAGGACTACGAGAAGGACAAAGAAAATAGTGTTCTGTCTTACCAGACCATCCTTGAACAACAGATTCTGTCAATTGACCGAGAAATGCTAGAAAAATTGACTGTTTCCTATGATGAAGCAGGTATGTTTGTCTTTAACACACACACACACACACACACACACACACACACACACACACTTTTTCTCCCTCCAGAAATGTCTTTATAGACTTTGGTTAAATTTAGGCCCTTTTCTGAGGTAGAAGATGAAGGGCAGACTGGATTCAAAGTTATATAACATGGATTAACAGTAAGTTTCTTCTTTGCAGTTTTAGTATCAAAAATTTCATCAAGAGGGTTCTAAAAATGGCTCTTAAATCAAATCCCTTTACAATTTTTGCTCTTTTTTAATGGAATTTTTCTGGCCTTTTGTGAACCATATGCTCTTATTGATTTAATCATTAACAGTGTCACTTCAGTTTTGGAAGCCAGCTAAACACTTTTACATCTGATAATCTCAGGATTGTTACTTGCTTCAGGTACTATTTTTTAATTTCAGATATTTTTCTTTTCTAAAGAGGTAGCCTTTTTTTTTTTCTTGAAGTTTCAAGCTGAACCTGACTTTCTTTTCCTTTAGCTCCTCAGATGAATTCTCACCCCTAATGCCCCATTGGAGACTTTGGCTCACTACATGCCATAAATTCATCCCATCCAGGGGAGTTTCTTAATGAAGGCATGGACAGACCTCCTTATAACACCATTTTAATCTATTCCAAGGTCTGTCAGCTAAAACCCAATTTTAGTGAAACCAGTACAGTATTACTTGGAATTTAGAAATCTTAAATAAAATTAAACTTTGGGGTGCCTGGGTGGCTCAGTGGGTTAAAGCCTCTGCCTTCGGCTCAGGTCATGATCTCAGGGTCCTGGGATCGAGGCCCGCATCGGGCTCCCTGCTCGGCAGGGCGTCTGCTTCCTCCTCTCTCTCTGCCTGCCTCTCTGCCTGCTTGTGATCTGATCTCTCTCTCTGTGTCAAATAAATAAATAAAATCTTTAAAAAAATTAAACTTTGGAGAAATATCCTGATTAAAATTGTCATTACTTACTCCTTCCTCCCCCAAAATGGAGGAAAATATAGGAAAATAGGTTGCTAATGGTCAGACATTGGTAATATTAATCCCCATTTTAGTACCAGGAACTTGTCTTTAGTTTCACAAGGAAGTTGTTGGTTTGCATTTTATTTTATTCCTTGTGATCTCAGCAGTCTCTGTGCTGACATTCTTAACATTTGATTTCAAGTTTGAAGAGCAAACAGAAGAGCAAATTTAAAAAGCAAACATCATGCTGCATACACCTAACCACTACAGCAATTTTCTAGTTACCGATCCATTCTCATTTACATTCCACCCTCCAAGCACTTTACATCCCTGTCAGACAGGATCCACACTTTTACCCCGAGACATCTCTACTTCTTCTCATTCTCCTTTGCTTATTAATTTTCCAGACACATTGACTTCCTTCTGCCTGTTATATGGTTAGTTATTTGATCTCTGTATTTGTCTTGTTTTAACATTCTTTTCTTTGGAATTTGCATTTATCTCCTCTCTCCTCCCTAATAAAAGAAAGTAAGGCTGTGATCAGTCCAATCAAAATAATATAAATATTCATAGAATCTTAGCGATCATAGAACTCATGTAGTCCATCCATTTCCTGTTCCCACAACCATTTTGTGCTGAGAAAACCGGGACCTAACTGAAATCACACACACTTCGATGTAGAGCTGGGACTCCAGCCTCCTAATTACTAATCAAGCTGGGCTTTCCCCACACTCATGCAGGCTCTCATTCCCTCAGAAGGTATTTGGTGAATGCACAGCAATACCCTAGGCAGTTGGAAGACAGAGGGAAGAGTGTCGACAAAGGTGGGGGAGGAATCTGACATGTAGAAAACACAGATCTTGCTTAAAGTCTAGCTGGGGAGCTAAAACATCTGTGTATGTCTTCTGGGGGAAAGTTCTTGAGGAATAGGGGCATAGGCACGTTCCGTCATAGCTGCAAGTTATCAGAGTTAAGCTGCCGCATGTGGAGTAAAGGAATAGTGAAAGTGGCTCAGATTTTCATCTGGGGCCAGCCTTAGTTATCCCTGAAGGACAAATGATGGTTTGGTGAAGAGAAGAGAGACATGTCTGTCCCTAGACCAGTATAAAATACCCTTAAGAGTGTTTTCTTGGCGTATAATGTTTGTGAAGACAGAGGGAAACTTTTAGAAAATGAAATTTTAAAAAACTGATCTTCAGACACTCTGAGAAATCAAGCAACATCTATTTGTTAACTCACCTACTCTGGGGTCAGTTTGCCCTTGGTCATTCCTGCATGAGGTGACACATTTTATGGGGGCTGAGTTTATGTATCTGAAAAATGAGGGTCACTGCATGTTGTCAGATCAAAAGGTCACTCTCTCCTCCTCCATTACCCATGTAACAAAGATTTCATTTAAAGAAAGAAGAGAAAATTACAAAAAAGATATTGCTATTTAACAAAAAAATATTTCATCATATTACAAAAGAATTAGGGTAGAAAATAGGTAACAAATATATATGTATATATATGGAGACTATATATATATCTCCAGTACCTTCAGATATAAACATCCTATACTAAGACACTCATCTGCTTCAACTGCTTAATTTCTCATGGTATCCCGGTTTTGATGTTCTCACATTCTGAATTCAGCTCTCCTGGTTTGAGGAAGTAGTTAATTGTTAATTGGACCCTAGCCTGGTCTCTAGAGAGGTTAATTTGTCTTTAATGCTCATCCACTGATAAATCAGTCTGAGTGACTTAATGACAGTTGCCACCATCTGTGGCTTCTAAACTTCTAAAAACCAATTAGTGAAAAAAATCCTCAGACGCTTGTCTGGAAGCATTGGTTTAGAACATTTTCTCCCTCCCTCCTCTTTCTTAGTCTTTTCTTCTCAGCATTCTCTCTTTCTTTTAAGTATACATACCTTAGTGCTTTACTCATCCACAGTTCAAATAGCTGACAACCTGATATACCTGAAATTTAGCAAAGAAATGGGGAATAAAGAAATGCCACCTGCAACCATACCATGTTGCTGAATTAATTCATGGATAAGCCCATTCAACAGGGGCTTTAGATTCTCACCTAGGATCTGTATATTTTTATTTTATATTGTTCTAATCAGTTAGGCTATATTTTTCCAATATTTTCTTTTTTAAAATTCTTTTTCTGACTTTGTTACATTTTTATTGCAAAAATAGAGATAAGTAGAATGGTATAAGAGAGTAATCATTATAAATAATCCTACCATTGTCAACATTTTGGTGTATTTCTCATCAAAGCATTTTTACAGTATGGTTGACATTCTGCAGTTTTATATTCTGCTTTCCTCACTTAACATTGGTACATAAGTGCTTCCTCATTTTATTAAAACATCTTTATGTGAAGATAATTTTAATGGTGGCACAGTATTCTCTTCTTGAATGTACTACTCACTAAACATTCTTCTACGATGTTGAGCATTTATGGTTTTTTTTTTGTTTGTTTCTGCTATAATGAATAATGCTGCAATGAATATGGTGGGCATTTGTCTGCATTTCATATTACTTTAGAGAATAGACTTTAGAAAACATGAGTTTAAAACTAGAATTAGAAGGTGGGGGAAAGGGATGATAAATGGAGCAGAGACACTGAGGGCAGTGAGGAATATGAGTAAAGAGTAAATCCATAGAAATACATAGAAGCAGTTGTCATATTCCCAGCATTGTACTATACTCTGTGAAATCAGCATTCATACTCCATATTATAGAGTTGACATCATTGATCTTCATAATATTGACCTTGACTCACAGAGAATGTTAATTATATTTTGTATATAAAAATAGGAATTGTGTGAACCAGTTTAGAAAGATTTTCATCCAAGTGGCTTATTTTTAAGTTTTGACAGGAATAAAGATGTTTTGTGGTATAATTGAAAGAGCTTTTGAAACCAGAAGACCCAGACTATATTCTAACTATTGCCAACCAGGTATATGATCTTGAGTGAGTCACCAAACCTTCCTAGAGCCCATTTTCCCATAAATCAAAGGCATAGGGGTGCCTGGGTGGCACAGTTGGTTAAATGTCCAACTCAGTTTCAGCTCAGGTCATGATCTCAGTTCAGGGTCATGAGATCAAGCCCTGCATCATGCTCTGTGCTCAGTGAGTAGTCTGCTAAAGTTTCTCCCTCTCCCTCTGCCTCTCCCCACGCTCACGCTCTTTCTCTCTAAAGTGTAAAAATAAATCATAAATAAATAAATCTTTAAATAAAAGACATGAGCAGGATCTTATAGATGTCTTCCACTTCTAAAACTGTAACTGGTCTCTTGACACAGGAAAGGTCAGGTTGCCATAGTTTCTGCAAAGTTGTATGTAGCCTCATCTTAAACCTTCTTCTTGCTCTATTGCTTATCTCTTGTCTTCTCACATAGCCTGTATAATTTGTACAGAATATCTGACTAAACAAAACAAAACAAAACAAAACAAAACCTCTCAGCTTTCCTGGCATCTGCACATGAAAATGCCTAGACATACTTTTTGTTAGTGGGGTGGGGAATGAGACTATAAGAGTCAAGCAAAACTAGGTTTTGGAAGGAGAGGTTTTGAGTCATCATTCATGGATCCTCATTAAGACAGCTTAGATATTTTTATTAACATTTATTAACACTGAGAAAAATTCAGAGTAAGAAGTAGGGTATATTTTGCATTTGATCTATGAATGCAAATTTTATTTGAATTGAAGTACAGGTTCATACACATTTCAGTAGGTTGGGTTTAGCATAGAGACATTTACAAAGAAAGCAGTGGCATGATTTGAGAAGAGATCAAAATAGCATTTCACACTGTCTCACAGTGTGATTAACATAAATTTTCTTAATTTGTCATTGTGGGCAAAAGTTAAATAGGACTGAAATTGCAGAAGAGGGAATCTTTTCTTGTATTATTTATTTTTATGTTGGTATATTGTTCATATTTCTCTAAATAATCTCAAATTGTTTTTAAGGGGTTTTTGGTCTGTTTTGTTTTTTATCCCGGGCATGAATAAATAACCTACCTATTCTCTTGTTAAGGATAAAGAAGTGGGGCTGGTAATGCCTTATACCTGAAGGAATTGTGAGGAGAGTGGGTCCAGTTATTTGAGAATGGTATTCTCTACCTTGCACTCAGGAACCCTAAGGCATGGGAAACAGGAGTAAAGAGCTGCCCACCTCCTTCTCTGGGGAACAGCCAAATGCACCAGCAGTGGGTGGCCTGCCCAGTCATGCCGTCTTGCTGCAGGCCACGGACAGTTGCCAAAGTTGCTGATTACAGCTTCTTCTCAGAGTTAAACCTAAGACGAGTAAGGATTTTATTTCTGTTCTGACAGTTCACTAGAAACCCATATAGCTTTCCGACGAGCATATGTTTCCACCTCGTAGAAAGAGCACTTACAAGTAGAAAGTGAACCAGATAGTGCAGATGAGAGAAGGAGAGAACTCAGCTGGCTGTTTATGGTGTTCATTTGGGTATCAGGTAAAGCTGGGGACCTGTAGATCCATTTACAAGTGTCAGACAATCACATACAACTTTCCCAGAGGAGGTGAGGAAGAAAGAGCAGCATTAATTTTTCAGCCTTGGCTTTGTGATTCCCTGATGCAGCTCTGCATTAGAAATTCCCGGGAGCTGTGTCCAAGCAAAGCTACCTGCCGTGAAGACACACCGAGTACTATAATGTACATTTTGGAAAAATAGCTTTTAAAAAGGGTGGAGAATGTGCTCTAAGCAGTTTAGGAAGTAGCCAGAGGGTTACCTCCTATTGAGCTTATGTTATTCTTCTTAAAATAGACGGTACCTAAAAGTTACACCTACGATTTAATTGAGCCATTAGTGTCAGAGTAATCAGTGATCTCAAAAGGAAAGCCATTTACTGTCATGGGGAAAAAAATGAACACCTATCGGGAAACCAAACCCAGGAAAGAGACTGTGAATTATTTAGGGCCCTTTCGGGTTTTCTAAGAACATAAAAAATGCAGTAAAAGGCATTTGCAGGAAGTTCTTCACGCTAACAAATAGAGTGAGTTTCTCAGTACGGTTCTCGAACATGTCCTGAGGGAAAGAGTAGCACTAAGGTTTCCTTACATTATATCTTCAATCAGGATCTCATTTCTGGGCTCAAAAGATACTCTTGCTGGAGCCTTGATGACAGGATTTGGAAAAAAGGGAAAAACTAGAGACCCAAAAGAAACTTATTAAGGGAAATTCAGTATTCGTTGTGTGACCTCTGACACCAACTTCTGAATTTCTTTCTTCCTTTTTTTTTTTTAAAGTAGGCTCCATGGAACTCAACACTGGGCTTGAACTCATGACCCTGAGATCAAGACCCAAGCCCCAAGCTGAGATCAAGAGTCGGATGCTTAACCGACTGAGTCACCCGGGCACCCCCCCAACTTTTGAATTTCTGTAAAACATTAAATCTGTTTTATTTTCCCATTATAAGAGTAATAGAAATACATTTTAGGACATTTTTTAATGGCAAAATAGAAAAGATAATCTCTAATTCTACCACTTAAACGTAACCACCATCTTTAGCATAATTACTTTCATTCATTTTTCTCTGTTGGATTTTAGTTCTTTATGCCCAATTAGATATATATTTTTTCATTGAAGACTGAAATGTAGTCATATTTCTCTAGGCTCTTTTAAACTACTCGTAAAAGTAATTGGCAATGGTTGCATAAGAGCCTATTGAGTGGATATGCCATAGTTGCCATTCACATAACCTTTTAATATTTCCAGCACAGTGCCTCCATTTTTTACCATGTTTCAGTTCTCATCACCATGTAGAATCCCTGAATTTGGAGGTCTGTGAAAAGATGAGAATGGTAGTATTATTAACAAAAACATAATGAGGACTTTTGTAGTGCAGCCAATTATTAGTCATTTAACAGTGGGAGCAGAAGACTAAAATAGGTAGTCAGTATCCACTTATAAACTGAGAACTCTCTGGCCAAGGATAACAATTTTTTTAACCATGCTTATTTGAATTTTAGTTATAATTCTTCCATTTCCCCCTTTTTATCATGGATTTCAAAAGTCAAAAGATATGGGGTCAGGGAGTATTAACAAAGTGACTTTGACATCTACAAACTAGAAAAGTCTAGGCGCTAGCTGTTGGAAACTATCCAGACATGTGATCTACGAGCCCTGGGGCCGGTCTCCATGTCCGTGAAGGGACATTGCCCCCTCTCTGCTTGCTTTCTTCCACTGTTAAAAAGGACATTGCATTAGGTATTTTCTTCAGTTGCTCCCAGCTTTACCGATATGTGATTCTACCTTAGTTCATTTGACATTCATTTGCTTATTCGTGTATTCACTCTATAAACATTGAGCGTGCAAGCCAGGCATGGTGCCTGCCACTGGGAATGCCCAGATGACCATGTGGTCCTTCACTGCAGGTGTGTGTGTGTGTGTGTGTGTGTGTGTGTGTGTGTGTGTATGCAGAGACAGCAGTAGAAACATAGAACTAGAGGACAGTGCAGTCAGTGCTATAGAGGGTGTGTTGGGAAGACAGTAAATGTGTAGAGGAGGAAGGATTTAGGTTTGGGATGAGGAAATGTTCTTAATCAGAAAATCATAAGAGAATCCCTAAGCCTCTTAAGTAACGTCAGTTGCATTTTTAAAGGCAGCCTTTTTGTGACTAATGTTTTATTTCTTCTTCGCTTCCTGTGATTATGTGCCAGTACCTATTCTTGCCCTCTGCCATAGTGTCACCTTCCACATTTTACTTTTTTTTTTTAAGATTTATTTGTTTATCTGAGAGAAAGAGAGAGCACACATGCACACATGCGAGTTCGGGAAGGGACAGAGAGAGAATCTCAAGCAGACTCTGTGCTGAGTGTGGAGCCCTACACGGGACTCCATCCCAGGACCCTGAGATCATGACCTGAGCCAACACCAAGAGTCGGATGCTTAACTGACTGAGCCACCAGGGCACACTCGCCTTCCACATTTTAAATATTCCTCCCCAACTAATATTAATTAGTTTAATGAATTAGCTTATATCAATATATTGTTAGCATTGCCTGTTTTCTTATGAGATCTCCAAAATTCAAAGAAAAGATAATCCAGACTGAATTTTGTAAAAGCAGTATGGTGGGGAGTTATTTTTTAAAAAATCACGTTCCCCAACTTCATCTTGCATTTTTTAACATAAAGCCTCATATCCACTCTGAAAAGACATTGCTCCAAGTTTTGTAGTGTACAGAATCAAATTCTAGATTTTGAAGAACTTTGCTGAGAATACTGGAAACCGCAAGCTAGCATGGAGATTTAGAATCAGGAAGGGGCACCTCTAGTGATTAAACCATTTCAGTGGAGCTGTGTTTATCTTTCTAATCAAGTTGTCATTGTTTGCCACAAGGGAAGCAATGTTATTACCTGCTCTAAAGTAGTATTTGATTACGAGGACCGAAGAAAATGTGGACACTTCAAAGAAAATAATTGTACCAGGTGGTCACAATTTAGACGACACTGGCCAGCCAGAGACAGGCTGCTGATACTCTCTGGATCTCCTTCTCTCTGCACTATTGGAATTTTGTAACCAAGACGCTACAGACTTTGTTGGAATGCTTGTAATAAATTTTAATGAGATCCAAGTTAATTGTAAAACCTTCAGTCTGTAGGGAAAAATAGGATAGTTTTTGAAGTGCCAGAATTTCTAATGTACCGTGACCGTCCATTTGCAGTAGCAAGATGTAAGCAAAATGCATCCTCTGGCTGACTTTCAGACTCGGAAGATCTGTAATCATAGGCAGCTGGACTGCTGTTTAATGTCATTTTGCAAGAATGTTAAATTTAATCTTTGGGAGCTACTAGACCCTCTGAAGTTTCATTTGGTAAATTGCCTTCTGAAAGGCACTGTTTTCAAGCCACCTTCTCTTGCCCTAAGGAATTCTCTGTGTATTTCTTTCTTTAGTTAACATCCTTGTCTCAAGGCTGTGTGGCTTAGGCCATTCTGAGGAGGTTTGATGAAGAATCTCTGCAGTACCTCCCCTCAAGAGGCACCTGAATGTGCTCTCGTCATTCTGTCATCAGTCCCGGGGGACTGTAAATCAACCACAGAGAGATCACGAGGACTAACACTGTTCCTCCCACACACACGTCCACTGTGTACCAGGCTCTGGCTAAGTGCTGAGAGTCTAAGCAATGGGGAAGGACAGCCGACTTAGAAGTCTTTTCCTTTTGAATTTATTGCTAGTGTTGACTGTTGTCTCTATAAATCCATCTTCTAAGTGAGGCCTTAGAAATCTAAGATCTAAGTGAGCCTCTCCAAATGACACCTTAACTAGTTTCTTCTTTACCTGAGTCCAGGCTTTCCGTTCCTCTGATCTCAGTCCTCCTCATTCAAGGAGGTAACACAAATGGCACTCTTGTTATTTGTATCCTACTTGCTTCCTCAGAGTTTGATTTACATACGATCAATATATATACCCGTACAATGATGATGTTCCAATAAAAATAGAAAAGCAAGGCCAAAAAAGAGAAGGCAGCAAATGTACTAACATAAAGAATAGACAAAATAAAAACATTTTTCAGTGGGGACAATGTCTTTTCTAGTACTTGAGCTTAGGTAGACTTTTTCAAAAGGCACCTTGTAAACAGGATATTGAACAATGTTATCTCAGCCTGGGTTCCCTTAAAGCAGAGCCTAGAACAAAAGCCTTGAGTGCAGATAGTTAATTTAGAATTCAATCCCAAAGAACGGGAGTGAGGGACTTTGGGAGTGAAAAAGGAAGCAAAGGAGAAGAGAAACAAGGAAAAACTAATATGAAGACACTCTATGGAGTTGGCCTCCCCGGAGGCTTACTGCAGCTTATGCCTACAAAGGAAGCTTGTGAACTGCGTCCCAGAACCATCCACCAGGAGGGGAAGGGGAAGCATGTAGCTACTAGTCCCACTCCTCATTTGTCAATGGTAGAGCCACGACATGAACTTCTCCGCACTTCTGGTTTACCTATGCCTGAGTGTTGAGTGGATTCGGCAGGCTTCCCACACCTTGGCATTAGGGAAGCTCCTGGGAAGGAAGCAAGTGAGAAATGGCTCAGGGCAAGGTTGTATCTGGGCAGAACTGGTCCCTGCACCAGTGACCAGGTTAAGAGGTAGGACCAAGAGAATGCAAAATGATAGGTAGATGTCCCATATGAACACAACAAATGAAATCTTAAAAACAACAACAACAACAACAACAAAAACTTCATAAGAAACACATGTGAGTTTGTCTTATTGTCATTTCTTGCATAACAACCATCTATAAAAGCCAAGGATACATTATTCATGTTTTTCAAAGCTCTGGTATAGCATGTGGCTCTACCCAATCCAGAGAGTGTTCAAATGCATTTATAGAAAAATCTAACAGACAGCAGAAGACAAAAAGAGAGGGTATTTTATTTGATGTAACAGTTGGCAGCTTCCCAGCTCAAACCAAAATAATTGTCTAATCCTCATTATTATGGCTAATGAATTCAAGTACCTGGGCTCTTCAATCTGAGTGGTACAGTGAGATCCTGCCTTTCACATGTGTAAAAATTAATTATCTTCCATAGATAACTCACAACAGTGGCTACTCTGGAGAGGAGAAGCTGGGAAAACGACTTACATTTTTATCCTCTTGTTGTTTTGTTCAAATTTTTAACTTTGTTCATGCAATTTTCTATTTTTTTTTAATTTCCAAAAAATAAATAAAACTAAACAAACCTTCCTAGTACATTTCCCCTTATCTTTAATGCTGGAAATAGAATATAATAAGGCTGAAAGCCATTCTCCTTGTTTTCAGTAAAACTTTTCTCCCCTAAGTCATCATGTATATCCCTGGAATAAGTCAAGAAAGGAACTCAGCAACAAGGTCAGCCATCATGGAACTGCAATGTCAAGGTCAGAGAAGGTCAGTAGTGAGACCAGCTCAGTACACCTAGGCTCCAGGGCTTCTACCATAGGGTTCTTGGAAGTCTTTTTGCCTTGAGCCAGCATTGGTACCAGAGTGCAATGAGAGCTAGCCTTATTGGGGGGAAAAAAAAGTTTACCTGGAAGAGAACAGGACTCATGGGCAGTGAGCTGATGTGGACTCTTTTTTTTTTCTTTTGTTTTGTTTCAAATTTTTATTTAAATTATAGCTAAAATATAGTGTAACATTGGTTTCAGGAGTAGAATTTAGTGATTTATCACTTACATATATCCCCCAGTGCTCATCACACAAGTGCCCTCTTTAATACCCATCACCCATTTAGCCCATCCCCCACCCACCTCCCTCCATCAACCCTCAGTTAAGAATCTCTTATGTTTGGTTCCTTCTTTCTTTTTCCCCCCCTTCCCCTATGCTCATCTGTTTTATTTCTTAAATTCCACATATGAGTGAAATCATATAATTGTCTTTCTCTGATTGACTTATTTTGCTTAGCATAACACCCACTAGTTCCATCCACTTCATTGCAAATGGCAAAATTTTGTTCTTTTTGATGGCTGAGTAATATTCCAGTGTGTGTGTGTGTGTGTGTGTGTGTGTGTGTGTGTGTGTGTGTGTGTGTGTGTACCACATCTTCTTTATCCGTTCATCAGTTGGTGGACACTTGGGCTCTTTCCATAGTCTCTGGCTCTTGTTGATAATGCTCCTCTAAACATCAGGTGCACTTGCCCCTTTTAATCTGTATTGGATTCACCACTTTCTGATCTTACTCCCTGGTGGTTGCCTCTGCTTCACCTAAGCTTGATTTTCCTGTGTCTGACAAGTTACCTGACTTGCTGCTTTTCTTGGCCTTTTAGTCTGATTCTCTTTTCCAAACTATAGCCAAACCTCTACTGATTTTCTTGCAAGGAAGTATAGCACAATGAAAAGAGCCTAGGCTTTGAAGCCAGACTGGCATCAAGATAATTCCTTATGATAATGTCATGCCTTATGGGGCTTTTCATGAGGATTAAAGATAATGTATAGAAAATGAGAGACAGGGTAGATGGTCTAACAGTGATGGCCTTTCTATTACTACCTTTGCTGTTACCTAACTTGGCATATTTTTAGTTTGGTATACAGGGGTAGAGAGGATTCAAGGTAGAGAGGATTACCTATCTTCTACTGTGCATAAACTAACTTCCCACAGGGGGCACAACAGAAACCAGCAAAATGCTGGCTCTGTCAACCTCCTCTTTCTTCCTTGTGCTGTCCTGAATGGAAAAGCAGTGCCTTAAGTGTATTGGTACTCTGTTTTTGTTTTTTTTTTCCTAATGCTGTGTATTAGTTATCTCTTGCTGCGTAACAAATCACTCCAAAACTTAGCAGCTTTAAACAATAACTGTTTATCATCTCACACAATTTCTGAAGATCCAGAATCCTGGTTGGTTTTCTTGTGAAGTCGTAGTCAAGTTGTCAGCCAGGGCAGCAGTCTCTGAAGGCTAGGGTAGAAGTACTGCTTTGCAGCTTATGGCTCTGGGCCTCAGTTCTTTTCCCATGGTCTCTCCATAAGGCTGTTTGCTATGAGGTTTCCCTCTAAGATCTCTAAGAGAGAGCAAGGGAGTACCCAACACTGAAATGGCGGTCTTTTATAACCTAATATTGAAAGTTACATACCATGGTTTCTACCATATGCTATTGGTCACTAAGACTGACTCCAACTCAGTGTGGGAGGGAACCACACAAGGGTATGAATACCAGGAGGTGGGGATCACTGGGGGCATCTTGGAGGCTACGTACCAGTCTGAGTTGTAAAAATACCTACTCTTAACTCAGCCAACTCTTTCGCCTCCCTTCCCTATTATCACCTGTCCTCTCATTTTCTCATCCATACCTTCATCCCACTTCCCTTAAGTCCAAAGCCAGAGCATTCAGCCCCACACCCAGCATTAGGATGGTCCTAGGATTGTTTAGACTCAGCATTCTTTCCCACAACTGCAGCTTGTGTTTCATTTGACCAGTGTCAATGCCATCAATGTGTCAGTTGTTAAATATTTTGAATATTACTTCTGACTCCTCTCATTCACAATGACATTTCCTTCTAGAACTTCCTAACACAATGCCTAGTAACTTAGTCCGTTCAGGCTGCTATAACAAATGCCACAGACTGGGTGGCTTATAAACAACAGAAATTATTTCTCACAGTTCTGCACACTCTAGAGTCTGGGATCAGGATGTCAGCATGATCCTGTAAGGGCCCTCCTCTTGCTCACAGACTTCTGACTCCTCATTGCATCCTCACACAGTGGAAGTGGCTAGGAAGCTCTCTGCCACTTCTTTTAAAAGAGTAGTAAGCCCATTCCACAGGGTGCTGCCCCTGTGACCTAATCACCTCCCCAAATGCCCCATCTGCAAATACATCATATTAGGATTTCAACATGAGAATTTGGCGGGGAGGCAAATATCTGGGCCAGAGTCTTCAGGTATATCTGCAGGTGTGAAACTGAAGCTTTGTTTTCACAGCAGTATCCTAATTGCTTCAAGATGAAGGCATTGGGAATGCCTGGGTAGCTCAGTTGGTTAAGCATCTGCCTTCGGCTCAGGTCATGATACCAGGGTCCTGGGATCAACCCCTGCATCACGCTCCCTGCTCAGCAGGGAGTCTGCTTCTCCCTCTTCCTTTCTCTGTCCCCTTGCTGGTGCTCTCTCTCTCTGGCAAATAAATAAAATCTTAAAAAAAAAGATGAAGGTGCTGTTCTGTAGTTGGTAGTAGTTTCTGTCTCCTTCATCATTCCCTCACTTTTCTTTGTTTCTTTCCTTTAGCTGGCTATGTTCTAAAATTCATCACATTTGAATTTTTTGTATTTATTAGATAATTTGAGGACCTATTCTGTTTAATCAGAGAAATTATTACATTTGACCCAGCAGTTATCCTCAGTGAAGAGTTTCCTCTCCTTTATTGCTTCTTGGCTGCCTCTTCTTTTGTGTAGAGAAAAAGTAAAGAAGCAAAAATGAAGTCACTGAATATCTTATTTGTCTTTTCCACTTTTTACTATTCCATAATTTCCCATGCTTGTGGGATTCCCCTTTCCTGCCAAATTCCCACCTCAGATTCTTTGCTCCTAGAGAAAACAGGAGTAAACAAGTGAGTCTCTCATTGTGTCAGTGTTAGTGCAAGAAGAGGATGGAACTAACAAGTAACTTTCCCCCATGTCCTAGAAACTGCTTCATTGTGGCAGTTTTTTTTAAAGATTTTTTTTTAGATTTTTAATATATTTTTTAAAGATTTATTTATGTATTTGAGAAAGAGAGAGAGAGCGAGAGAGAGAGAGAGAGAGCGCGAGAGCACACAAATGAGCAGGGGAAGGGGCAGAAGAAGGGGGAGAATCTGAAGCACACTCCCTGCTGAGTGCAGAGCCCCACAGGGGGCTCTGTCTCGGGACCCTGAGATCATGACCTGAGCCGAAATCAAGAGTTGAATGCCAAACCAACTGAGACACCCAGGTACCCTTGTGGCTAGATTTTTAAAAAAATGTTTTGAGAAAAGTGTTCTTTTTGACAGAATATGTGTGTGTGTGTGTGTGTGTGTGTGTGTGTGTGTGTGTGTGTTTTAACCTACCACTCTTTTAAAATTGCTTTCTGATCCACAAGAGATTCATTCTGAGATTAAGCATTAAAAGAGCTAGGGAAAAATTAAAATGCCCTCACTGAATTAGAGATGTGTTTGATTTTTGCACTTAGACTTTACTTATCTGAAGGGCTTCATGTGTTTTAAAATCATACCTGAAAATGTTATGGGCCTGGTGTAATTGCATTTGCAAATAAAATGTGGGAAGGTCGAGTGCTCAGAGTACAATTAGGCGCGTTAATTTTCCCTTTTGGATGTAATGTCAGACGTCAAGCCTCTTCAGTTGACTGTACTTCCTTGTAAACCTTACCCTGTAGGGGAAATCAGTATTCCAGAGCCACCAAAGAAAATGAGCTTGTCTAAAAATAGTTGCCTGTTGATAAGATTTTAGCAGATTTCTTTTTTTTCCTTTGTAATATGAAAGCTTTACAAAATTGAATGAGGTTATACCTGACAGATGTGGTCAAGTCCACTTCTAATCTGTAAATCCCTGAGTAGCTGCAGTTGATTTAATTTTTAAATGGCTATTTTGAAGTCGTACTAGATTTATGACCTCCTCAGCATTTTCTCTACTTTTAAGCATTTGGGGGTACTCAGTTTCATTCTGTGCTTTGGTGACACTGTTCACTGGTGTCCACTGGGTCCTACTTACTAGAGTCTCAGGTGAGTTTCTGTTTTGCCATGCTTTTATTTGTCAGGAATTGTTTTTTAACACCCTAAAATAATAAAATTGTGTTTACTGTAATACTCTATGTTAGTGGTTTTCAACCAGGGACAGTTTTTAACACATTTACCCCATGTCCTGACATTTGACAATGTCTAGAGGCATTTTTAGTGTCACAACTAAGGAGGAGGAGTCAGTGGGAAGGACCAGTGGTATCTAATGTGTAGAAGCCAACAATGCTGGTAAAATGTGCTGGAATGTACAGGACAGCCCTCACAGTAAAGAATTATCTGGCCCAACATGTTGATAGTGCAGTGGTTGAGACCTGCTTTAGAGCAGGTATTCTCAACCTTTGTGGCATATTAGAATCATTTGGGGGGTGTTTATGCCCCAACTGCACCCAGGCCGATTAAATCAGAATCTCTGAGCAGTGGGACCCAGACCTCAGTATTTTTTAAATCTCCCCAGGTGATTCCAGTGCACAGCCAAGGTCAAGAGCCGCTACTTCAGAGCAAACAATTTTGGAGAGCAAGTCTAACGTAGGGCATCATCCCGGATAGTTTCCTTACTAAAGTACCTGAAAGGTACTTATTAAAATGTGGTTTGATGTATGGGCAATGTCCCATTATAGTATTATTGTGAAGTTCAAGTGAATTTGCAGTAACTTTTTACATTCTCTAAAGCCAGCACTTAAAACGTGAAGAACTTCTATTCTTATCGCCATATTGGCAGTTGGTTTTCCCTTGGTTCTGTGTAATAAAATATGTTCTTTTCTCCTGCTGGTAAGTGGAGATAACAAGTATTTACTAGTAGCTTTAGTCAGGGAAGTTCACTCCGTTAACATTTGGGATGTTTGGAGCATTGGAGATTTATTTTTCTCGAAGGTCTCTGATGTGTTTTTATGACTTGATGAACAAGTCTCATTTTTGGCACCTATCTGAATCCATGTGCGAGGCAAAGGAACTAAATATCTCTCTAAGACTATTTGTTTTGAGTGTGTCCCCCACATCACTTTCTTAACCATGTTCTCACTGAAAACCAAATTTTCAAATGCATAGACAGTCACTCTAAACTCTAAACAAATAAATATTCTCTAAGTATTTATAATGTATATTTTTTATTAATGTATAATTTTTTATTTTATTTTAGATGCCTGTGTTGATGGCACAGGTTCTCAGGGAACCCCAAACCGGCTCCCAAAAAAACCACAAATGCATCTCAAAGCTTTTGATAGTTAAGGGTAAATTGAACAATTCTTAGTGATGTATTATTTCGTTGAAAGCATTCCATTTATAAAAATCAGCACATGCTTGCCTAGGGGATGATAAAACTGTCCTTGTCCACGTTTGTCCCAAAGCCTCATGGGAGATTAGGTTGTCCATCTCCAACTCCTTTGAAGGAGTAGAGTGTGGTGTAACTCATGGAGAGCCATCTGAAATTTGGGTCACTAACCTGCTCTTCTACCTGTGTCCCATAAGCCAGTCAGTAGGTGCTGGACAGCAGTCAAAAGGCATGAGAATAAGGAAGTGACCACAGAGCCCAGGGGCTGTCCATGTTCTGTTGGTTTGTCAGGTTCCTCAGGCAGGACAAGAAGAGGCCCAGTTTTCCTGGGGCCTAAGGCTTACATAGTTTGGAGAACCCTCTTTAGGAAAAAAGAATAAAAATCTGGGACAAAATGCAGATTTTTTTAGAATGAGAAAAGAAATCACAATAAATTACAAATTTAAAGAGGTAACAAATACCCAAATATTACAGAACCTAAAACATAACATTTTTATTTTTTATTTTTAAAATATTTATTTATTTACTTGAGAGAAAGAGAGCAAGCATGAGTGGGAGGGGCAAAAGGAGAGGGAGAGAGAATCTCAAGCAGATTCCGTGCTGAGCGTGGAGCCCAATGCACAGCTTAATCTCACTACCCTGAGATCACAACCTGAGCTGAAACCAAGAGTCAGACTCTTAACTGACTGCACCACCCAGGTGCTCCCCAAATAATAATATTTTTATTAATTGCCTAATACATGCTTTAGTCTGACGTATGCTTTATTTTCCCCACACTTTTGGCATATTCCTTGTTTACCTCTTCCTATAATGATGTGTTTGTAACATTATTTCCTCTAGAGGGACAAAGAAGATAACTCAGTCTCTACTTTAGAATGGTTGAACAAAATTTGAAGGATTTTATTTTGTTTTGTTCTTTAACTGATGTTTTAGAAAATCTCCTTCAGCTTTTCAACTCGTTATTAGTAATGTCATGTCAATTTTGAGAATTGCTGCCAAACCTGGGAAAACCACTATCAGAGTTTCTTACATGCATGAGCTGGAAGATTTTAGGTCATTTGAAGTTTTCTGATGCAATGGTTAATCACAAATATTCCTTGAATTTATAACACTCATAAAGCGATTGGTTATTATTGTCCTTGTTGTAATGGTGCATTATGAGTGTTATTTATCTTCACTGAATGTCAGATTACCAATAAGAATGTACTGAGTGTAATGGACCGAGGCCATTTTTTATTATTATTATTTTATTTTGAGAGAGAGAGAGGGAGCAAGCACAGGAGCAAGGGGAGGGGCAGAGGGAGAGAGATAATCTCAAACAGACTCCACGCTGAGCACAGAGCCAGACCTGGGGTTCAGTCTCACAATCCTGAGATCATGACCTGAGCTGAAAATCAAGAGTCAGCTGCTTAACCAACTGAGCCACCCAGGCGCCCCTGAGCAAGGTCATTTTAGGTCAAAAGAGAGCAATACTATGATCTGGCCAAGGCATGGTGTCCAGTTTGGATGCAGTCTACTGTACAAGTAGGGCGGCGGTGGGGAACAGGACTAGGAAGGTGTTCTGGAACCAGGCAAGCAAGGGGGAAAGTGTCAAAATTGGCAGGTGCCTCAGGATAGACTATCTGGTGTGCTTTTAATTTAAGAAGTGCAAGGCCATTGGTGGACCATGGAGCATATGAAAGCCTCATGGTGTAGTATTAGTGTCACTGGCCTAAGAGCCAGCCAAATTCTGATTTGAATCCTTGCTCTTCCCCCGATGGGCCTGTGAAAACTTGCTAGCAAAACCTAAACTATATGTGAAAGTAACTGCAAGCCACATAAATATATTTCACTATCCTCAAACTTGATAAATCCTCGACTCAAGTGCCCCTTAGCTAGCTCCCCACTGGAGGCTAATCTAACCTCCCTCTATACAGGGAAAATATAACCAAGGGCTATTAGAGTAAAAACAGACAGTGGTCTTACCTGATTATTTCTTACTTCAAATATCTTCTCCAGATTTTCCAAAAACATATGACAGGCCCTTAGAAAGGGCTTGTCCCCAAGGATGGGCCCTCAAGTTGAAGCTGCATTAACTTCAAGTAAATCTGCTTCTAGTCAGGGCTGATTCTTTCCCTCCTCTACGACTTCAGAATTAGACAGGCGATTTTTAATACAATTATATAGGCAGTTACTGTCCTTTCTGACAGTAATGTTGGAAAGATATACTCTGATTACATTTTAGACTAGGTCATAAAACCCAAGCAAAGGAATATAAATGTCTGATATTAAGACTCAGGCAGAAGAAAGGATGATTATTCAGGGCAGGCCAGGATCGAACACCAGTCACAACATGGCCAGCCACCCCCTACATCCAAAAGTGAGAGTTGATGATAGAGAAAAGTCTAAAGGGTGCAACAAATGCATCATAGTTTAAGCAGTGGTTGATCTTTCGGTTTCTAGAAGAAAGTAGAGCTGTGGGAATAGGAGGCCCATAGCAACTGGATTCTGGGTGGTGATATTTTGTCCTGAATCACACACGTATGAACCCTGCCCCAGAGACCTATTTAGCTGTGGGAAGCAAAAGCTAGGGAAAGGCACTGATTAGTATGTTAAAATCATGCCTACAAAAAAAACCAAAACAAACAAACAAAAACTGTTTGCATATCTTCTAAAAGAATTTTGAAAACTACAGAGTCTTCTTGCACATTTATAAGTTGACATGTAAACCTTTACACCATAAGTTTAAATAGTGACAAAGGGTATAATTTCTGGCATATTACATATAAGCTTTAAATATTTTAATCCAAATCTTGATTTAGATCATAAAATTTTGAGAAATGGCTACATTTTAGCTTATTGTTAAAGTCAGTCCTCACTGTCAAACAAAAGGGCCAAATCAGACTTACTTTTCTATCAGAAAATGCCTGTTTTCATTTTTCAACTTAAAGATATGAAAACAGTTCTCTATAAAAGTCATCCTATGTCTGAATTCTCATTCTAAGATTGATAGCTAGATGATGGATGAATGGATACGTGCATAGAAGGGAAGAAAGGAGGATTGAGGGAGGGAGGAAGATGGATGGATAGATCATCATCTGGGTGACACATCGCCCTAAATATGTCTGCCAGGTGAAAGAATGCACTTTCAAATTCTTCCTTTGACCTCCAATAAGTTTTTATACTCTGAGCAATGTTACGTTGTAAAATTCTGTTGAATGTGGGAAATACTGTTCTTTTGCAATGTGGGAGGAGGGCAGATATGAAGGAAAGATGGGAAAGGAGAACCATCTCAGGCTGAACAAAGTTACGACAGAAATATCTGGGGAATGAGATCTGAAATTGATTTCATTAAAACAGTGTGCACATGTCTTCTGGGAAGTTTTTGTATATCCCTAAAAGTAAAATTAAAGATAAAAAGCAATAGCTTTTTACCTGACAGAACATCAGAGTCAGAGACATCTAAGGGGAGACTACCTAGATAAATATGTTTTTTAAAAAAGATTTTATTTATTTATTTGTCAGTGAGAGGGAGAGAGCCAGAGAGAGAACATAAGCAAGGGGAGTGGCAGGCGAAGGGAGAAGCAGGCTCTCCACTGAGCAGGGAGCCCAATGTGGGACTTGATTCCAGGACCCTGGGATCATGACCTGAGCTGAAGGCAGACACTTAGCTGACTGAGCCACCCAGGTATCCTGATAAATATGTTTTGATACATTTCTCAGTACAGGAAGAAATTTATGCAGATCCGACAGTGATAACTGCGGTCTCATATCATAATCTCTTAGATAATATTTCAAAGTTTAGTTAGACTGTTGGAATAAGGGTTCCTACTTTGACCCAAACTGGCTTTAAATCCTGCCCCAACCAGTTATCAACTGTATAACTTTGGGATAATTACTTAATTTTTCCAGTTAATAGTTTCCTCATCTGTAAAATGGAGCTAATTAAGAATGGCACTGACAATATAGGATTGCTGTTAAGATTAAATGACATAATACATGTAAAACAGTGTGCAGGGGTTCCATGCATGGGATTTATTTATTTGTTTTTTTGTTTGTTTATTTGGCTTAGAGAAGAAGGAGTGGATATTTTTTTAAAATTGGTCCCTAATATACAAGATAGACATGCATCTGAGGACAACGGAGAGGATGTGATAATGTCATGCTAAAAATGCCTTCTGATTCACCACCTGGCACATCCCAGACCTCAGGACAAGTTTCTCAGAGCTTGGAGTATTAGGTAGGCTTTCTTGAGGAAAGAGAGAACTTACAAGGTGAACATTAGCAAGAGAAGGTCTGGGTTCCCCACACTCCAGCACCCCATAAAGAGTTGTGTCCCTGGGCAGGGCCCTCTACTGGACACGTCATACTGTCTATATTATAAAGAAAAACCCCATCTTCTCACCCCACATTATTTTCCCTTTTCTGTGAGCAAATGTGAGAGATCCTTCTCAGTCATTGGAACTCAAACTTCTCAAGCAATATATAGATTTAGATACCAGCTTTTTACAGTTGTTGTCTGGGAATACCAGCTTCCCAGCCACTGGAGACCTTGGGCCATGGGAAGTTGTAGCCCACCTGGCTGCAGGAAGAAACTCCAGATACTATGGGAAGCTGAGTTTGGGTGAAACCTTCCTGCTGAGAGAATCCTTAGTCCTACCTAGCTCATCATCAGGCAATCACAGTGAGACCTCAGTGTCACTTTTGGACAGTGCTGCTCCTCCAATCACAGGTATCATCTGTCCTCTGCTTAACTCCTCATCTGCATCTGAATTCTGATGGGAACAAGGATTTGGGCAAGAAACATAAAGGAATTTAAAGTGTCTCTCTTGTGGGAGACTCTGGGCATTGTTAGTGGTGCTTTATAGTAGAGAACCAATTTTACCCCACTGCGTGGGACTCTCTATCCTAAGAACCCTGAGGTTCCATGAGAATTTGCAGTTTGGGTAACACCTTTGTCATGGAGAACTTCATGATGAGCATTCCCTTACAGTATGTTGTATTACAAGGAAGGAATCTGTTCAGATTATCTCAAGGAAAAAGGGAGAATTATTAGAAGAATAGAATCTTTGGGGGGCTTAAGGAAAAGCTAAATAGGCAGAGCTAGAGAAGGATATAATGAAGGCAGCTCTGGAAACTCTCATAAAAGGATGCAGATCTTCATTCTGGGGCACTGACATGCATGTGTTTGGGTGTTTAGTTACTAGTGCTATGTAACAGACCACCCCAAGCTCTGTGTGTGTGTGTGGGGGAACCTCACAACATTTTATTGTGCTTATGGATTCTAGGGGTCAAGGCATAAAGGGAATGGTTTGTCTTTGCCTCTTGATGTGTGGGGCCTTGATTGGAAAGACTTACATGGCTGGGGACCTGGTGCTGGAAGAGCCGCTTTCAAGATAGCTTGATTTTATTTTTATTTATTTATTTATTTATTTATTTATTTATTTATTTATTTATTTATTTGCCACCGTGTCTACACATGGGCTTGTTAGTGTGGGAGCCAAAAGATAATCACAGTTTTTGGATGGCAATGTAGTGTTTTTGAGAGGAAGTGTCCTAAGATGGGTTATCCAAGGAATGATAATTCCAGAAGATCCAGATAGAAGTTGTGTGCCTTTTTGACCTAGCCTGGGAGTCACTTCTGCTAAATGCTATTGGTCAAAGTAGTCGAAGGCCCATTCAGATTCAATGAAGGAACAGAGATGCCACCTTTTCTTGAGCTAGGAAGTCTGATTGGCTCAGCTCATTCTGTGGGTCATTTCCTCTGGTCCTTCCAGCTCCAGCCAAATGGACAGGCTTGCACAGTTAGTACAAAGTCTCTTCCCTGGCTCTGAAAGAAGCAGGCTCTCTAAGAGGAGTTCGTGATTGAGAAGGAAATAATGAGATCTCTAGCATAGTGGCGGTCCAGAGTGGTAACCATATTACTGCCTTCTACAAGCGGTCTGGTGAAGAGAGGGAACCTGGGCAAGAGAGAGGAACAAGGCAAATGCTATGAGGTGACTGAAGCTCCTGGGAAGCACTGATTCTGTCAAGAGGATGACATTTGAATTATTTGTGTTTATATGACCTCGACAAAGAAGTGAGGTCTGGGAAGATTCAGGTTAAGCCATAAGTGAATGATATGAGAAAATCAACCTTGTTCTTGAAAGGAGAACAGTTTTGACCTTGAGGAAAATCAAAGCATGACAGAACCATTTCACAGCTGCTGCAGATTAAGCAGATGTTAAATATCAGATTTTCTTGGCTTTTAGCATTGTCAGTCCCGGTCAATAATTAACAACACTGAATGAAACATCTTTCTGGAGATTTTCAAGTTGCTTAACTGATCAGCCTAGCTTAGCTGAGCATCCTGGGGTAGTAAGCAAAGGGAAAATATGGTTCCAATTTTGGTGCGTGTGCTACTAGAGCAGGCACTAAAAAAGAAATAAAATGCTTACTCATCTTCCTTTCTGCTCAGGAGAGCTAATTCATGGGGAGGCTGAGTGACTTTCTCAGGGTCTCAGAACAACTTAGTAGAATAGAATAGCCAGTCTTTAACTACCAAAGCTTTCCTGGGAGCCACAATTTTATGCTCTACTAACCTGCTTCTTCTGTTCAGATAAAATTTATGGTGGTAGTGCAGTTAGCTGAAGATGTCTGTGTGATTCTTTATACTTGAGAAGAGGGCAAGGAAGGAATGTCTGTGATTTCATAAACTAGTTCCGTGGATCTCATGAGTAGCCGATTTAAGGATAATAAGAACCTTTAATAGGAAAAAAAAAATATATATATATGCTATGGAAAGGAAGAAGTCACGGTTCTTTTGTAGAAAAGAGCAAACCAGAGCTGGCTGATATAAATCCCAATGTATTGATTCAAGTCAATGTTGTTACTCACTTCTTCTCTCAAGAGGATGGAAGGAGGAAATAGACTGAAATGAACTGAACAATTCCTTAGGAAAATCTGTCACCTGAAGACTTTGAGGACTTTAGTGCCTCATGTTGAAGTCCTGCCTTTCCTTTCTTATCAATATTTTGTAATCCATTTACTTCGGATCTGTTTACTGCCCATTTTTCCTTTCTTTTGCTTTAATTTTTGTCACACCAAGTCCTGTAACCCAACATGATGATTGCCCTGTAATAAATTCCTCTAGTAGTGGGAAGAGTTTAAGTATCTCTTTCATCTCTATTATTACGCTAAAATAGTAATTCTCACCCTGGTTCTTTTTATAACAAATATTTTATGACATTTTATTTATCATCTTGAAATGAAATTCAGAAATTCATGTGCATGATGTTTTTAAAATTCCGTGAAATGTCCTAATAGTACAAAGGGAAAGTAATATATAATAAAATTATATTAGGGGGTGCCTGGGTGTCTCAGTTGGTTAAGTGTCTGCCTTCAACTCAGGTCATGATCCCAGGGTCCTGGGATCAAGGCCCACATTGGGCTCCCTGCTCAGTGGGGAGTCTGCTTCTCCCTCTCTCTCTGCCCTCCCGCACCCCCCACTGCCACTCACTCTTCTCTCTCTCACATTGTCTCTCTCTCTCAAGTAAATAAATAAAATCTTTTAAAAAATAATAAAAATTAAAGAAAATTATATGTATTTCCATCTGTAAATATTCAGGCACTAATACACCAGAAGTCATAATGCACTTAGATGCTTATGGCACTCCATAAATACAACAGCTATGAATGCAGACTCGTGATTGGATTGTTTTGACAACTCAAATACAAGAAGTGGCTCTGTTGTTGGTGAACTGATTTTTCCAAGACTGGAATAATTCTTCGTAAAGTTCTGAACAAAACAAAGCGCAAGCTCCTCTTCATTTTCACAGTGGTTGCATTCCTGGAAAATTCAATGTATAGCAAAACCATCCCCAGAATATTTTTTGTTAACATGCAAAAGCACCAGGCCCAGGCCCATGTGGTCACAAACAGGTTTTTCACTTCTATTATTTGAAAGTTGTGTGCAACATAGGAAAGTCTTTGTTTTGTAAGACTGTCCATTGTGTTGTAGAATATCTAGTGTCACTGACCCTTATATTTATGTTTGTGTGTGGAATTCACAGTCCCTGTGACAACCAAAAATGTCCCCACAAATATTCAAAATGCCCCCATTCAGAACCAGTGCTCTAGAGTCTGGAACAGAGATGAAGAATTAAGTTCGGGTGAGAGATGTGAGTCTTTGAGTCTGTTTTGAATGTTTTTTGATTATTTTTCTTTGGTTTTGGATGCTTAGGGCGACTGTTTCATTTTCAAATATTAGAACCTTAAGATCCTAGGATCTTCCCAGGAAAAAGAAAGATGGTGTGATGGTTAAGATGGCATGCTCAGTTTGTAGCTTTTACAAAACCATTTGAGTTTCATTAGAATCCCTAAGAAGGGTTTGGTCAGGGAACGAAGACTCCCATTTGCAGGAATTGGAAGCCTAAACACCAACTCGAGGGACCTAGGAAATGGCATCAGTTATGTCTTGGAAAATAGTGTAACTCTCTTATGAATTTTTTAAATGTTCTTCTTCCTAGGATTAATCTAGATCTATGGTAAGTATATTAGAATCTCCTGAAGTATACACTGTCTCATTTTCTGAGGAGTCCTGGAAACCTGGGCCTTACTTGTAGTCCCAAGGTCCGTGGCCTATAGGAATGACCCATAAGAGGTGCTTGAAGCCACTCATGTAATCGTGAGAATGCAAAGTGCTTAACTAGAAATTGGCTAGCCTGATGTCTGTAAGTTTATACCACTTATCTCATTCTGTATGTGTAGTTATACATATGCAGGTACCTTTATAATAAATTTATGAAGAGAGCTTAATCTCTATTTTCCCCTAGGTAATATAATTAATAATGACAACTAACAATTATTGAGCACCTCTATGTTCTAAACACTATTCCAAGCATTTCATGTGTTCCATTGTCTCAAGAACGCTAAATGGGAAATATTATTTTTTACACTGAGAATTTTTACATGGGGAAACTGAGACACAAAGAGTTTAAGTGACTCCCCTAAGGCTCTATAGTAAACAGCAAAGGCAGAATTTGAACCCAGGCAGTCTGTGTTGTTAGAACGCATGCTCTTCACCATTATGCTGCACGTGTATTAGTAAAGGATGTGGGTTGACAATTTATAATACACAAAGTGGGACTTCTTTAAATATCATCCTGCTCCCAGGTCTGATCAAGCTAAATGTTTGGAGGTGTGATGGCTGAGAAAACTGGTTGTGCTGTTAGAGCTTTATTCCTTAAGTGTCTACAGGGAACTCCCTGTGTCAATTCCAGTGGAACCAGAAACACATGAACAGCAGTATCCCTAAAACTGAGAAAGTAAGTGTAGGCTTCACTCACTTCATAAACATTTGGGCCCAGGGCTGTCTATTCCAGCTCACATTCAATTCTGACTCTTTTAAGCAAAAAGAAAAGAAAAAACATAGGATGTGGAATTTATTGGATCTGTAAGTGAAAAGTCCAGGGGATGCACTCCGTTTAGAAATGACTTGATCCAGGTCTCAAACACTATCAAAGCTCTAACTCTCCCTCCCTGTGCTCTGCTTTTCTTTGCATCTTAACCTTATTCTTATCCATTGCAAATAATTTTCTCCTAGAAGCCACAAGAAGTGTTCGTTGGTTGCAATGCCAGAGGAAGAGAGAGACTCTTTCTTGGTATCCACGGGGAAGATTTTGATTGGCCAGTGTGGGTCACATGCTCATCTTTGAGCCGAGAACAGGGGCCGGGGAGGAAGAACTCTAATTGGCCAGCCTGAACCTTAGGTTTAGCTGCCTAATCCCTCTGCAGGAGCGTAGACAGGAACTGGGGACCTCATGGCTTTGAAGATAGGGGGTTCCCTGGGGAAAGAAATGCTGGACATTTACAAATAACAGATCGCTGCTTCAAGGACCCAAACTGAGCCAGAACCTGACTGCTATTATTTCTGCATTGCCAGGTCATTGCCTCTCCCGACTTGTAATGGAATTGTTGATCCAGGTACACTGTTATTACAATGAGGTTGGTTTTTTTCTGTTTTGTACGTGAGGCTATAGAGTTGTATAAAACAGTACCTGGCAAAGGGTAATATTTCATATTTCATTAATTGTTAGCTGATGATATTATATGCTCATAAGTGAAAATGATATTTTTGCTATTGCCTCAGTAATGAATGTCCAACAAAAAACTTATTACAGTGTATACTGGTCTCCGGCGATGCCAAGCAACAATATTCCAAGGCTTGTCAACAACCACATGAATTATAGCACAAGATTTTCTAATCTAGGTTGCTCTTGAGTTTGATAAATTATCTGATTCTCTGAAACAGAATTGAGGATGCAGAATGGAACTCAGATAAGAAAACATGGGAACTGAACTACAACCTTTCATGCCAAAGAGGGTCAGAATGAAATGGTAACAAGGAGGCAAAAAATTGCCTCTTGCCTGCCCTCAGTCTGCCGGTTGGAAAACTGTTCTGGTAATGATTCTAAACCATCAGCATCACTCTGCCTACATTGGGTAACTGAGGAGCTTTGTAAAACTATAGCTCATGGGCCTTAATCCTGGAGACTGATCTGGTAAATGGGGAGGGGCCCAGATTCCTACGGTAAGTCTGATGTGCAGCTAAACGTGAGAATTGCAGTAATTAACCTCTATAATTTACAGAGGAGCATGTGTTCTAGTAAGAACACAGAGCAGCATTTCAAGCACACCCATGTTTCAAAAACTGAACCTTCAAATGGTGTCTACATACAGGTGTTCACATCTGTCCCTCTTTTTAATGGTAGAACCATTCTGGCCTCTTAGCACAGCTGACAGGTCCTCTGTAGTTCCTCATTTTTCTCCCATCAAGGACTAATACACAAAGCCTATTCTTTCCTCTTCCATTCCTGCCCTGCCCATTTCTCCCTTTTTCTTTGACTGCTCAGTTAATTTCACTTTGAACATTTTCTTTCCCATGCATATAAGTAAATTCACCCAATGCGTTTTTTGGTCTCTTTTGCTAGTCTTACTCAAGATTCATTTTGGAGGGAAAATATTCTATTTGTTCATGAATAGTAATAGCCTTAAATATAGTTGTTAAATTTTATTCATCCATTCAAAAAATAGTTACTGGACACCTACTTTGTGCCAGGCATGGTTCCAGGTACTAGAAATTAAACTGTGAACAAGCCAGACAAGTTCCTTTCCCTTGTGGAGATTACAGGGTCCTGACAGAGACAAAATGATGAACAAGCGATTGATAAGATGGCGAATGGTGATTAAGTGCTCTGGAGAAAAATAAAGCAGGACAAGACACTAGAGCTTGCCGGGTGGGGCAAAGGAGGGGTGGAGGTGAGTGGGTGGGCAAAGCCTCTGACCACAGACCTGAATGAAGTGAGGCCTTCTCAGAGCTCTGCAAGAGCATCCCTGACAAAGTGACCAGGAAATGCTGGGACCCTGAAGCAGGAATGTGCAGCCTGTTCAAGGAATAACAGAACGAGCAAGCCAGTGGAGGTGGGATATGAAATTAGAGATGAGGAAAGTCAAGAGACTGACTTCAAATGCTATGAAGTGGTGGTACAAGATCAACAACAAAAGTTGACAATGGGATTTGGCAAGATAGGATTGTCGGGGTTTTCCACAAGAGCAGCTTTGTTGGCACTGTGAGAACAAAATCCTCTTTGAAGTGGGTTAAGGAAAAATTGTGGGAGTTACAGGAAGATGAGAGAAATAACAACATACTGATGTGCTCATGCATGGTCCTGTAGAAGGGGAGAAATGCCTGCTGCAGGAGAGAGAAGAATTTTAAGAGGAAAGCTCTTGAGTTCGTGAGGGAGCCAGGAACAGGGAGGATGGAAGGTAGGAGATTTTTGGTTCTGTGAGTGAATACATTTACAATGGGAGAATACCTTAGTTTTCTCTGATTGCGTCTCTTTGTATAACATGGAAGTCATGAGTTGAGAGTGAGGATAGGAAAAGTGGTTTTGGAAATTAGAGAAAAGGTGGAAATATATGAAACGGTCAACTCAGACACAGAGACGGAATTAACTAGGAAAATAGAATAAAAATACAATGATGAGTGTCCTGAGATTTATAGTCATAAAATTAAAGGTGAGAACAATCAGGAAGATTGTGTTTATAGAGTTCATACATAAGGTCAAAAGAGGATTTAACCAGATTTGGAGATTTTCCAGCCCAGGCCACAGAGGGAAGAGCAAGGGAGGAATTTCAGTGATATGCTGGGCTAGAGAGACGATATGAGGGTTTAAGGGGGGTGAGGGACAATAAAAAAGTGGTTAACTAATGGATCATATGTTCCATTGGGCTAAAGAATTACGGGAGTCCAAATACCACTGAAGAGTGCTGTGGAAAGTTAGGGGGTAACGGTTCGAGAAAAAGACGCTTTAAGTAAAGGAGGGATACTGGAGGGCGCCTGGGTGGCTCAGTGGGTTAAAGCCTCTGCCTTCGGCTCAGGTCATGGTCTCAGGGTTCTGGAATCAAGGCCCGCATCGGGCTCTCTGCTCAGCAGGGAGCTTCCTTCTTCCTCTCTCTCTGCCTGCCTCTCTGCCTACTTGTAATCTCTCTCTCTCTCCCCCTTTCTCTGTCACATAAATAAATAAATAAATAAAATCTTAAAAAAAAAAAAAGAGGGATACTGGAGAAACAGTGCCCTCAGCTTAGAGCCAGGCTTAGTTGGAGCAAGAAAGTGAAGGCAATGGTCAAAAAAGAGTTTTGAGCATCAGGAGCTTATGCTGATTAGAAGTTCTAGTGGACGAACTGGATAAGTTGGAAAAGGAGAAGCAAAATGGGGGACAGTCTTAGGGAATGTATAAAGGTGAATTGGGATGAGTCCTGGTAATGAGGCTTGGACGTTCCATAGTGAACAGGAACATGCCAAAAGGTGAGTGATGATCTTTTAGGGGAACATGAATGTAACTTCCTTTTAGGAATTGCTGGGCTAGAGACTGCTGGCTGCCCACCCTAATATCTTCGAACCTCGATTTTTATTTGTACACAATGCTCAATGCTGTCTAGAATAAAAACTGTATTCCCTAGCCTTCCTTGCAGCCACATGGGGCCTTACGGGACTTGGCGTGACTGCTTGGGATTCATAGTCTAGGGCTGGTTCTCCTGATTGCCAGGCCTAGGCGATGTGCTAGTCACCAACTATCAAGGGGGTTGAGAAATGGAGTATCTGGGTTTGCAATAGCATGAAGTCAAGCAATCTACATCCCTGATGATAGGGGATAATTGGAGTGAGCTAAAAGTTCAAAATAGCCTGTGATATCCACCCATTGAGGATTAGTTGGAACAACCTCAGTGCTTCAAAATAAAGGACTAGATGGAAAAATGAAATGTCTAATAATTATAATGACCTAAATGTACTTCGACCTTATACGTAAAAATTAAAAATATAAATGAATAAGGGCAAGGAACATAACTGCCTTAAAATGAGCTAGGAAGATATTTAAAATAGAAAACATACCACAGATACCTTAAAATGTCAGAATTGGGGGGAAATATGGTTTACTTTTCAATGTTTTATCTTAATTATTAGAAAAGCCTTGGATACTTATTCTAGAGAAACCAGAAAATACAGACAACCGTAAGTATATTTAAAAATCCATAGTTCTATTTAGAGATAAATACTGCTTTCATCATCGTATGTATTATTTTGCCAGAATCCTTTTTCTATACATACATAATCATGTTATTATTTTCTGTAAAATGGAAATCGTTCTGAACATGCCATTTTATAACTTAACCATAATTTATTCAAGCCAGCCACTAATTTTGGATATTTCAGCTATTCCAACTAATCCCTACTGTGGGCCTTTAGTTTGTCCTGACTAATCATTCATTTACTGTTAGACATTTAGGCTGCTCTAACTTTTCATTGTTAGCAATGACAGGCATAATTGGTCAAACATGAATTAGGAATTACATGAGACAACGGCAATAAATAATCCAATATAAAAAAATTGTAAGTCTCTTTAGGAGGGTCTCCTCACCATCCTCCATGTAATTAACTTGTCAGATGAACTGACTGTTTCTGGTCCCCGTGTGAAGCTGATGCTGACTGACACGCCCGGAGGCCAAACCCTCATGGAAGACAGCTGCTCTTGAACATATACTTCTCTGGAAGGTCCGCTGTACCAAGGCTGGGGTTTTTGTTCGTTCTATTTAATGGTATATCCTAGGCACTTTCAAAGTGCTTGGCATTTATTGAATGAGCAGATAAATCAGCAGGAAAATGTAAAAATTAAGAAGATTCTGCTCGCAGGTGGGTTTTGTTTTTGTTTTTTGTTTTCTGTTTTTTTGTTTGTTTGCACTTGTCTTTAAATGGATGACATGTTCTGCTAGAGAATCTGAAATTGGACTGAGATCCAATTGAATCTGAGATCAGTCGTGCTCAGACTTCAGCATACATCAGAAGCACCCAGAGGGCTGAGTCCCACCTTGGGATTTCTGACTCAGTATGTCTGGAGTGGGCTCTGAACATCTGTATTTCTGTCAAGTTTCCAAGTGATGCTGCTGCTGGTCTGGGGTCCACATTTTGAGAAAAACTGTTCCAGATGATTCCTAATGGATGTGGTTTATGTAAAAAGACAGTCTTGAACTTGGGGATCGGGCAAATTAGCAGTCTCAAATGTGCTGGCTAAGGGAATTTCTACTGTACTTAAAATTTGCTCAGATTGGGCAACCAGGCTTGAAAAATATGCAGGAAGAGAGGAGGCGTCATATCAGGACAACAGCTAAAATATCCTCACTGAAGGAATCAGTAAGGTCACTGTTTCCACAGTTTCTATTACCCACACTTTGGCTGGCATTTTTTTTCTGAAAACTGGCTGATACTACCACTACCTAAAAGAATTGTCCCACATCCCTATAATTTCTTATGCTTAGCTCTGGATTCCAGCGTCTAGGGCCAGGAAACGTGATTGGCTAGGCCTTGCTAATGTGCAGCATCCTGGCTGGCAAGGGAAAATGCAAAACCGAGTCTCTTGGCTTTTCGGCTTTATAACTGGAATTGGACTCTGTCTCCCCTTTAATTCAAAAGATGGGGGATATTGCCAAGTATGTTAAATATCCACTGGAGGTGTCCTCTGAGTTTTGGACCTTGACTGAAAGGGAGACTAATAATGCCATTAGCAGACAAATGGATGCCAACAACAATAGATTGGAAAACTATTCTTTTAGATTCTTTTATACATGCTGGTTATGGCTGTTTTGGTACATCACAGAAATCTGGCAGTTCTAAGCAGTCACATTTGAGATACCGAATGGGCTGATTTAAGGACTAACTCCTTGTCATCTTAAGGACAGTGTTCGGTTGAGCTAGAGCAAGACTGAGTAACTCCACGTCTTCGTACCTGGTCTTACTCTGGCTCTAAAATTCTCTTGATGAGATTTTTAAAAAGTCAGATGGACAAGCAGGCAGCAAAAAAGCTTATATATTTTGCAGTTGTGTTTTTCTAGTATTATAGATTGCTTCTTCTCTTCTAGATTAAAGAAGGACAGCCTATTACTTACAATCTCAAAATAAAATTGTTCATGTCCTAAAGAACTTACCAGGAATTAGAGCAGCTGAGAACACAGAAAGCAGGATCCTAGTCTCATAGATAAGGAAATAGGTTTAATGAGAAACGTTTTGTTTGTTTCAAGTTTTTATTTAAATTCTAGTTAGTTAAAATATAGTGTAATATTACTATCATTGATTCCTCACTTACATATAACACCCAGTGCTCATCATAAGTGCCCTCCTTAATACGCCTTCGCCCATCCCCTGCCCCTCCTGCCTTCCAGAAACCCTGCTTGTTCTCCTAGTTAAGAGTCTGTTTTCTGATTTACTTCCCTCTCCTTTTTTCCTTCCTTCCCCAATGTTCATCTATTTTGTTTCTTAAATTCCACATATGAGTGAAATCTTATGGTATTTGTCGTTTTCTGACTTATTTCACGTAGCATAATACTCTCTAGCTCCATCCATGTTGTTGCAAATGGCAAGATTTCATACTTTATGATGACTAATATTCCAGTGTATAAATACACATCAAAACTTCTTTATTGATTGAACAGTTGATGGACATTTGGGCTCTTTCCATATTTTGGCTACTGTTGATAATGCTGCTATAAACATCAGGGTGCATGTGCCCCTTCGAATCAATATTTTTGTAACTTTTGGGTAAATGCCTGGTAGTACAACTGCTGGGTCATAGGGTAGCTCTATTTTTAACTTTTTGAGGAACCTCCATACTGTTCTCCAGAGTGGCTGCATCAGTTTGCATTCCCACCAACAGTGTAAGAGGACTCCCCTTTCTTCACATCCTCGCCAATTTCTGTTGTTTCCTGAGTTGTTCATTTTAGCCATTCTGACAGGTATGAGGTGGTATCTCATGGTGATTTTGATTTGTATTTCCCTGATGATGAGTGATGTTGAGCATGTTTTCATGTGTCTGTTAACCGTTTGTATGTCTTCTTTGTAAAAATGTCTATTCATGTCTTCTGCCCATTTCTAAACTGGATTATTTATTTTTTTAGGTGTTGAGTTTGGTAAATTCTTTACAGATGTTGTATACTAACCCTTTATCAGATATGTCATTTGCATATATCTTCTCCTGTTCTTCAAGTTGCCTTTCATTTTTTTTTTAAGATTTTATTTATTTGAGAGAGAGAGAGGAAGAGAGAACAAGTGGGGGGAAGAATGGCAGAGGGAAAAGCAGACTGCCTGCAGAGCAGGGAACCCAACATGGGACCTGATCCCAGGCCCCTGAGATCATGACCTGAGCAGAAGGCAGACGCTTAACTGACTGAGCCACCCAGGTGCCCTGACTTTTAGTTTTGTTGATTGTGTCCTTCACAGTGCAGAAGCTTTTTATCTCGATGAAAGCCCACTAGTTTATTTTTGCTTTTGTTTCCCTTGCCTCTGGAGACGGGTCTAGTAAGAAGTTGCTGTGGCCAATATCAAAGAGGTTGCTCCCTGTTTTCTCCCCTAGGATTTGATGGTTTTCTGTCTCACACTTAGGTCTTTCATCCATTTTGAGTTTATTTTTGTGTATGGTGTACAAAAGTGGTCTGGTTTCATTCTTCTGCATGTTGCTGTCCAACACCCTTTGTTGAAGAGACTGTCTTTTTTCCACTGGATATTCTTTCCTGCTTTATTGAAGATTAGTTGACTATATCATGGGTCCATTTCTGGGTTTTCTGTTCTGTTCTGCTCCACTGATCTATGTGTCTGTTCTCGTGCCAGTACCATACTGTCTTGATCACTACAGCTTTGTAATATAGCTTCAAGTCCAGAATTGTGATACCTCTAGCTTTGCTTTTCTTTTTCAAGCTTTGGTCATTCAGGGTCTTTTGTGGTTCCATACAAATTTTTGGATTGTTTGTTCTAACTCTGAAAAATACTGGGGGTGTTTTGGTAGGGATTGCATTAAATGTGTAGGTTGCTTTGGGCAGTATAGACATTTTAGCAATATTTGTTCTTCCAATCTAGGAGCATGGAATGTTTTTCCATTTCTTTGTATCTTCCTCAATTTCTTTCATAAGTGTTCTGCAGTTTTCAAAGTACTGATCTTTCACCTCTTTGATTAGGTTTATTCCTGGGTATCTTATGGTTTTCAGTGCTATTGTAAATGCTATCAGTTCATTAATTTCTCTTTCTGCTGCTTAATTATTGGTGTATAGAAATGCAACAGATTTCTGAGACTCTTAATCTCATGAAACAAACTGAGGGTTACTGGGGGGAAGGAGGGTAGGGATAGGGTGGATGGGTTATGGACATTGGGGAGGGTTTGTGCTATGGTGAGTGCTGTGAAAGGTCTAAGCCTAATTATTCACAGACCTGTATCCCTGGGGCAAATAAGAATAATTTTTAAAAAGAGAAAGTTAGTATAAAAAAAAGAAATACAACAGATTTCTGTACATTGACTTTATATTCTGCAACTTTGCTGAATTTGTGTATCAGTTCTAGCAATTTTTTGGTGGAGTCTTCTGGGTTTTACACATAGGGTATCATGTCATCTGTCAATAGAGAAAGTTTGACTTCTTCCTCACCAATTTGGATGCCTTTTATTTCTTTTTGTTGTCTGATTGCTGAGGCTAGGACTTCTAGTACTATGTTAAATAACAGTGGTGATAATGGACATCCCTGAGGTGACCTTAGGGGAAAAGCTCTCAGTTATTCCCCATCAAGGATGATATTCACTGTGGGTCTTTCACAAATGGCCTTTTGTGATGTTGAGGTATGTTCCCTCTATCCCTACTTTGTTGAGGGTTTTTATCAAGAATGGATGCTGTACTTTGTCAAATGCTTTTTCTGCATGTATCAAGATCATATGGTTCTTATCCTTTCTTTTATTAATGTTGCATATTATGTTGATTGATTTGAGAATATTGAACCACCCTTACAGACCAGTAATAAATCCCACTTATTCATGGTGAATAATCCTTTTAGTGTACTGTTGGATTTGATTTGCTAGTATTTTTGTTGTTGTTGTTGAGCATTTTTGCATCCAGGTTCATCAGGGTTATTGACCTGTAATTCTCCTTTTTAGTGAGATCTTTGTCTGGTTTTGAAAACAAGGTAATGCTGGCCTCATAGAATAAGCTTCGAAGTTTTCCTTCCACTTCTATTTTTTGGAACACTTTCAGAAGAATGGATATTAATTCTTCTTTAAATATCTGGTAGAATTCCCCTGGGAAGCCATCTGGTTCTGGACTTTTGTTTGTTGGGAGATTTTTCATTACTGACTCACTTTCTTTGCTGGTTATGGGTCTGTTCAAATTTTCTCTTCCTGTTTCAGTTGAGGTAAGTGTATATGTTTCTAAGAATTTATCCTTTTCTTCCAGATTGTCCAATTTGTTGGCATATAATTCTTCATAATATTCTCTTATAATTATTTGTATATATGTGATGTTGGTTGTGAACGCTCTTCTGTCATTTGTGATTTTATTTATTTGGGTCCTTTCTCGTTTCTTTTTGATAAATCTGGCTAGGGGATTATCAGTTTTATTCATTCTTTCAGAGAACCAGCTCCTAGTTTCATTGTTTTGTTCTCCTGGATTTTTTGTTTGTTTGTTTGTTTCTATATTATTTATTCCTGCTCTAATCTTTATTATTTCCCTTCTTCTTCTGGATCTAGGCTTTATTTGCTGTTCCTTTTATAGGTCCTTTAGGTGTAAGGTTAGGTTGTGTATTTGAGGGTTTTATTCTTGCTTCTTGTGGCAGGCCTGTAGTGTTATAGATTTCCCTCTTTATGACTGCTTCTGTTGCATCCCAAAGGTTTTGGATTGTCCTGTTCTCATTTTCATTTGCCTCTATGTATTTTTTTTTCTATTTCTTCTTTAATTTCCTGGGTAACCCTTTCATTCTTCAGTAGGATTCTCTTTAACCTCCATGTATTAGTGTTTTTCCCAAATTTTTTCTTGTGGTTAACTTCAAGTTTCATAGTTGACTTCACTGTGGTAGGAAAGTGTGCATGGTATGATCTCAATCTTTTTGCATTTGTTGAGGCCTGATTTGTGACCCAGTTGGTGATCTATTCTGGAGAATGTTCCTTTTTCACGCAAAAAAAAGTGTATTTTGCTGCTTTAGGGTGAAATGTTGTAAATATATATGTTAAGTCCATCTGGTCCAGTGTGTCATTCAAAGCCATTGTTTCCTTGTTGTTTCTCTGCTTACATGATGTGTTCATTGCTGTAAGTGGGGTGTTAAAATCCCCTACTTTTATTATGTTATTATCAGTAAGTTTCTTTATGTTTATTATTAATTGATTTATATATTTGGGTGTTCCCAAATTGGGGGCATAAATATTTACAATTGTTAGATCTTCTTGTTGGATAGACCCCTTTTTTAATGATATAGTGCCCTTTTCATCTCTTGTTATAGTCTTTGGTTTAAAATCTAGTTTGTCTGATTTAAGTATGGCTACTCTGGGTTTCTCTTGACATCCATTGGCATGATAAATTGTTCTCCATCCCCTCAGTTTCCATCTGCTTTAGGTGTCTGTAGCGTCTCTTATAGGCAGCATATAAATGGGTCTTGTTTTTTTCTTTTTTCCCATTCTGATACCCTATATCTTTAGATTGGAGCATTTAGTCCATTTACATTCAGAGTGGTTATTAATAGATATGAATTTAGTGCCATTGTATTACCTGTAGTAGTGTTGTTCCTAGAGATTTTCTCTGTTCCTTTCTAGTTTTTGTTGCTTTTGGTATTTCTTTCCCACTCAAAGAGTCCCCTTTAATATTTCTTGCAGGGCTGGTTTAGTAGTCATGAACTCCTTCAGCTTGTTTGTCTGGGAAACTCTTTATCTCTCCTTCTATTCTGAATTACAGCCTTGATGGATAAAATATTTTTGGCTGCCTATTTTTCCCATTCAGCACAATGAATATATCATGCCACTCTCTTCTGGCCTGTCAGGTTTCTTCTGCTCCTAAACTTATTTGTCTTCCCTTGTAAGTTATGGATTTCTTTTGCCTTGCTGCTTTCAGGAGTTTTTCCCTATTTCTGTATTTTGCAAATTTTACTATATGTCTTGGTGTTGGCCAGCTTTTGATGATTTTGATGGGAGTTCTCTGTGCCTCCTGGATTTGGGTATGTTTCCTTCCCTAGATTAGGGAAGTTTTCAGCTATAATTTGCTCAAATAAACATTCTGCCCCCTTTTTCCTCTCTTCTTCTTCCGTGACTCCTATATATGAATGACATAATGCTTTATGGAATTGCTGAGTTCCCTAAGTAGTCTGCATTCATCATCCAATATTTTTCTTTCCCTCTTTTCAGCTCAATTATTTTATCATCTATGTCACTTATTCATTCCTCTGCTTCTTCCATTCTGTGGTCATTACATTCAGTCAGTTTTGCATCTCAGTTATAGCACTTTTTATTTCAGCATGACTAGTTTTTAGGCCTTTTATATCTGCAGTAAGGGACTCCCTGATGTCTTCTATGCTTTTTGCAAGCCCACCTAGTATCTGTATGGTTATTGTTTTAAATTCTGGTTCAGGCATATTATTCATATCTATTTCGATTAGATCCCTGGCTGTGACCTTTTCTTGTTTGCTCTTTTGTGAGCAATTCCTCCATCTTGGCATTTTGTCTAGATCTCTTTCTTCTGTATGTTAGAAAGCCTGTTATGTTTCCTGCTTCTGAGAATAATGGCTTTATTAAGAAGAAGTCATATACTTCCCAGGGCCTGGTTCTTCAGGAAATGTTTCTGGTGTAGTCTCTGTGCACTCTGCTGTTGTGTTTTGGCTGTTCTTTCCCTCAGGACAGTCCTCTGCAGAGTTTCTCCTTGCCTGCTATGGGGAGTACTTGGACTTTGTCCAGTGTGTGGTGAGTTTTAACTAAGTGTTCTCTGGTCTCCTTTTTAAAAGAGACCTGGAGGCTCCTGACTGGCTTACTTGGAGGAGTATGTGATTCTTGATCTTGGCGTTTTGAGTTTGAAGCCCACGTTGGGTGTACAGATTACTTTAAAAAAGAGAAAGTCCTTATCCTATTTCCACTAGAGCTGAAGCTTTGCAGCACTCTGTGGTCAATAGACGGTGCATGTGGGGGGTTAGTGCTGGTCTTCTGGGGGAAGGGCCTGCTGCTGCTCTGACTCTCAGGCACACTTGCCCCAATAAAAAGCACCTGCAGAGTACAGGGGTGTGGGGCTTGGTGTAAGCAGGCCAGGCCTCCACTGTGGCTCCTGTGCTGCTCACTGAACTCTGTCCATGCTGATGTGCAGGGGAAAAATGGCATCAGCCTGCTCTCTTATCCCGAGAGAGAGGAGTTCATGTGGGCCACTGTTCAGGAAGCCCTCACAGAAGAGTAAATAATCTCTCCTCAGGTGTCCCAGGCATCCCTCAGATCCCTGCCTTCACCCTGTCTGTGTCTGAGCTGTCTGCCCAACTGGTGACACAGTACTCCTATATTTTATCTCAGACATGGCTGAATTCAAAACTCCAAATTTTAGGGACCCGGTGCAGCACAGATTCATGCTGCTCCTCTAGGAGACGATCTCACTGCAGTGGGGTTGGTGCTGATTTATTCCAGAAGGGTAGTTGCATGAATGCACAGGGACTTGGAGTTTCTGGTAAAGCTCAGTGAAAAGCTGGTGTCCAGGTTAGTTACCCTCAGCAGCTACCTCTGCTGCTATGCTAATTAACAGGGCCTTGCAATGGCACCTGTTGGCTCTTTTGTCCTCTGAAAGGCAGTGCCATCTCTCCCAAATGCAGTCCAAAAGGAGAACTCTCTCTCCCAGTGTGACCCAGAGGATCCTCAGACCATGCTCTCTGCTCCTGGGCCTCTGCCCTCCTTCTCCACAGGAAAACCTCTATACCACAAGACTCCACCCCAGTGATGGTGTAGACTTCTAAAACTTCCATCTTTGAGCTCCACTCCTTGTAAAAACAGGATAATCAGCCCCTCTTGTTTTCCCAGTCAGTGGTTTGTGGGAAGTTTTCTTATGTAATTCCCTGTGTGCTGCTTTCACTCTGTCTCTCTCTCTGTGATCAGGACTTCCTCTCCTCCGTAGCACTTGTGATTATTCTCTCCCCCAGATCATGTCTCCACACCTCCTACCTTCTGTAATGTGGCCTCTTTTCTACCCCTAGTTGTGAAGTTTGTTCTCTCAGTCCTCAGATCAGTTTCTTGGGTATTCAGAATAATTTGGTATTTATCTAGCTAGTTTTGAGGGACAGGGCAAGTATAGGCCTCCTACTCTCCACCATCTACTCCAACATCTTAATTCCTCCCATCTTGATGAGAAACCTGAGAAGAGTGTTATCACAGAACCTACTTTGAAAATATAACAGAAGAAAAGTGATATGTAACTAAGAGTTCCACTTGTACAAATTACTTTGAAAATACAAGTAGTAGGGCTCCTGGGTGGTTCAGTTGGTTAAGGGTCCAACTCTTGATTTGGGCTCAGGTCATGATCTCAGGATCATGAGATCATGCCCTGCATTGGCTCAGGGCTGAGTGTGGATCCTGCTTAAGATTCTCTCTCTTCTTCTCCCTCTGCCCCTAAGCCCCATTGCCTGTGTACATGCTCTTTCTCTCTCTCTAAAAGGAAGGAAAGAAAGAAAGAAAGGAAGGAAGGAGGGAAGGGAGGGAGGAAGAGAGAGAGGGGGAAGGGAGGGAGGGAGGGAAGAAGGAAGGAAAATGAAAGAAAATAAAAGAAAAGAACAAGTAGTTTTTGCATTCGAGTCAAATAACATTACTGGAAAAATTTTTCTCTGTTAGAAGACATTTCCACATTCCATCAAAACAGCTTAATGAAAGTGCCCCAAATTGTACTGAAATGACCACAAACACCGTACTTAGGCATAACAGGATTGATTGTCACCTGGGACTCACTATTCCAGTTGTTTATAGCCAGCATCTGTTCTAATTGTTTAGCATCTGTGCCTTGCTGGTTGTTAATGTTTTTGTTATCATCCCTGCTAGAGTACATATTTATCTGCCAACTAGCAAAAAGTATATGCAAATTGATAAAATAGGAATGAAACGTAAATATTGTTTAATCTGATGTGGTTCTTATCATTGTTATTCTTATGCTTTTCTCCCTCTCTCCTCCCTTTTCTCTATATAGCATATCATAAAGGTGACTTTGTTGTTACCTTCATTAGACTCACATAATTCAAAAAGACTTTTTTGAGGGAGATTTTTGACAGACATCTTTGAAGAGGTGTCTGGGGAGATTTGGAGCCCCTAGATGACATTTTAGGAAATTGAGCAAGCATGAATAAATTTATTGGCAGTATTAGCAAGATTATTAAAAGTCTTTTCTTTAGTATAAATTTTTATGAAGTAAGAATTAATATTGACCATTGAGTTATATAACTTTAATAATGACCATTTGTAAAACACTTTGGATGGAAAGTGATATGATGCCTGCAAACCCAGAACTGATGGGGTTGACCTGAAAGTTATTTCATAATTGCATTTATTAATTCTGAGTTACAAAGGTACATGGCTCTTTCAGTAAAGAACTTGACCTGGTAAGAGAATGGGTTTCAGTTTTTATGACTCTACTAAAAAAAAACAAAGCAAAACAAAACAAAAAACACTGGTGAAAGGAACTATGTTTTCTCAGTAAAGCCTCTCAAAATATGACATGGTTGCTAACCTCCTAGAAAAACATGCAGTTTTGGTGCAACATGGAGTAAAATGTAAACACCTAGTGATAGCTTACATTTAGCACCGTCTGTGTGCCTGTGCTGTTTTATGCATTCTAGATATAGTAACTCATTTAATCCTGACAGCCATCCTAGGATGAAGGGAGGAACAATTAATGTGTCCATTTTTATAGATGAAAAGACTGAAGCACACAAAGGTCAAGTAACTCGCTCAAGACGACATTACTTGTAAATGGCCGAGCCAGGCCTCTACTGCAGACGGTCTGATTCCTGGGGCTCTTGTCTACCACAGCTTTATGTCATACTGTGTTGCCTTTAGTAAGCCATATTTCACTGTCCTAATCTGTGAATTGTACACACATTTGGAATCCAGATTATTATACTGTAAGCCCTGAGCAGCCTGAGGAAAATAGGAATGTCTCAGAACTCAGCTCTGCTTCCCAGGGACTGCTTCCCGTGTGTTCGGAGTCTTCTTTCCAGCCTTCGCTCCTTGCTGCCATGCTTCTCGTTCCCTCTTAGGATTTTGCTGCTCTGCCAGGCCTAATCATTTTGTGGATGCAACCATCTTGATCCCCCAGCTCTGACCTCAGGAAGGACACAGCTTTCAGCAGTTCCTGGGAGTTGAAATCACCTAGTGATTTTCAAATTCCATGCCCAATATACAAAGCCAGTACCTCAGTCTGAAGCTTCTATAATCTGGGTCATTTTGCTTTGTTCAGGACTGCACCAAAGACAAAGCAAAGTTTCTTATTTTTTGCTTCCTAGAAGTGTCTTTACAGAATCAAGAGGGGGATGTGTAGCCCAATTCTAATTGCAACCCTTAACGTGGCAGTTTTATGGCTTCAAAATCTTTTGTGTGTTTGTGTTTTAAGGACTTACTTACAGGTATTTTTCCTTCCCAAGACACTGCAGCCCAAGACGCAGAGCCCCTTTACATCCACAGAATAGCACATAACAGATATTTAGTGAATGTTTGCTGTGTGAACAGATGATTGAATAAACAGGCCATAGAAAGGAACAGCTCTTTGGTACAGCAAGTTGAGAATGAAACATCCAAATACACATGTGATTTAAGTAATTTGAGGTTAGAAGCCAGAAATTGGATAAGAGGTAAGAGCTGTACATACAGACATTCAGATTTCCAATAAAAAATTCAAAGTTGAAGCTGTAATTCAAGATAGGTCTTAAAAAGAAAAGCAGTGAAGGACGGGAAAGCAAAGAGAGCCTTGAGGAACACACATGAAGTATGGGTGAATGAGATCTGGTAAAGGAGCTAGAGAAGTATCATTCAGAGAGGTTAGAAGCAATTCAAGAACATGCATGTATGAGAAGCTAAGAAAGAGGTGAGTTTCAAAAAAATGACTAGTAAAAACAAACAAATGAAACACATAACCGACTAGTAAGCAGGGTCAGATATATAAGGCAATTCAAGACAAATGAGGGACAGAAGGCCAGTAAATTTGGCAACAATAGAAAAAGTTATTAGAGACCTTTAACATTTCATTTCCAGTGGACTAGTTTTTTACATCTCTGACTTATTTATATTGATTGCATTAATTTTTAACAAAAACTATTTCCCGATATGTAACCTTTTGTCATTTTTAGAAGATTTTTGTAAAGATATACTGGAGAAATCAGTTAGAAATAAGCATTTGGGTTCATCCCAGTTTCACGGGAATAATTTTAAGAATTTCTCCCCATTAGCACTGTATCACACTGTATCATCTTTTTTTTTTTTAATTTTCAGTAAACTCTGCCACATATGGTGTTGAACTCATGACCCCAACATCAAGAGTTGCATGCTCTACCAACTGGCAGGCACCCGGAAATATATTATTCAATAGGTCGTTGGATTTAAAAAAAAAAAAAAACATTTTACACAGCTCCAAGATACATCTGATTAAAATCTCTTTAACCCATTAATGATTACGTTAAAGGCTATGCTGGGTGGTTTCTTGCAGGTAATAATAAGAACACCATGATAAGATTATTGATTTAATTGATTGATTATTGATTAATTAATTTTACTTCCTAAGGTTCAGGTGTATTTTAAACTCTTCCTAGGAATTTAATTTCAGAAACATGGCTTGAATATACTTCAAACTATTAAGATTTAAGGTCTTCTATAAGTAATTATAATTTCTCATCAAGTTTAATAACAGTAATTATTTGTTCCTCTCAGTTATCTTCCTAAGAATCATGGACCAGTTATTTGACCAGTTCTAGAGTATTCTATAGACAAGACTACAAGAAAACACCCAAGAACTAAAAGGCTATAGTTTTGGGGTTTTTTTTAAGATTTTATTTATTTATTTAACACAGGGAGAGAGATCACAAGTAGGCTGAGAGGCAGGCAGAGAGAGAGGAGGAAGCAGGCTCCGATGCAGGCCTTGATCCTAGGACCCTGAGATCATGACCTAAGCTGAAGGCAGAGGCTTTAACCCACTGAGCCACGCAGGCGCCCTAAAAGGCTATAGTTTTAAAGCAAAAAACCCCAGCTTTTCCCAATGATAGGAAAATATATGAAAGTCCATACTGTATGTTTATGTATAAACATATATATATATGTATGTGTATATATATATGCATATATATATATTTTTTATGTTTTAAAACATATGTTTTATGTTTACGGCCCAGCCATAAAAAAAATCTTAATTATACACCCTCAGGCCTTCCTTTTCCCTCGTATTAAACATTATGAGCTATCAATGCCTTTAAGCCCTCTTTCTTCTCCCTCCTGTTAGAATTCAGGGTTGCAAAAGGATTTTTTTCTCAACCATTCATAACAATATGAATTTAATATGAACCTTCTCAAGGTATTTACATTTTAAGCATTTTTCTAGTTTATGTATTTATTCACTCAGTAAATATTTATTGAGCTTTCTGTGTAATACTAGTTTCTGTGAGAAATAGAAGTGAATTAAATATGAAAGCCACCTTTCAAAGTAGCATGAAATGTGTTCAACTAACTATGATCTAAGATAAAAATAAAAAAGTAAGGAGTACAGGTTTTCTAGAGTTTAGGGAAAAGAGGGAGCCATGTTATCCTCAGGGTGGGAAGGTGTTATGAAAGAGTGGGAGTTGAGAGGGTAACACAGCATAGTGGTTAAAAACAGGATCTGGAACCAGCGTTGCCTGTTTTAGATTCTACCTGTCACTTTCTGAATGACTTTAGGCAAGGTACTCAGTAAGCTGTCTGTGACTCAGTTTCTTCATCTATGAAATGAAAACAGTAGTATTTACCTATCGATCTCTTTTGAGTACTGCGTGATGACATGTAAAGCACTTAGAACCCAATGCTAGTCCTCCACAAAGGACTTAATAGCTATTATTCTTTAAACTGGACCTTGAAAGATAGGATAAGTAGGATTTAGACATGCAAAAATGAGTCAGAATGAAATGAATTTTGGAAGGAGCAAAGGTTGAAATGTAAAAAATTAAACCACAGAAGTCTGAAAAGAAATATGGATAATTTTTACTTATAATCCCAGGCTAGGGAAGGCTTTCCTAGGTATGACTCCAAACCCAGAAGGAATTAATGAAAGGGTTAATAAGTTTGCCATTAAAATTTTTAAAAATGCATTAAAAATGCCATAAACAACACCAACATTTTACATTATTGGATAAAGTTGACTAACAAAGATAAACTTAAATATTAACTGCTTATGTGATTATTTTAAAAAAATAAACTTGGAACATAAAACTATAAAACTCCTAGAAGGAAACATAAGGGGAAAGCTTCTTGACAATGGATTTGGCAATAATTTCTCAGATATGACACCAAAAGCAAAAGCAATGAAAGCAAAAATAGACAAATGGAACTACGCAAACTTAAAAACTTCCACACATAAAAGGAAACAACAAATAGAATGAAAAGCCAACCCACAGAATGGGAGCAAAAATTGCAAATCATATATCTAATAAAGAATTAAGGAATATAATTCCTAAAAAGGAATTATATCCAATATACAAAGAACTACTTTAACAACAACAACAAAACCTGATTTAAAATTGTGCAAAAGACTTATTAAATAGACATTTTCCCAAAGGTATATAAATGGTCAACAAGCATATGAAAAGATCTTTAGTATCACTAGTCATTAGAGTAGTGCAGATCAAAGCCACAATATCATCTCACATCCATTGGGATAGCCACTATAAACAACTAAACTAAAAACCAGAAAATAACAAGTGTTTGTGAAGATGTAGAAAAATTGGGATGCTTGTGCACTGTTGGTGGGAATGTAAAGTGATGCAGCCACAGTGGAAAACAGGATGAAGATTCTTCAAAAAATGAAAAATGCAATTACCATATGGATCCTGCAATCCTATTTCTGGGTCTATACCCCAAAGAACTGAAAGGGTCTCAAGGATTTATTTGCACAATCATGTTCATTGCAACATTATTCTCAGTGACCAGGAGGTGGCAGTAGCCTAGATGTCCATCAACAGATGAATGTATAAAGAAATGTGGCATATACATATGAGAGAATATTCAGTCTTTAAAAAAAAGGAATTCCACAGCGCTCGGGTGGCTCAGTCTGTTAAGCATCTGCCTTCGGCTCAGGTCATGATCCCAGCATCCTGGGATCAACACCTGCAGCGGGCCCCCTGCTTGGCAGGGAATCTGCTTCTCCTTTTCCCTTTGTCCCTCCACCAACTCGTGTGCCCTCTCTCTCTCTCTCAAATAAATATTTTTTTAAAAAAAGGAAATCCGGGCACCTGGGTGGCTCAGAGGGTTAAAGCCTCTGCTTTCGTTTCAGGTCACGATCTCAGTGTCCTGGAATCGAGGCCCGCATGGGGCTCTCTGCTCAGCAGGGAGCCTGCTTCCTCCTCTCCCTGTCTCTCTGCCTGCCTCTCTGCCTACTTGTAATCTCTCTCTGTGTGTCAAATAAATAAATAAAATCTTTAAAAAAAAAAAAGGAAATCCCATTACATAGTACAACATGAATGAACCTTGAGGACGTTATGCTTAGTGAAATAAACCATTCACAAAAGGAAAAATGCTGTATGATTCTACTTATATGAGATATCTAGAGTAGTCAAATTCATGGAAGAAGAAAGTAGAATGATGGTTGTTGCAAAGGGCTAGGGATGGGGGAAACGGGGAGTTGTTTGATGCGTATTGAGTTTCAGTTTTGCAAGTGAAAAAATTCTAGAGATCTGTTACACAACAATTTGAATATAGTTAACACTACTGAAAGGTATACTTAAAAATGGCTAAGATGGTAAATCTTATAGTGTGTGTTTACCACAGTTAATTTTCCTTTAATTAAGTAAACTTTGAATAATACTGAAGACAAAGTGGAAAACATTTTTAAAAAAAATAATCAGTTTTCTTCAAAAATCCCATTTTTTCCCCTTTCCTCTGGTGCTTGAAGCTCTTATGCTATATAATACCTTCTGAAATCCTACCCTCTCCAATGTTACCCCTTTCCTTTTGCCGTTAGGAAAACGCGCCACTTCTTGTTACTACTCTTGCCCTCCCAGTCATGCATTCATTTCATATTTATTGAGCGTATACGATGTGCTAGTATTTTTTAGACAGTAGGATTTAGCAGTGAAGAAAACAGAATCCTTACAGCCCTTGACTTCTATTCTAATGAGGGGAGACAGATAATAAACAACAAGTAAATATACAGTATGTCAGATGGTGTTAGGGGCTTTAGAGAAAATAAAATAGAGTGAGCTGGAAAGGAATGCCAGGGCTTAAGATGAATGCTATCACAGTCAACGTAATCCAAGGAAACCTCACATAGAAGGTGACATTTGAGTAAGTGTATCTGAAGAAAAGGAAGGAAGATGAATGGTAGATATCTGGGGAAAGACTGATGTAGAGGGACCATTGAGGGTGAAGGTCCAGAGGCAGGGACAGCTTGATGGGTTTGGGGAAGAGCAAGGAATCCAGGGAAGCTGGAGGAGAGCAAGCAAGTGGGGAGGAATAGAGATGAGATCGGAGAAGTTGGGGGCAGGGCAATGACTCTGCAGGCCGTTATATTGACTTCCTTTTTTAAAAAAAATCATTAGCATATGATGTATTATTTGCTTCAGGGGTACAGGTCTGTGTATCATCAGTCTTATGCAATTCACAGCACTCACCTAGCACATACCCTTCATTGGAGGATGCTGAGCAGAGGGGTGATCTGACTTATTTAGATGGTCTCTCTGACACCTGGATAGATACGACTATAGGAGGGAGAAGAGGGAAGCAGAGAGGCAAGTCAGGAGAGAAATGTTGGTGGCACTGGAGGTGTGAAAAGTGTCAGCTTCTGGGTAGATCGTGAGGGTAGAGCCAGTGGGGATTCTAATGGTTTGCACGTGAAGTGTGAGAGAAGGAAGAATCAGGGTGATTCCAAGCTTTTTGCCTGCGCTGCTGTCGGGATGGAGTTACTGTATTCTGAGACAGGGGACACTACAAGAGGAACACGTTGCTGGGGTGATATCAGGATATTAGTTTTGGACATGTTAAGTCTGAGATGCCAAATTAGGTCAAGTAGGTAATTGAATCTCTGTGTCTACAGTTCAGTGGAAAGAGCAGGGTTGGAAATAAAAGTCTAGAAATAACCAGCACATAGATGATATTTAAAGCCATGAGACTGCATGAGACCAACTAGGGAGTAAGTGTAACTGAGGAAGTCTTCTATGGGCCGAGCCCTATGGTGGCCCTCTGCAGGATGGGACAAATGAGGAAGAAGCTGCGGAGGCTAAGGAGCAGCCGGTGAGGTGGGAGACTGCTATCTCTAAAAACAAAAACAAAAACAAAACCCTTTGCAAGTGACTCTGATTAATACATGTCTCTACAATGTTTTTATCAGTTGCTGGTATGATCTTTACTCTTGCTTACATAGATGGTGTTGATCTCGGATTCAATGGTGAGACCAGTGTACTGGATAGTTTCCCCAGTGTTTTCCCCATAGGTGGTTTCAGTTTTTGTTTTTGTTTTTCCTTTTGGAATGGAACATTTACTATTATGTAATCTTATGTATGGAAAGTTAAGATAACTTTATCCAGAAGTTAAAAAAAATATGTGTATATATATATATATATGGGACCACATATTACCCATACTATTTAAGATGTAGTATTTGGTGTGTTTTGTTTTGTTTAATAGGATGCAGATCAACTCTCTCCATCATCTCACTGGAAATGATGTTTTGAAATCCCAGTCCAACTAGATTTGTTACCTAACCCCTCTTCTCATTCATCTCCCACCCTAGGCTTTCAATGCACTGTAAAAATGCTGGGTAAGAACCTATTGATTTCACTTGTTATTTCACCTCCCTCCCTTGTCTCTGGCCACAAATTAGTGTGAGTCAGAAAAGTTGGCGAGATAAAAAGGCTATATATAGACTGTCCTTTTCTATTCTTTCCAGAAGACTTTTTTTTTTTTTAAACTAGGTGGCAAAAGCCAAGCTCAAAACCAGTTGTATGCTATGTGTCCTACGGTCAAAGTCCTTTGTACTTTTTTTTTTTAATTTATTTATTTGACAGAGAGAGAGAGATTACAAGTAGGCAGAGAGGCGGGCAGAGAGAGGAGAAAGCAGGCTCCCTGCTGAGCATGATTCGGGGCTCGATCGCAGGACCCTGAGATCATGACCTGAGCTGAAGGCAGAGGCTTTAACCCACTGAGCCACCCAGGCACCCCAAAAAGTCCTTTGTACTTTGAAAGCAAACGTTTTGGCCTGCCATACCCTATTAGTTAAGCACAGGAAGCATTACTTGCCGTGATTTACCTTTTCCTTAAAGTATATTATAGAAGATATTCAAATTCAGTGTGTCATTAACGGAGGTCATTGTTTCTAACACCGACCCCAAAACATAAAATATTCATGTTGTTTTTTTGTCCCTATTCTCTAAATTAGGGAACAAGAAATTGACAGTATCGGCTCATTAAAGCCAAACAATATCACTTTCTTTTTCCAAGTCAAGATTTTTAATAGTACAGCAGTAGAAAGTAGTGGAAGCACTAATTCTTCAGGTATCTCCCACCTTGCCTTCATCTTTTGGTTGAGGATATTTGGGGGTTATATTACACTACCTTCAAGCAACTGAATTCTACGACTCGGGGAGAAAACGAGGATGCCTGAGTTTTGTGCTGGCAACTCCGCTTCCATATTTAAGGAGCTGACAAAGAAGAGAGCCCTACCTGGGAAAAGGTTACAGTTGTGAATCAGGGAGCACTAAGTCTTTGTGTGAAAAACAGTTGGTAGGAGAGGCGTAAAGGAGAAGATGGGGAAGATTATTAATGAATTTTCTAACTCCTTCCACACACACACACACACATCAAAAGTATCATAATATGTGTTTTAACTTAGACATGGTCTATTTTTTTTTAAAGATTTTATTTATTTATTTCACAGCGGGAGAGAGATCACAAGGAGGCAGAGAGTCAGGCAGAGAGAGAGGGGGAAGCAGGCTCTCTGCTGAGCAGGGAGCCCGATGCAGGCCTCGATCCCAGGACCCTGAGATCATGACCTGAGCCGAAAGCAGAGGCTTTAACCCACTGAGCCACCCAGGCGCTCGACATAGTCTATTTTTTAATTAATGATCATGCACTACGTTGTGTTCTAATCTCCAGATTTTGGCATTTCAGCTCTAGAATCCCATTGTAGACCCTGTGTCTCATTTGTGAGATGATGCTGGTGATCTTCCTTTCATTTCGGTGCTTCCAAACTAGCTGGGAAGCTAAGTAGTTATTTACAGGCTACCAGAGTGAAATTAGCGGTAAACTGAGATGGGGCTGTGCCACTGATATGTGCAAGTTCTTCATAAAACCTCACTGCTGGAGCCTGGAGATAATGCAGTTGTAGAAAAACAATTTGTCAAGTGTGATCTGAAATCCTAAAGGGGATTTTCTAGCAGATGTGTTCTGTTAATGCTGGTGCTGACCAAGTTGATCAGAAGATGCGAGCTGCATCTCAAAACTGGTCATTATTTGTATCTTTCAGCTGCATTCACTAATTAAATCCCCTGAGTTATCTCTGACACCTACCACCTGGGACCAGTCTCCAGACAAAGGCTTTCTTGTGGCATGCAGCTGAGCCAGGTCTAGACCCTTCTGTTTCATATCAGAATATATATTTTAGCTCTGAATCTTTTTGTCCAACTGGATTCGGTGGTTGTCTTGTTGGTCTGCTTTATTTCTTCAGCAAGAATCAGTTTACCAAGCTAGCTGCTGTTTAGACTGGCTAATTAAAACCTGCTCAGCGTGAGTGCAGGCAGCCTCCAAGTGAGATCCTGCCCTCCACAGAGCAGGAGTGCCATTTGTATTCATTAGAACAGATGCGGATTGTGAGTTACCCCCAGCCGATCTGACCCCAGTGTTTCCTTTTTAATTGCATGCCCTTACGAAAGTATATCCCCGTTTGAGAAGAGCCATCCAGGGGCACCTGAGTGGCTCAGTTGGTTAAGCAGCTACCTTCAGCTCAGGTCATGATCCCAGGTCCTGGATCAAGCCCCATCCACACCAGGTTCCTTGCTTAGCAGGGAGCCTGCTTCTCCCCTGCCTGGCATTCCCCCTGCCTGTGCTCATTCTCTCCCTCTCTCTGTCAAATTAATAAATAAATAATTTTTAAAAAAAGAAAAGAGCTTTCCAGTCTTTGGGGGATCCTATAGAGAGATGTGACCTGTGGATTCCTGAGAACAGATGAGGAACTGCTTCTTGCAGGAAACTATTACTTTGTCATGTCCCTGTCAGAGAAGTTAGGCACAGTCCAAATAGGTTTCGATAGGAGAGAGAAATAAATAAAAGGTTGAGAGCAGAGGACAAAATGGGAGGACACACTTAAGCTTGTGAAGAGCAGCTTTCCTAATTCTCATTTGTATTTAGTGGGCCCTATGTAAAACAGTGTGTCCATGATTTGGAAACTGACAGGTTAACTAGTCAATGAGTCTCTAAGAGAAGAGCACATGCTCACGGATGAGGTATTCATTTGGGGGAGAAGATTCTGTTTTCTAGTTTCTTAGGAGATGATCTTTGGAATGTTGTCTGAACCAAACACCATTCACTCTTTTTTCTTTTTTTATGCTTGTCTCATGAGATCACGAAAGAGCTTGTTTGAAATATTCCAACTGGCATTTCTAGCTGGAAATGAATGGATTTATAGAATATGTAATTATTTTTATTTTTTTAACTTTTTTAGAAATTATTATGAACATATAATGTGTCATTTGTTTCAGGGGCACAGGTCTGTGAATCATCAGTCTTACACATTTCACAGCACTCCCCATAGCACAGACCCTCCCCAATGTCCATCACTCAGCACCTCCATCCCTCCCACCCCCGCTCCCCTCCAGCAACCCTCAGTTTGTTTCCTGAGATTAAGAGTCTCTTATGGTTTGTCCCCCTCTCTGGTTGCGTCTTGTTTCATTTGAGACGTCATTGTTTTTAAAGTAGAACTGTGAGTAGAGGTGCTTCACAGCCTTAGTTTTTGCCTGTGACTCCTTAGAAAGAGGGAGTTGAGGGTGTATGTCCCGTTATCTCGAGAAACATAGTCATAATCTCCCCACGATGATCCCAAGTTAAAGAGCATTTTTTGAAATCAATGCCATGTGAAAAATTGAAGAGGAAAGGGACTGTCACAGAATATAGTGAACAGCAAGTTGTCAGAAGTATAAGGAGTTTGAGGGCGATAGATATAGAGCAGTGCTGCATTTTTCTTTTTTGCCCAATTATGGAGTCTGAGCATCTTGGCTCAACTGATTATGCTGATTGGCTCTTCAGTGGCAGTTTCATTTCTTCACCGACTTTCCTATTCTCCAAAGACCTTCAGGGTTCTAGCACATTGCTTAATGGCCTGCCTCCATTTTGGTGTTTTATTGAAGGTCCACTGGATTCCATCTTCATAAGTAAATGCCAACCTCAGAAGTAAGTGCCGATTATGCTTATCGTGTTACAATTTCACGAAGCTCAGAATTGTCGTGGGAGATTGAAAACATTTCAGTGGTCAAAGAGAGAGGGTAATTAGCTCATTTAAATCCTCTTCCGTGTTCCATTCTGTCCTTGGAGCAAAGGTGCCAGCCTGTCTCTATAAGAGTAAATGGGGCATATAGCTTGGCATTATTTAATTCAGCTATCAATCTTAAAAGAAAGTGAGCAGATTATAAACCAAATTAAATTTGCATGCAGACTGTGTGTGAATGTGTTTGTCTCCTCATATAGATTAAGGGCTGGCAACCCCATTTTCTGCAGTGGTTCTTCAAGAAGAGCCATCTTTAAAGAAAAATGCTCCACGGCACATCACAAATACAGGATTTGCATTTACACATAAAAGACCATGACGAGTCAATTTTTAAAAGTGCTCTTTTCATTTTACAAGTAAATTGGCTCTAAACAAGAATTTCTCAAGTAGAAATCTTCAGATATATTTTGTTTATTCAACAGTAATAATATCAAGTGGTTTGCCTATCTTGTCCTATTTTTTCTGTTAACTTGGAAGGTAGCATAGATATTTTTATAAATGAAATTCTAGTATTATGGCTTTGGGCTTTTTAAAAATTTCGGGTTAAGGCACCATATTATGTAAAATGTCGAACTACACTTGATGACAATGTTTAATTAGTTTAGGATTAGAGTTGATTAGCATTTTAATGAACTTGAATTGTATCTCTTTAGAAAGGAATTTTGTAGAGTTTCAGGATTGTGAATATTTTCCTTGTAGTGTAAATTTATTACATCCTGTACAGTGGCTAGAACGCTGATATAAAATTTAAATCCAAGAATAATATTTCTACAATAGATAACAATAGAAAAAATTAAGAAAACAAAGATTTTTACTACTATAGCAAGCTGATGACAAGAGAGTTAAACCAGAGCTGCTCATTCTCTAATGTATGTTTCTTGGAACTCAGGTATTCCAGGTATCTTGGGGTAAAAGACATTTGGGGTATGTTGCACACCATACCTCTTGTTGGGATCCACCATTTGACGGTACATTAAAGGATCTCTAAAGACTGATAGTTCAGCTGATTTGACTTTGATAACTTGGTATTTTCCATACTTACTAAAGCATGAAACCTTTTACTGAATAACCCCAGCTAAACTGGTCCTCCATGGAAACCACGTGGGAAGCAGTGAAGTAGAGAATATGATTATTTGATGAATTCAGTCATTAATTATCAATTTTACATAATACGATATACATTGCTGAAAATTTTGATCCAAATTCAGACATTTTTGGTAGTTGGTTTTTGGTTTTCTTTAACTACTAAGATAAATCCTAGATACTTTTTGATGAGGTCAATAACTAGTTTTTAAATATTATAGACCTATGAAAATTCATTCAGAAGTAAAACAGCATCAAAGGACCATTTAGTGGTAAGAGTTTTGTATATAAAACAAATTCACAAATAAGCAAATTTGAGTAGGTTTGTGGTTTTTTGCCATTGCTGTATCATCAGTCTGCTCATATTTGCTGAATGTTTACTGCATGACATACATCTGCTAGGATCACAGTGACATATTAACAAGATGATGTATCTGAGATCATGTTGGCCTTATCCTCTAAATTCTTAAACCAGGCTAGCTGTTAACAACAACAACAACAACAAAAATCTCATGACTCAGTTTTATGCTCTAATATATTCTAGCACTTCAGAATATTTGAATATGTACTTAAGTCCTGAACTCTTATGTAGTCAAATTTGTTCTTAATTTATTGTTTCGGCAGGATGTCTAAAATAATACCCTCGTTTCCCTCTATAGTTTATAAGCAATTGAGAAATAAGACATAGGAGATAGTCAAGAAGCAATCAAAATAACAGCTTTATTTTGAAGAAGCTGATTGAGGAACCTGACTTCAACATGAGACAGCATTTAAGAGAAGAGGAAATAGGAATATCCCTTAAAAAGATGCTCAGCTGCACTACTAATCAGGCAAATGCAAATTAAAATCACCATGAGACACTATCTTATCCACATCAGATTAACAAAAATTAAAAAGTCAGCAATAGGAAGTATTGCTGAGGCTGTGGAGTGACTGAATCACTTTGGAAAACAATTTGGCATTATCTAGTAAAGTTAAAATTGCATATTCTGTGACCCAACGGATTCATCCCTAGGTATATTTCTTAGAGAAATGTATATATTTGTACCAGAAAAATACGTGCAACAACATTTGAAGTTACTTGCTTATAGTTAGAAAAAAAAAATGGAGGGGCACCTGGATGGCACAGTCAGTGGGGGGTCCAACTCTTGGTTTTGGCTCAGGTCATGATCTCCAGGTCATGGGATTAAGCCCCTCGATGGGCTCCACACTCAGTGAGGAGTCTGGTTGAGATTCTCTCTCCCTCTGCTTCTCCCATTTCTGCTCTCTCTCTCTCAAATAAATAAATAAATCTTACAAAAAAAGAAAGAAATAAAAAACTAGAAAGAAAAATATTGATTACCAGGAAAATGAATAAACAAAACATGGTGTATACAAAGAATGGAATAGTATACATCAGTGAAAATGAATTATAGCCATTTATGTCAACACACATAAATCTCAGTATACTAGATGAAAAAAGCAAGTTGAAGAATACACACAGAATGACTCTATTTTTGTAAAGTTAAAACATGACAAAACAAAACAATATACTGCTTAGAGAACTGTCCATGTGTGATTAAACTATAAAGAAAAGCAAGGGACTGATAAACACCTGCTGCAGGGTGGAAGGGAGCAGGATGAGTCCGAGAGGGGAATATTAACTAAAGGCTTCCTGGTTACTCTGCCAATCAGCTCCAGCTGGGATCCACATACTGCACTGGTTTGGCATGATATTCAGGTTGCCTTTCACTGTTTTGGTATTTAACTGGTATTTTTGTTAGGTCTGAGTATCCTTGATAAGATTAAAAAGGGGTTTTCTTTTGTTGGTGTGGAGAGAGGAGTTTCAAGCCCCACAACCTCCACGCAACGGCCCAGAATCCCATCAGAAGTCAGAGAAACCCTCTGTGAGGTGGGCCGTGGGAACACGTTGGGCTTGTGGTTCGATTGGGTTATGTTACATGAGCATGTGGATGGGGCAGTCGTCCCATGATGATATTCCGTTCTATAAGATTACAGCTCCCCCTGGCTTGAATGCTGTCGTGTGTAGGAGGGCCATGTGGGTAGGAGCTAGGGGCTGAGAGGCATTGCCTGCCAACAGCCAGATAGAAAATGGCAGCAGTCCTACAACTTCAAGAACCTGAATTCTGTCACCAACCTGAATGAGCGTGGAGAGGACGCCAAGATTCAGATGAGAACCGCAGCTCTGCTGACACCTTGACTGCCCTCAGGGGCAACTCTGAGCAGAGGACCTGCTGAAGCTGTGCCCAGACTCCTGAGACCCAAAGAAATTACGCAGTAGTAGATTTGAGTTGTTTTAAGCTGCTGAATTTGCCACAAGTTCTTACACAGCAACAGAAAATGACTACACTTCCTGTGATTGTTTCTAACTGCTAAAAACTCTGGGCTGTCAACCTGGTCTGGCTCTCCTTTCTTTCCTTTCCTCACATTTTCACCAAGTTATCTATTTCTGGACCCAGCCAGGGCTGATATCGTCCTCTTTCATCATGAATAGGAAAGAAGAGTGCCACAGTTTAGAGCCTGCATTCCAGACTGTCCTCCCTCCCCTTCTTCCCAAGATACATCCTCGTCATGTGCCAGGGCCAGGCTGCCAGGACAGTGACACTGTCACTGGACAGCAAAAGTCAAGCTCGCTCGCTCCCTCCCTCCCTCCCTTCCTTCCTTCCTTCCTTCCTTCCTGCCTTCTGTCTTTCCCTCCTCCCCGCTTCTCCCCTCCTTCCTCCCTCCCTCCTTCCCTTCCTTCTTCCCTTTGTCCTCCCTTCCCTTTCTTTTCTTTACCTTCTTCCTTCCTTCCCTTCACAAACATTTTTTTTTGAGCAGCAGCTATGCTATACCATGCTTGGAAAAGATAAAGAAAACAGTCTTTTTCTTTAAAGAGGTCACTATTTAATAGTAGAGACAAAGGACCATGTGGTGATTTCTCCGCATTCTTGGCTCTTGGACTAGCAGCTCAAGAGTGGGAGACAGAAAAAGGTTAATTGTGCTAGAATCTCCTTTCCTGTTCCCACACACCCACTCTCTCCGTTTTCCCATACACACTCATTAGCATCCTGTATAAATAAAATCTTTGGTCTCAGTAGAAGTTGATTCTCAGCTTGAATCACTACATTGCTGTTGAGAAATGATGAGGTTCTTTTAAACCGATTTGTGAATCATTACGTAGAAGGAAGGCAGGAAGTGGAGGAAGCAGATTTGGATTCTAACCCTCCATTTCCCTATAAGTTTGAGCCAGGCCATTGATGATATCTTTTGTGTTTTTTCGAAGTGTGGGGTTTGTCCTAATAGTCAGTTGAATAGGATTTCAGAAATATCATCCTGAAACATTAAAAGTAGCCGGAGTACAAAATAACCATTTGTCGGTAATGCTTGCAGCTGTTTCTGCAACTGATGCTTCCAGAATTTTATAATTAGAGCATTTTGTACTTGCAGTATATCTTATATCTAGAAATGGCCATGTGGAACAGGCTGTTCATAATGGGCTTTTATAACAGGTTCTCTAGATGTCTGCACTATACCTAGGCAGTTTTAACCAAAGACAAAATTAGATGTATGATGAAAACGAGTTGCTGTCAAAAGGAATTTGTTTACAGTGCTTCGATTTTCAGGTTAAAATAGTGTCCTTCCAAAATCCCAGGGTCACAGATGAAGAAAATCAATCACAGGACTAAGCTAAATATTTCTTCTACTCTTCTAAACACCAAGCCTATTTGATTGCTTACTGGTGGCATTTCTATCTTTTTT